>OZ038401.1:10696814-11042491 GCA_964036045.1 Eutreptiella sp. 'Long Island Sound 2002' | reverse complement strand
TTCCGAGAATTTTCCGAGAATTTTCCGAGAATTTTCCGAGAATTTTCCGAGAATTTTCTGAGAATTTTCCGAGAATTTTCCGAGAATTTTCCGAGAATTTTCCGAGAATTTTCCGAGAATTTTCCGAGAATTTTCCGAGAATTTTCCGTCAATTTTCCGAGAATTTTCTGAGAATTTTCTGAGAATTTTCCGAGAATTTTCCGAGAATTTTCCGAGAATTTTCCGAGAATTTTCCGAGAATTTTCCGAGAATTTCCCGGGAATTTTCCGAGAATTTTCCGAGAATTTTCCGAGAATTTTCCGAGAATTTTCTGAGAATTTTCCGAGAATTTTCCGAGAATTTTCCGAGAATTTTCCGAGAATTTTCCGAGAATTTTCCGAGAATTTTCCGAGAATTTTCCGAGAATTTTCCGAGAATTTTCCGAGAATTTTCCGAGAATTTTCCGAGAATTTTCCGAGAATTTTCCGTCAATTTTCCGAGAATTTTCTGAGAATTTTTCGAGAATTTTCCGAGAATATTCCGAGAATTTTCCGAGAATTTTCCGAGAATTTTCCGTCAATTTTCCGAGAAATTTCTGAGAATTTTCTGAGAATTTTCCGAGAATTTTCCGAGATTTTTCCGAGAATTTTCTGAGAATTTTCCGAGAATTTTCCGAGAATTTTCCGAGAATTTTCCGAGAACTTTCCGAGAATTTTCCGAGAATTTTCCGAGAATTTTCCGAGAATTTTCCGAGAATTTTCCGTCAATTTTCCGAGAATTTTCTGAGAATTTTCTGAGAATTTTCCGAGAATTTTCCGAGAATTTTCCGAGAATTTTCCGAGAATTTTCCGAGAATTTTCCGAGAATTTTCCGAGAATTTTCCGAGAATTTTCCGAGAATTTTCCTAGAATTTTCCGAGAATTTTCCGAGAATTTTCCGTCAATTTTCCGAGAATTTTCTGAGAATTTTCTGAGAATTTTCCAAGAATTTTCCGAGATTTTTCCGAGAATTTTCCGGGAATTTTCCGAGAATTTTCCGAGAATTTTCCGAGAATTTTCCGAGAATTTTCCGAGAATTTTCCGAGAACTTTGCGAGAATTTTCCGAGAATTTTCCGAGAATTTTCCAAGAATTTTCCGAGAATTTTCCGAGAATTTTCCGAGAATTTTCCGAGAATTTTCCGAGAATTTTCCGAGAATTTTCCGGGAATTTTCCGAGAATTTTCCGAGAATTTTCCGAGAATTTTCAGAGAATTTTCCGAGAATTTTCCGAGAATTTTCTGAGAATTTTCCGAGAATTTTCCGAGAATTTTCCGAGAATTTTCCGAGAATTTTCCGAGAATTTTCCGAGAATTTTCCGAGAATTTTCCGAGAATTTCCCGTCAATTTTCCGAGAATTTTCTGAGAATTTTCCGAGAATTTTCCGAGAATTTTCCGAGAATTTTCCGAGAATTTTCCGAGAATTTTCCGAGAATTTTCCGAGAATTTTCCTAGAATTTTCCGAGAATTTTCCGAGAATTTTCCGTCAATTTTCCGAGAATTTTCTGAGAATTTTCTGAGAATTTTCCAAGAATTTTCCGAGATTTTTCCGAGAATTTTCCGGGAATTTTCCGAGAATTTTCCGAGAATTTTCCGAGAATTTTCCGAGAATTTTCCGAGAACTTTCCGAGAATTTTCCGAGAATTTTCCGAGAATTTTCCGAGAATTTTCCGAGAATTTTCCGAGAATTTTCCGAGAATTTTCTGAGAATTTTCCGAGAATTTTCCGAAAATTTTCCGAGAATTTTCCGAGAATTTTCCGAGAATTTTCCGAGAATTTTCCGAGAATTTTCCGTCAATTTTCCGAGAATTTTCTGAGAATTTTCTGAGAATTTTCCGAGAATTTTCCGAGAATTTTCCGAGAATTTTCCGAGAATTTTCCGAGAATTTTCCGAGAATTTCCCGGGAATTTCCCGGGAATTTTCCGGGAATTTTCCGAGAATTTTCCGAGAATTTTCCGAGAATTTTCTGAGAATTTTCCGAGAATTTTCCGAGAATTTTCCGAGAATTTTCCGAGAATTTTCCGAGAATTTTCCGAGAATTTTCCGAGAATTTTCCGAGAATTTTCCGAGAATTTTCCGAGAATTTTCCGAGAATTTTCCGTCAATTTTCCGAGGATTTTCTGAGAATTTTCCGAGAATTTTCCGAGAATATTCCGAGAATTTTCCGAGAATTTTCCGAGAATTTTCCGTCAATTTTCCGAGAAATTTCTGAGAATTTTCTGAGAATTTTCCGAGAATTTTCCGAGATTTTTCCGAGAATTTTCCGAGAATTTTCCGAGAATTTTCCGAGAATTTTCCGAGAATTTTCCGAGAATTTTCCGAGAACTTTCAAGGAATTTTCCGAGAATTTTCCGAGAATTTTCCGAGAATTTTCCGAGAATTTTCCGAGAATTTTCCGACAATTTTCCGTCAATTTTCCGAGAATTTTCTGAGAATTTTCCGAGAATTTTCCGAGAATTTTCCGAGAATTTTCCGAGAATTTTCCGAGAATTTTCCGAGAATTTTCCGAGAATTTTCCGAGAATTTTCCTAGAATTTTCCGAGAATTTCCCGAGAATTTTCCGTCAATTTTCCGAGAATTTTCTGAGAATTTTCTGAGAATTTTCCGAGAATTTTCCGAGAATTTTCCGAGAATTTTCCGAGAATTTTCCGAGAATTTTCCGAGAATTTTCCGAGAATTTTCCGAGAATTTTCCGAGAATATTCCGAGAATTTTCCGAGAATTTTCCGAGAATTTTCCGTCAATTTTCCGAGAATTTTCTGAGAATTTTCTGAGAATTTTCCAAAAATTTTCCGAGATTTTTCCGAGAATTTTCCGAGAATTTTCCGAGAATTTTCCGAGAATTTTCCGAGAATTTTCCGAGAACTTTCCGAGAATTTTCCGAGAATTTTCCGAGAATTTTCCGAGAATTTTCCGAGAATTTTCCGAGAATTTTCCGAGAATTTTCCGTCAATTTTCCGAGAATTTTCTGAGAATTTTCTGAGAATTTTCCGAGAATTTTCCGAGAATTTTCCGAGAATTTTCCGAGAATTTTCCGAGAATTTTCCGAGAACTTTGCGAGAATTTTCCGAGAATTTTCCGAGAATTTTCCGAGAATTTTCTGAGAATTTTCCGAGAATTTTCCGAGAATTTTCCGAGAATTTTCCGAGAATTTTCCGAGAATTTTCCGAGAATTTTCTGAGAATTTTCCGAGATTTTTCCGAGAATTTTCCGAGAATTTTCCGAGAATTTTCCGAGAATTTTCCGAGAATTTTCCGAGAATTTTCTGAGAATTTTCCGAGAATTTTCCGAGAATTTTCCGGGAATTTTCCGAGAATTTTCCGAGAATTTTCCGAGAATTTCCCGAGAATTTTCCGTCAATTTTCCGAGAATTTTCTGAGAATTTTCTGAGAATTTTCCGAGAATTTTCCGAGAATTTTCCGAGAATTTTCCGAGAATTTTCCGAGAATTTTCCGAGAATTTTCCGAGAATATTCCGAGAATTTTCCGAGAATTTTCCGAGAATTTTCCGTCAATATTCCGAGAATTTTCTGAGAATTTTCTGAGAATTTTCCAAAAATTTTCCGAGATTTTTCCGAGAATTTTCCGAGAATTTTCCGAGAATTTTCTGAGAATTTTCCGAGAATTTTCCGAGAACTTTCCGAGAATTTTCCGAGAATTTTCCGAGAATTTTCCGAGAATTTTCCGAGAATTTTCCGAGAATTTTCCGAGAATTTTCCGTCAATTTTTCGAGAATTTTCTGAGAATTTTCTGAGAATTTTCCGAGAATTTTCCGAGAATTTTCCGAGAATTTTCCGAGAATTTTCCGAGAATTTTCCGAGAATTTTCCGAGAATTTTCCGAGAACTTTGCGAGAATTTTCCGAGAATTTTCCGAGAATTTTCTGAGAATTTTCCGAGAATTTTCCGAGAATTTTCCGAGATTTTTCCGAGAATTTTCCGGGAATTTTCCGAGAATTTTCCGAGAATTTTCCGAGAATTTTCCGAGAATTTTCCGAGAACTTTCCGAGAATTTTCCGAGAATTTTCCGAGAATTTTCCGAGAATTTTCCGAGAATTTTCCGAGAATTTTCCGAGAATTTTCGGAGAATTTTCCGAGAATTTTCCGAGAATTTTCCGAGAATTTTCCGAGAATTTTCCGAGAATTTTCCGAGAATTTTCCGAGAATTTTCCGTCAATTTTCCGAGAATTTTCTGAGAATTTTCTGAGAATTTTCCGAGAATTTTCCGAGAATTTTCCGAGAATTTTCCGAGAATTTTCCGAGAATTTCCCGGGAATTTTCCGAGAATTTTCCGAAAATTTTCCGAGAATTTTCCGAGAATTTTCTGAGAATTTTCCGAGAATTTTCCGAGAATTTTCCGAGAATTTTCCGAGAATTTTCCGAGAATTTTCCGAGAATTTTCCGAGAATTTTCCGAGAATTTTCCGAGAATTTTCCGAGAATTTTCCGAGAATTTTCCGTCAATTTTCCGAGAATTTTCTGAGAATTTTCCGAGAATTTTCCGAGAATATTCAGAGAATTTTCCGAGAATTTTCCGAGAATTTTCCGTCAATTTTCCGAGAAATTTCTGAGAATTTTCTGAGAATTTTCCGAGAATTTTCCGAGATTTTTCCGAGAATTTTCCGAGAATTTTCCGAGAATTTTCCGAGAATTTTCCGAGAATTTTCCGAGAATTTTCCGAGAACTTTCCGAGAATTTTCCGAGAATTTTCCGAGAATTTTCCGAGAATTTTCCGAGAATTATCCGAGAATTTTCCGAGAATTTTCCGTCAATTTTCCGAGAATTTTCTGAGAATTTTCCGAGAATTTTCCGAGAATTTTCCGAGAATTTTCCGAGAATTTTCCGAGAATTTTCCGAGAATTTTCCGAGAATTTTCCGAGAATTTTCCTAGAATTTTCCGAGAATTTTCCGAGAATTTTCCGTCAATTTTCCGAGAATTTTCTGAGAATTTTCTGAGAATTTTCCAAGAATTTTCCGAGATTTTTCCGAGAATTTTCCGGGAATTTTCCGAGAATTTTCCGAGAATTTTCCGAGAATTTTCCGAGAATTTTCCGAGAACTTTGCGAGAATTTTCCGAGAATTTTCCGAGAATTTTCCGAGAATTTTCCGAGAATTTTCCGAGAATTTTCCGAGAATTTTCTGAGAATTTTCCGAGAATTTTCCGAGAATTTTCCGGGAATTTTCCGAGAATTTTCCGAGAATTTTCCGAGAATTTCCCGAGAATTTTCCGTCAATTTTCCGAGAATTTTCTGAGAATTTTCTGAGAATTTTCCGAGAATTTTCCGAGAATTTTCCGAGAATTTTCCGAGAATTTTCCGAGAATTTCCCGGGAATTTTCCGAGAATTTTCCGAGAATTTTCCGAGAATTTTCTGAGAATTTTCCGAGAATTTTCCGAGAATTTTCCGAGAATTTTCCGAGAATTTTCCGAGAATTTTCCGAGAATTTTCCGAGAATTTTCCGAGAATTTTCCGAGAATTTTCCGAGAATTTTCCGAGAATTTTCCGTCAATTTTCCGAGAATTTTCTGAGAATTTTCCGAGAATTTTCCGAGAATTTTCCGAGAATTTTCCGTCAATTTTCCGAGAAATTTCTGAGAATTTTCTGAGAATTTTACGAGAATTTTCCGAGATTTTTCCGAGAATTTTCCGAGAATTTTCCGAGAATTTTCCGAGAATTTTCCGAGAATTTTCCGAGAATTTTCCGAGAACTTTCCGAGAATTTTCCGAGAATTTTCCGAGAATTTTCCGAGAATTTTCCGAGAATTTTCCGAGAATTTTCCGAGAATTTTCCGTCAATTTTCCGAGAATTTTCTGAGAATTTTCCGAGAATTTTCCGAGAATTTTCCGTGAATTTTCCGAGAATTTTCCGAAAATTTTCCGAGAATTTTCCGAGAATTTTCCGAGAATTTTCCGAGAATTTTCCTAGAATTTTCCGAGAATTTTCCGAGAATTTTCCGTCAATTTTCCGAGAATTTTCTGAGAATTTTCTGAGAATTTTCCAAGAATTTTCCGAGATTTTTCCGAGAATTTTCCGGGAATTTTCCGAGAATTTTCCGAGAATTTTCCGAGAATTTTCCGAGAATTTTCCGAGAATTTTCCGAGAATTTTCCGAGAATTTTCCGAGAATTTTCTGAGAATTTTCCGAGAATTTTCCGAGAATTTTCCGGGAATTTTCCGAGAATTTTCCGAGAATTTTCCGAGAATTTCCCGAGAATTTTCCGTCAATTTTCCGAGAATTTTCTGAGAATTTTCTGAGAATTTTCCGAGAATTTTCCGAGAATTTTCCGAGAATTTTCCGAGAATTTTCCGAGAATTTTCCGAGAATTTTCCGAGAATTTTCCGAGAATTTTCCGAGAATATTCCGAGAATTTTCCGAGAATTTTCCGAGAATTTTCCGTCAATTTTCCGAGAATTTTCTGAGAATTTTCTGAGAATTTTCCAAAAATTTTCCGAGATTTTTCCGAGAATTTTCCGAGAATTTTCCGAGAATTTTCCGAGAATTTTCCGAGAATTTTCCGAGAATTTTCCGAGAACTTTCCGAGAATTTTCCGAGAATTTTCCGAGAATTTTCCGAGAATTTTCCGAGAATTTTCCGAGAATTTTCCGAGAATTTTCCGTCAATTTTCCGAGAATTTTCTGAGAATTTTCTGAGAATTTTCCGAGAATTTTCCGAGAATTTTCCGAGAATTTTCCGAGAATTTTCCGAGAACTTTGCGAGAATTTTCCGAGAATTTTCCGAGAATTTTCCGAGAATTTTCCGAGAATTTTCTGAGAATTTTCCGAGAATTTTCCGAGAATTTTCCGAGAATTTTCCGAGAATTTTCCGAGAATTTTCCGAGAATTTTCTGAGAATTTTCCGAGATTTTTCCGAGAATTTTCCGAGAATTTTCCGAGAATTTTCCGAGAATTTTCCGAGAATTTTCCGAGAATTTTCTGAGAATTTTCCGAGAATTTTCCGAGAATTTTCCGGGAATTTTCCGAGAATTTTCCGAGAATTTTCCGAGAATTTCCCGAGAATTTTCCGTCAATTTTCCGAGAATTTTCTGAGAATTTTCTGAGAATTTTCCGAGAATTTTCCGAGAATTTTCCGAGAATTTTCCGAGAATTTTCCGAGAATTTTCCGAGAATTTTCCGAGAATTTTCCGAGAATATTCCGAGAATTTTCCGAGAATTTTCCGAGAATTTTCCGTCAATTTTCCGAGAATTTTCTGAGAATTTTCTGAGAATTTTCCAAAAATTTTCCGAGATTTTTCCGAGAATTTTCCGAGATTTTTCCGAGAATTTTCCGAGAATTTTCCGAGAATTTTCCGAGAACTTTCCGAGAATTTTCCGAGAATTTTCCGAGAATTTTCCGAGAATTTTCCGAGAATTTTCCGAGAATTTTCCGAGAATTTTCCGTCAATTTTTCGAGAATTTTCTGAGAATTTTCTGAGAATTTTCCGAGAATTTTCCGAGAATTTTCCGAGAATTTTCCGAGAATTTTCCGAGAATTTTCCGAGAATTTTCCGAGAACTTTGCGAGAATTTTCCGAGAATTTTCCGAGAATTTTCCGAGAATTTTCTGAGAATTTTCCGAGAATTTTCCGAGAATTTTCCGAGAATTTTCCGAGAATTTTCCGAGAATTTTCTGAGAATTTTCCGAGAATTTTCCGAGAATTTTCCGAGAATTTTCCGAGAATTTTCCGAGAATTTTCCGAGAATTTTCCGAGAATTTTCCGAGAATTTTCCGAGAATTTTCCGAGAATTTTCCGAGAATTTTCCGAGAATTTTCCGAGAATTTTCCTAGAATTTTCCGAGAATTTTCCGAGAATTTTCCGTCAATTTTCCGAGAATTTTCTGAGAATTTTCTGAGAATTTTCCAAGAATTTTCCGAGATTTTTCCGAGAATTTTCCGAGAATTTTCCGAGAATTTTCCGAGAATTTTCTGAGAATTTTCTGAGAATTTTCTGAGAATTTTCCGAGAATTTTCCGAGAATTTTCCGAGAATTTTCCGAGAATTTTCCGAGAATTTTCCGAGAATTTTCCGAGAATTTTCTGAGAATTTTCCGAGAATTTTCCGAGAATTTTCCGAGAATTTTCTGAGAATTTTCTGAGAATTTTCCGAGAATTTTCCGAGAATTTTCCGAGAATTTTCCGAGAATTTTCCGAGAATTTTCCGAGAATTTTCCGAGAATTTTCCGAGAATTTTCCTAGAATTTTCCGAGAATTTTCCGAGAATTTTCCGTCAATTTTCCGAGAATTTTCTGAGAATTTTCTGAGAATTTTCCAAGAATTTTCCGAGATTTTTCCGAGAATTTTCCGGGAATTTTCCGAGAATTTTCCGAGAATTTTCCGAGAATTTTCCGAGAATTTTCCGAGAACTTTGCGAGAATTTTCCGAGAATTTTCCGAGAATTTTCCGAGAATTTTCCGAGAATTTTCCGAGAATTTTCTGAGAATTTTCCGAGAATTTTCCGAGAATTTTCCGGGAATTTTCCGAGAATTTTCCGAGAATTTTCCGAGAATTTCCCGAGAATTTTCCGTCAATTTTCCGAGAATTTTCTGAGAATTTTCTGAGAATTTTCCGAGAATTTTCCGAGAATTTTCCGAGAATTTTCCGAGAATTTTCCGAGAATTTTCCGAGAATTTTCCGAGAATTTTCCGAGAATTTTCCGAGAATATTCCGAGAATTTTCCGAGAATTTTCCGAGAATTTTCCGTCAATTTTCCGAGAATTTTCTGAGAATTTTCTGAGAATTTTCCAAAAATTTTCCGAGATTTTTCCGAGAATTTTCCGAGAATTTTCCGAGAATTTTCCGAGAATTTTCCGAGAATTTTCCGAGAATTTTCCGAGAACTTTCCGAGAATTTTCCGAGAATTTTCCGAGAATTTTCCGAGAATTTTCCGAGAATTTTCCGAGAATTTTCCGAGAATTTTCCGTCCATTTTCCGAGAATTTTCTGAGAATTTTCTGAGAATTTTCCGAGAATTTTCCGAGAATTTTCCGAGAATTTTCCGAGAATTTTCCGAGAATTTTCCGAGAATTTTCCGAGAATTTTCCGAGAACTTTGCGAGAATTTTCCGAGAATTTTCCGAGAATTTTCCGAGAATTTTCTGAGAATTTTCCGAGAATTTTCCGAGAATTTTCCGAGAATTTTCCGAGAATTTTCCGAGAATTTTCTGAGAATTTTCCGAGAATTTTCCGAGAATTTTCCGAGAATTTTCCGAGAATTTTCCGAGAATTTTCCGAGAATATTCCGAGAATTTTCCGAGAATTTTCCGAGAATTTTCCGAGAATTTTCCGAGAATTTTCCTAGAATTTTCCGAGAATTTTCCGAGAATTTTCCGTCAATTTTCCGAGAATTTTCTGAGAATTTTCTGAGAATTTTCCAAGAATTTTCCGAGATTTTTCCGAGAATTTTCCGAGAATTTTCCGAGAATTTTCCGAGAATTTTCCGAGAATTTTCCGAGAATTTTCCGAGAACTTTGCGAGAATTTTCCGAGAATTTTCCGAGAATTTTCCGAGAATTTTCCGAGAATTTTCCGAGAATTTTCCGAGAATTTTCTGAGAATTTTCCGAGAATTTTCCGAGAATTTTCCGGGAATTTTCCGAGAATTTTCCGAGAATTTTCCGAGAATTTCCCGAGAATTTTCCGTCAATTTTCCGAGAATTTTCTGAGAATTTTCTGAGAATTTTCCGAGAATTTTCCGAGAATTTTCCGAGAATTTTCCGAGAATTTTCCGAGAATTTTCCGAGAATTTTCCGAGAATTTTCCGAGAATATTCCGAGAATTTTCCGAGAATTTTCCGAGAATTTTCCGTCACTTTTCCGAGAATTTTCTGAGAATTTTCTGAGAATTTTCCAAAAATTTTCCGAGATTTTTCCGAGAATTTTCCGAGAATTTTCCGAGAATTTTCCGAGAATTTTCCGAGAATTTTCCGAGAATTTTCCGAGAACTTTCCGAGAATTTTCGGAGAATTTTCCGAGAATTTTCCGAGAATTTTCCGAGAATTTTCCGTCAATTTTCCGAGAATTTTCTGAGAATTTTCTGAGAATTTTCCGAGAATTTTCCGAGAATTTTCCGAGAATTTTCCGAGAATTTTCCGAGAATTTTCCGAGAATTTTCCGAGAATTTTCCGAGAACTTTCCGAGAATTTTCCGAGAATTTTCCGAGAATTTTCCGAGAATTTTCTGAGAATTTTCCGAGAATTTTCCGAGAATTTTCCGAGAATTTTCCGAGAATTTTCCGAGAATTTTCCGAGAATTTTCTGAGAATTTTCCGAGAATTTTCCGAGAATTTTCCGAGAATTTTCCGAGAATTTTCCGAGAATTTTCCGAAAATTTTCCGAGAATTTTCCGAGAATTTTCCGAGAATTTTCCGAGAATTTTCCGAGAATTTTCCGAGAATTTTCCGAGAATTTTCCGAGAATTTTCCGAGAATTTTCTGAGAATTTTCTGAGAATTTTCCGAGAATTTTCCGAGAATTTTCCGAGAATTTTCCGAAAATTTTCCGAGAATTTTCCGAGAATTTTCCGAGAATTTTCCGAGAATTTTCCGAGAATATTCCGAGAATTTTCCGAGAATTTTCCGAGAATTTTCCGAGAATTTTCCGTCAATTTTCCGAGAATTTTCTGAGAACTTTCTGAGAATTTTCCAAGAATTTTCCGAGATTTTTCCGAGAATTTTCCGAGTTTTCCGATAATTTTCCGAGAATTTTCCGAGAATTTTCCGAGAATTTTCTGAGAATTTTCCGAGAATTTTCCGAGAATTTTCCGAGAATTTTCCGAGAATTTTCCGAGAATTTTCCGAGAATTTTCTGAGAATTTTCCGAGAATTTTCCGAGAATTTTCCGAGAATTTTCCGAGAATTTTCCGAGAATTTTCCGAAAATTTTCCGAGAATTTTCCGAGAATTTTCCGAGAATTTTCCGAGAATTTTCTGAGAATTTTCCGAGAATTTTCCGTCAATTTTCCGAGAATTTTCCGAGAATTTTCCGAGAATTTTCCGAGAATTTTCCGAGAATTTTCCGTCAATTTTCCGAGAATTTTCCGAGAATTTTCCGAGAATTTTCCGAGAATTTTCTGAGAATTTTCCGAGAATTTTCCGAGAATTTTCCGAGAATTTTCCGAGAATTTTCTGAGAATTTTCGGTCAATTTTCCGAGAAATTTCTGAGAATTTTCTGAGAATTTTCCGAGAATTTTCCGAGATTTTTCCGAGAATTTTCCGAGAATTTTCCGAGAATTTTCCGAGAATTTTCCGAGAATTTTCCGAGAACTTTCCGAGAATTTTCCGAGAATTTTCCGAGAATTTTCCGAGAATTTTCCGAGAATTTTCCGAGAATTTTCCGAGAATTTTCCGAGAATTTTCCGTCAATTTTCCGAGAATTTTCTGAGAATTTTCTGAGAATTTTCCGAGAATTTTCCGAGAATTTTCCGAGAATTTTCCGAGAATTTTCCGAGAATTTTCCGAGAATTTTCCGAGAATTTTCCGAGAATTTTCCGAGAATTTTCCTAGAATTTTCCGAGAATTTTCCGAGAATTTTCCGGGAATTTTCCGAGAATTTTCCGAGAATTTTCCGAGAATTTCCCGAGAATTTTCCGTCAATTTTCCGAGAATTTTCTGAGAATTTTCTGAGAATTTTCCGAGAATTTTCCGAGAATTTTCCGAGAATTTTCCGAGAATTTTCCGAGAATTTTCCGAGAATTTTCCGAGAATTTTCCGAGAATTTTCCGAGAATATTCCGAGAATTTTCCGAGAATTTTCCGAGAATTTTCCGTCAATTTTCCGAGAATTTTCTGAGAATTTTCTGAGAATTTTCTGAGAATTTTCCGAGATTTTTCCGAGAATTTTCCGAGAATTTTCCGAGAATTTTCCGAGAATTTTCCGAGAATTTTCCGAGAATTTTCCGAGAACTTTCCGAGAATTTTCCGAGAATTTTCCGAGAATTTTCCGAGAATTTTCCGAGAATTTTCCGAGAATTTTCCGAGAATTTTCCGTCCATTTTCCGAGAATTTTCTGAGAATTTTCTGAGAATTTTCCGAGAATTTTCCGAGAATTTTCCGAGAATTTTCCGAGAATTTTCCGAGAATTTTCCGAGAATTTTCCGAGAATTTTCCGAGAACTTTGCGAGAATTTTCTGAGAATTTTCCGAGAATTTTCCGAGAATTTTCTGAGAATTTTCCGAGAATTTTTTGAGAATTTTCCGAGAATTTTCCGAGAATTTTCCGAGAATTTTCTGAGAATTTTCCGAGAATTTTCCGAGAATTTTCCGAGAATTTTCGGAGAATTTTCCGAGAATTTTCCGAAAATTTTCCGAGAATTTTCCGAGAATTTTCCGAGAATTTTCCGAGAATTTTCCGAGAATTTTCCGAGAATTTTCCGAGAATTTTCCGAGAATTTTCCGAGAATTTTCCTAGAATTTTCCGAGAATTTTCCGAGAATTTTCCGTCAATTTTCCGAGAATTTTCTGAGAATTTTCTGAGAATTTTCCAAGAATTTTCCGAGATTTTTCCGAGAATTTTCCGAGAATTTTCCGAGAATTTTCCGAGAATTTTCCGAGAATTTTCCGAGAATTTTCTGAGAACTTTGCGAGAATTTTCCGAGAATTTTCCGAGAATTTTCCGAGAATTTTCCGAGAATTTTCCGAGAATTTTCCGAGAATTTTCTGAGAATTTTCCGAGAATTTTCCGAGAATTTTCCGGGAATTTTCCGAGAATTTTCCGAGAATTTTCCGAGAATTTCCCGAGAATTTTCCGTCAATTTTCCGAGAATTTTCTGAGAATTTTCTGAGAATTTTCCGAGAATTTTCCGAGAATTTTCCGAGAATTTTCCGAGAATTTTCCGAGAATTTTCCGAGAATTTTCCGAGAATTTTCCGAGAATATTCCGAGAATTTTCCGAGAATTTTCCGTCACTTTTCCGAGAATTTTCTGAGAATTTTCTGAGAATTTTCCAAAAATTTTCCGAGATTTTTCCGAGAATTTTCCGAGAATTTTCCGAGAATTTTCCGAGAATTTTCCGAGAATTTTCCGAGAATTTTCCGAGAACTTTCCGAGAATTTTCGGAGAATTTTCCGAGAATTTTCCGAGAATTTTCCGAGAATTTTCCGAGAATTTTCCGTCAATTTTCCGAGAATTTTCTGAGAATTTTCCGAGAATTTTCCGAGAAT
Source organism: Eutreptiella sp. 'Long Island Sound 2002' (assembly GCA_964036045.1). Lineage (NCBI taxonomy): Eukaryota > Euglenozoa > Euglenophyceae > Eutreptiales > Eutreptiaceae > Eutreptiella > Eutreptiella sp. 'Long Island Sound 2002'. Next base: position 11,029,338 of record OZ038401.1, on the reverse strand, counting down.
TTTCCGAGAATTTTCCGAGAATTTTCCGAGAATTTTCCGAGAATTTTCCGAGAATTTTCCGAGAACTTTGCGAGAATTTTCCGAGAATTTTCCGAGAATTTTCCGAGAATTTTCTGAGAATTTTCCGAGAATTTTCCGAGAATTTTCCGAGAATTTTCCGAGAATTTTCCGAGAATTTTCCGAGAATTTTCTGAGAATTTTCCGAGAATTTTCCGAGAATTTTCCGAGAATTTTCCGAGAATTTTCCGAGAATTTTCCGAAAATTTTCCGAGAATTTTCCGAGAATTTTCCGAGAATTTTCCGAGAATTTTCCGAGAATTTTCCGAGAATTTTCCGAGAATTTTCCGAGAATTTTCCGAGAATTTTCCGAGAATTTTCTGAGAATTTTCCGAGAATTTTCCGAGAATTTTCCGAGAATTTTCCGAGAATTTTCCGAGAATTTTCCGAGAATTTCCCGAGAATTTTCCGTCAATTTTCCGAGAATTTTCTGAGAATTTTCTGAGAATTTTCCGAGAATTTGCCGAGAATTTTCCGAGAATTTTCCGAGAATTTTCCGAGAATTTTCCGAGAATTTTCCGAGAATTTTCCGAGAATTTTCCGAGAATATTCCGAGAATTTTCCGAGAATTTTCCGAGAATTTTCCGTCAATTTTCCGAGAATTTTCTGAGAACTTTCTGAGAATTTTCCAAGAATTTTCCGAGATTTTTCCGAGAATTTTCCGAGTTTTCCGATAATTTTCCGAGAATTTTCCGAGAATTTTCCGAGAATTTTCCGAGAATTTTCTGAGAATTTTCCGAGAATTTTCCGAGAATTTTCCGAGAATTTTCCGAGAATTTTCCGAGAATTTTCCGAGAATTTTCTGAGAATTTTCCGAGAATTTTCCGAGAATTTTCCGAGAATTTTCCGAGAATTTTCCGAGAATTTTCCGAAAATTTTCCGAGAATTTTCCGAGAATTTTCCGAGAATTTTCCGAGAATTTTCTGAGAATTTTCCGAGAATTTTCCGTCTATTTTCCGAGAATTTTCCGAGAATTTTCCGAGAATTTCCGAGAATTTTCCGAGAATTTTCCGTCAATTTTCCGAGAATTTTCCGAGAATTTTCCGAGAATTTTCCGAGAATTTTCTGAGAATTTTCCGAGAATTTTCCGAGAATTTTCCGAGAATTTTCCGAGAATTTTCTGAGAATTTTCCGTCAATTTTCCGAGAAATTTCTGAGAATTTTCTGAGAATTTTCCGAGAATTTTCCGAGATTTTTCCGAGAATTTTCCGAGAATTTTCCGAGAATTTTCCGAGAATTTTCCGAGAATTTTCCGAGAACTTTCCGAGAATTTTCCGAGAATTTTCCGAGAATTTTCCGAGAATTTTCCGAGAATTTTCCGAGAATTTTCCGAGAATTTTCCGAGAATTTTCCGTCAATTTTCCGAGAATTTTCTGAGAATTTTCTGAGAATTTTCCGAGAATTTTCCGAGAATTTTCCGAGAATTTTCCGAGAATTTTCCGAGAATTTTCCGAGAATTTTCCGAGAATTTTCCGAGAATTTTCCGAGAATTTTCCTAGAATTTTCCGAGAATTTTCCGAGAATTTTCCGTCAATTTTCCGAGAATTTTCTGAGAATTTTCTGAGAATTTTCCAAGAATTTTCCGAGATTTTTCCGAGAATTTTCCGGGAATTTTCCGAGAATTTTCCGAGAATTTTCCGAGAATTTTCCGAGAATTTTCCGAGAACTTTGCGAGAATTTTCCGAGAATTTTCCGAGAATTTTCCGAGAATTTTCCGAGAATTTTCCGAGAATTTTCCGAGAATTTTCCGAGAATTTTCCGAGAATTTTCCGAGAATTTTCCGGGAATTTTCCGAGAATTTTCCGAGAATTTTCCGAGAATTTTCCGAGAATTTTCTGAGAATTTTCCGAGAATTTTCCGAGAAGTTTCCGAGAATTTTCTGAGAATTTTCTGAGAATTTTCCGAGAATTTTCCGAGAATTTTCCGAGAATTTTCCGAGAATTTTCCGAGAATTTTCCGAGAATTTTCCGAGAATTTTCCGAGAATTTTCCGAGAATTTTCCTAGAATTTTCCGAGAATTTTCCGAGAATTTTCCGTCAATTTTCCGAGAATTTTCTGAGAATTTTCTGAGAATTTTCCAAGAATTTTCCGAGATTTTTCCGAGAATTTTCCGGGAATTTTCCGAGAATTTTCCGAGAATTTTCCGAGAATTTTCCGAGAATTTTCCGAGAACTTTGCGAGAATTTTCCGAGAATTTTCCGAGAATTTTCCGAGAATTTTCCGAGAATTTTCCGAGAATTTTCCGAGAATTTTCTGAGAATTTTCCGAGAATTTTCCGAGAATTTTCCGGGAATTTTCCGAGAATTTTCCGAGAATTTTCCGAGAATTTCCCGAGAATTTTCCGTCAATTTTCCGAGAATTTTCTGAGAATTTTCTGAGAATTTTCCGAGAATTTTCCGAGAATTTTCCGAGAATTTTCCGAGAATTTTCCGAGAATTTTCCGAGAATTTTCCGAGAATTTTCCGAGAATTTTCCGAGAATATTCCGAGAATTTTCCGAGAATTTTCCGAGAATTTTCCGTCAATTTTCCGAGAATTTTCTGAGAATTTTCTGAGAATTTTCCAAAAATTTTCCGAGATTTTTCCGAGAATTTTCCGAGAATTTTCCGAGAATTTTCCGAGAATTTTCCGAGAATTTTCCGAGAATTTTCCGAGAATTTTCCGAGAATTTTCCGAGAATTTTCCGAGAATTTTCCGAGAATTTTCCGAGAATTTTCCGTCCATTTTCCGAGAATTTTCTGAGAATTTTCTGAGAATTTTCCGAGAATTTTCCGAGAATTTTCCGAGAATTTTCCGAGAATTTTCCGAGAATTTTCCGAGAATTTTCCGAGAACTTTGCGAGAATTTTCCGAGAATTTTCCGAAAATTTTCCGAGAATTTTCCGAGAATTTTCCGAGAATTTTCCGAGAATTTTCCGAGAATTTTCCGAGAATTTTCCGAGAATTTTCCGAGAATTTTCCGAGAATTTTCCGAGAATTTTCCGAGAATTTTCCGAGAATTTTCCGAGAATTTTCCGAGAATTTTCCGAGAATTTTCCGAGAATTTTCCGAGAATTTTCCGAGAATTTTCCTAGAATTTTCCGAGAATTTTCCGAGAATTTTCCGTCAATTTTCCGAGAATTTTCTGAGAATTTTCTGAGAATTTTCCAAGAATTTTCCGAGATTTTTCCGAGAATTTTCCGAGAATTTTCCGAGAATTTTCCGAGAATTTTCCGAGAATTTTCCGAGAATTTTCCGAGAACTTTGCGAGAATTTTCCGAGAATTTTCCGAGAATTTTCCGAGAATTTTCCGAGAATTTTCTGAGAATTTTCCGAGAATTTTCCGAGAATTTTCCGAGAATTTTCCGGGAATTTTCCGAGAATTTTCCGAGAATTTTCCGAGAATTTCCCGAGAATTTTCCGTCAATTTTCCGAGAATTTTCTGAGAATTTTCTGAGAATTTTCCGAGAATTTTCCGAGAATTTTCCGAGAATTTTCCGAGAATTTTCCGAGAATTTTCCGAGAATTTTCCGAGAATTTTCCGAGAATTTTCCGAGAACTTTCCGAGAATTTTCGGAGAATTTTCCGAGAATTTTCCGAGAATTTTCCGAGAATTTTCCGAGAATTTTCCGAGAATTTTCCGAGAATTTTCCGAGAATTTTCCGAGAACTTTGCGAGAATTTTCCGAGAATTTTCCGAGAATTTTCCGAGAATTTTCTGAGAATTTTCCGAGAATTTTCCGAGAATTTTCCGAGAATTTTCCGAGAATTTTCCGAGAATTTTCCGAGAATTTTCCGAGAATTTTCCGAGAATTTTCCGAGAATTTTCCGAGAATTTTCCGAGAATTTTCCGAGAATTTTCCGAGAATTTTCCGAGAATTTTCCGAGAATTTTCCGAGAATTTTCCGAGAATTTTCCGAGAATTTTCCGAGAATTTTCCGAGAATTTTCCGAGAATTTTCCGAGAATTTTCTGAGAATTTTCCGAGAATTTTCCGAGAATTTTCCGAAAATTTTCCGAGAATTTTCCGAGAATTTCCCGAGAATTTTCCGTCAATTTTCCGAGAATTTTCTGAGAATTTTCTGAGAATTTTCCGAGAATTTTCCGAGAATTTTCCGAGAATTTTCCGAGAATTTTCCGAGAATTTTCCGAGAATTTTCCGAGAATTTTCCGAGAATTTTCCGAGAATTTTCCGTCAATTTTCCGAGAATTTTCTGAGAACTTTCTGAGAATTTTCCAAGAATTTTCCGAGATTTTTCCGAGAATTTTCCGAGTTTTCCGATAATTTTCCGAGAATTTTCCGAGAATTTTCCGAGAATTTTCCGAGAATTTTCTGAGAATTTTCCGAGAATTTTCCGAGAATTTTCCGAGAGTTTTCCGAGAATTTTCCGAGAATTTTCCGAGAATTTTCTGAGAATTTTCCGAGAATTTTCCGAGAATTTTCCGAGAATTTTCCGAGAATTTTCCGAGAATTTTCCGAAAATTTTCCGAGAATTTTCCGAGAATTTTCCGAGAATTTTCCGAGAATTTTCTGAGAATTTTCCGAGAATTTTCCGTCAATTTTCCGAGAATTTTCCGACAATTTTCCGAGAATTTTCCGAGAATTTTCCGTCAATTTTCCGAGAATTTTCCGAGAATTTTCCGAGAATTTTCCGAGAATTTTCTGAGAATTTTCCGAGAATTTTCCGAGAATTTTCCGAGAATTTTCCGAGAATTTTCCGAGAATTTTCCGAGAATTTTCCGAGAATTTTCCGAGAATTTTCCGAGAACTTTCCGAGAATTTTCCGAGAATTTTCCGAGAATTTTCCGAGAATTTTCCGAGAATTTTCCGAGAATTTTCCGAGAATTTTCCGTCAATTTTCCGAGAATTTTCTGAGAATTTTCTGAGAATTTTCCGAGAATTTTCCGAGAATTTTCCGGGAATTTTCCGAGAATTTTCCGAGAATTTTCCGAGAATTTTCCGAGAATTTTCCGAGAATTTTCCGAGAATTTTCCTAGAATTTTCCGAGAATTTTCCGAGAATTTTCCGGGAATTTTCCGAGAATTTTCCGAGAATTTTCCGAGAATTTCCCGAGAATTTTCCGTCAATTTTCCGAGAATTTTCTGAGAATTTTCTGAGAATTTTCCGAGAATTTTCCGAGAATTTTCCGAGAATTTTCCGAGAATTTTCCGAGAATTTTCCGAGAATTTTCCGAGAATTTTCCGAGAATATTCCGAGAATTTTCCGAGAATTTTCCGAGAATTTTCCGTCAATTTTCCGAGAATTTTCTGAGAATTTTCTGCGAATTTTCCTAAAATTTTCCGAGATTTTTCCGAGAATTTTCCGAGAATTTTCTGAGAATTTTCCGTCAATTTTCCGAGAAATTTCTGAGAATTTTCTGAGAATTTTCCGAGAATTTTCCGAGATTTTTCCGAGAATTTTCCGAGAATTTTCCGAGAATTTTCCGAGAATTTTCCGAGAATTTTCCGAGAATTTTCCGAGAATTTTCCGAGAATTTTCCGAGAATTTTCCGAGAATTTTCCGAGAATTTTCCGAGAATTTTCCGAGAATTTTCCGAGAATTTTCCGTCAATTTTCCGAGAATTTTCTGAGAATTTTCTGAGAATTTTCCGAGAATTTTCCGAGAATTTTCCGAGAATTTTCCGAGAATTTTCCGAGAATTTTCCGAGAATTTTCCGAGAATTTTCCGAGAATTTTCCGAGAATTTTCCTAGAATTTTCCGAGAATTTTCCGAGAATTTTCCGTCAATTTTCCGAGAATTTTCTGAGAATTTTCTGAGAATTTTCCAAGAATTTTCCGAGATTTTTCCGAGAATTTTCCGGGAATTTTCCGAGAATTTTCCGAGAATTTTCCGAGAATTTTCCGAGAATTTTCCGAGAACTTTGCGAGAATTTTCCGAGAATTTTCCGAGAATGTTCCGAGAATTTTCCGAGAATTTTCCGAGAATTTTCCGAGAATTTTCTGAGAATTTTCCGAGAATTTTCCGAGAATTTTCCGGGAATTTTCCGAGAATTTTCCGAGAATTTTCCGAGAATTTCCCGAGAATTTTCCGTCAATTTTCCGAGAATTTTCTGAGAATTTTCTGAGAATTTTCCGAGAATTTTCCGAGAATTTTCCGAGAATTTTCCGAGAATTTTCCGAGAATTTTCCGAGAATTTTCCGAGAATTTTCCGAGAATTTTCCGAGAATTTTCCGAGAATTTTCCGAGAATTTTCCGTCAATTTTCCGAGAATTTTCTGAGATTTTTCTGAGAATTTTCCAAAAATTTTCCGAGATTTTTCCGAGAATTTTCCGAGAATTTTCCGAGAATTTTCCGAGAATTTTCCGAGAATTTTCCGAGAATTTTCCGAGAATTTTCCGAGAATTTTCCGTCAATTTTCCGAGAATTTTCTGAGAATTTTCTGAGAATTTTCCGAGAATTTTCCGAGAATTTTCCGAGAATTTTCCGAGAATTTTCCGAGAATTTTCCGAGAATTTTCCGAGAATTTTCCGAGAACTTTGCGAGAATTTTCCGAGAATTTTCCGAGAATTTTCCGAGAATTTTCTGAGAATTTTCCGAGAATTTTCCGAGAATTTTCCGAGAATTTTCCGAGAATTTTCCGAGAATTTTCCGAGAATTTTCTGAGAATTTTCCGAGAATTTTCCGAGAATTTTCCGAGAATTTTCCGAGAATTTTCCGAGAATTTTCCGAAAATTTTCCGAGAATTTTCCGAGAATTTTCCGAGAATTTTCCGAGAATTTTCCGAGAATTTTCCGAGAATTTTCCGAGAATTTTCCGAGAATTTTCCGAGAATTTTCCGAGAATTTTCCGGGAATTTTCCGAGAATTTTCCGAGAATTTCCCGAGAATTTTCCGTCAATTTTCCGAGAATTTTCTGAGAATTTTCTGAGAATTTTCCGAGAATTTTCCGAGAATTTTCCGAGAATTTTCCGAGAATTTTCCGAGAAATTTCCGAGAATTTTCCGAGAATTTTCCGAGAATATTCCGAGAATTTTCCGAGAATTTTCCGAGAATTTTCCGTCAATTTTCCGAGAATTTTCTGAGAATTTTCTGAGAATTTTCCAAGAATTTTCCGAGATTTTTCCGAGAATTTTCCGAGTTTTCCGATAATTTTCCGAGAATTTTCCGAGAATTTTCCGAGAATTTTCCGAGAATTTTCCTAGAATTTTCCGAGAATTTTCCGAGAATTTTCCGTCAATTTTCCGAGAATTTTCTGAGAATTTTCTGAGAATTTTCCAAGAATTTTCCGAGATTTTTCCGAGAATTTTCCGGGAATTTTCCGAGAATTTTCGGAGAATTTTCCGAGAATTTTCCGAGAATTTTCCGAGAACTTTGCGAGAATTTTCCGAGAATTTTCCGAGAATTTTCCGAGAATTTTCCGAGAATTTTCCGAGAATTTTCCGAGAATTTTCTGAGAATTTTCCGAGAATTTTCCGAGAATTTTCCGGGAATTTTCCGAGAATTTTCCGAGAATTTTCCGAGAATTTCCCGAGAATTTTCCGTCAATTTTCCGAGAATTTTCTGAGAATTTTCTGAGAGTTTTCCGAGAATTTTCCGAGAATTTTCCGAGAATTTTCCGAGAATTTTCCGAGAATTTTCCGAGAATTTTCCGAGAATTTTCCGAGAATTTTCCGAGAATATTCCGAGAATTTTCCGAGAATTTTCGGAGAATTTTCCGTCAATTTTCCGAGAATTTTCTGAGAATTTTCTGAGAATTTTCCAAGAATTTTCCGAGATTTTTCCGAGAATTTTCCGAGTTTTCCGATAATTTTCCGAGAATTTTCCGAGAATTTTCCGAGAATTTTCCGAGAATTTTCCTAGAATTTTCCGAGAATTTTCCGAGAATTTTCCGTCAATTTTCCGAGAATTTTCTGACAATTTTCTGAGAATTTTCCAAGAATTTTCCGAGATTTTTCCGAGAATTTTCCGGGAATTTTCCGAGAATTTTCGGAGAATTTTCCGAGAATTTTCCGAGAATTTTCCGAGAACTTTGCGAGAATTTTCCGAGAATTTTCCGAGAATTTTCCGAGAATTTTCCGAGAATTTTCCGAGAATTTTCCGAGAATTTTCTGAGAATTTTCCGAGAATTTTCCGAGAATTTTCCGGGAATTTTCCGAGAATTTTCCGAGAATTTTCCGAGAATTTCCCGAGAATTTTCCGTCAATTTTCTGAGAATTTTCTGAGAATTTTCCGAGAATTTTCCGAGAATTTTCCGAGAATTTTCCGAGAATTTTCCGAGAATTTTCCGAGAATTTTCCGAGAATTTTCCGTCAATTTTCCGAGAATTTTCTGAGAATTTTCTGAGAATTTTCCAAGAATTTTCCGAGATTTTTCCGAGAATTTTCCGGGAATTTTCCGAGAATTTTCGGAGAATTTTCCGAGAATTTTCCGAGAATTTTCCGAGAACTTTGCGAGAATTTTCCGAGAATTTTCCGAGAATTTTCCGAGAATTTTCCGAGAATTTTCCGAGAATTTTCCGAGAATTTTCTGAGAATTTTCCGAGAATTTTCCGAGAATTTTCCGGGAATTTTCCGAGAATTTTCCGAGAATTTTCCGAGAATTTCCCGAGAATTTTCCGTCAATTTTCCGAGAATTTTCTGAGAATTTTCTGAGAGTTTTCCGAGAATTTTCCGAGAATTTTCCGAGAATTTTCCGAGAATTTTCCGAGAATTTTCCGAGAATTTTCCGAGAATTTTCCGAGAATTTTCCGAGAATATTCCGAGAATTTTCCGAGAATTTTCCGAGAATTTTCCGTCAATTTTCCGAGAATTTTCTGAGAATTTTCTGAGAATTTTCCAAGAATTTTCCGAGATTTTTCCGAGAATTTTCCGAGTTTTCCGATAATTTTCCGAGAATTTTCCGAGAATTTTCCGAGAATTTTCCGAGAATTTTCCTAGAATTTTCCGAGAATTTTCCGAGAATTTTCCGTCAATTTTCCGAGAATTTTCCGAGAATTTTCTGAGAATTTTCCAAGAATTTTCCGAGATTTTTCCGAGAATTTTCCGGGAATTTTCCGAGAATTTTCGGAGAATTTTCCGAGAATTTTCCGAGAATTTTCCGAGAACTTTGCGAGAATTTTCCGAGAATTTTCCGAGAATTTTCCGAGAATTTTCCGAGAATTTTCCGAGAATTTTCCGAGAATTTTCTGAGAATTTTCCGAGAATTTTCCGAGAATTTTCCGGGAATTTTCCGAGAATTTTCCGAGAATTTTCCGAGAATTTCCCGAGAATTTTCCGTCAATTTTCCGAGAATTTTCTGAGAATTTTCTGAGAATTTTCCAAGAATTTTCCGAGATTTTTCCGAGAATTTTCCGAGTTTTCCGATAATTTTCCGAGAATTTTCCGAGAATTTTCCGAGAATTTTCCGAGAATTTTCCTAGAATTTTCCGAGAATTTTCCGAGAATTTTCCGTCAATTTTCCGAGAATTTTCTGACAATTTTCTGAGAATTTTCCAAGAATTTTCCGAGATTTTTCCGAGAATTTTCCGGGAATTTTCCGAGAATTTTCGGAGAATTTTCCGAGAATTTTCCGAGAATTTTCCGAGAACTTTGCGAGAATTTTCCGAGAATTTTCCGAGAATTTTCCGAGAATTTTCCGAGAATTTTCCGAGAATTTTCCGAGAATTTTCTGAGAATTTTCCGAGAATTTTCCGAGAATTTTCCGGGAATTTTCCGAGAATTTTCCGAGAATTTTCCGAGAATTTCCCGAGAATTTTCCGTCAATTTTCTGAGAATTTTCTGAGAATTTTCCGAGAATTTTCCGAGAATTTTCCGAGAATTTTCCGAGAATTTTCCGAGAATTTTCCGAGAATTTTCCGAGAATTTTCCGTCAATTTTCCGAGAATTTTCTGAGAATTTTCTGAGAATTTTCCAAGAATTTTCCGAGATTTTTCCGAGAATTTTCCGGGAATTTTCCGAGAATTTTCGGAGAATTTTCCGAGAATTTTCCGAGAATTTTCCGAGAACTTTGCGAGAATTTTCCGAGAATTTTCCGAGAATTTTCCGAGAATTTTCCGAGAATTTTCCGAGAATTTTCCGAGAATTTTCTGAGAATTTTCCGAGAATTTTCCGAGAATTTTCCGGGAATTTTCCGAGAATTTTCCGAGAATTTTCCGAGAATTTCCCGAGAATTTTCCGTCAATTTTCCGAGAATTTTCTGAGAATTTTCTGAGAGTTTTCCGAGAATTTTCCGAGAATTTTCCGAGAATTTTCCGAGAATTTTCCGAGAATTTTCCGAGAATTTTCCGAGAATTTTCCGAGAATATTCCGAGAATTTTCCGAGAATTTTCCGAGAATTTTCCGTCAATTTTCCGAGAATTTTCTGAGAATTTTCTGAGAATTTTCCAAGAATTTTCCGAGATTTTTCCGAGAATTTTCCGAGTTTTCCGATAATTTTCCGAGAATTTTCCGAGAATTTTCCGAGAATTTTCCGAGAATTTTCCTAGAATTTTCCGAGAATTTTCCGAGAATTTTCCGTCAATTTTCCGAGAATTTTCCGAGAATTTTCTGAGAATTTTCCAAGAATTTTCCGAGATTTTTCCGAGAATTTTCCGGGAATTTTCCGAGAATTTTCGGAGAATTTTCCGAGAATTTTCCGAGAATTTTCCGAGAACTTTGCGAGAATTTTCCGAGAATTTTCCGAGAATTTTCCGAGAATTTTCCGAGAATTTTCCGAGAATTTTCCGAGAATTTTCTGAGAATTTTCCGAGAATTTTCCGAGAATTTTCCGGGAATTTTCCGAGAATTTTCCGAGAATTTTCCGAGAATTTCCCGAGAATTTTCCGTCAATTTTCCGAGAATTTTCTGAGAATTTTCTGAGAATTTTCCGAGAATTTTCCGAGAATTTTCCGAGAATTTTCCGAGAATTTTCCGAGAATTTTCCGAGAATTTTCCGAGAATTTTCCGAGAATTTTCCGAGAATATTCCGAGAATTTTCCGAGAATTTTCCGAGAATTTTCCGTCAATTTTCCGAGAATTTTCTGAGAATTTTCTGAGAATTTTCCAAAAATTTTCCGAGATTTTTCCGAGAATTTTCCGAGAATTTTCCGAGAATTTTCCGAGAATTTTCCGAGAATTTTCCGAGAATTTTCCGAGAATTTTCGGAGAATTTTCCGAGAATTTTCCGAGAATTTTCCGAGAATTTTCCGAGAATTTTCCGAGAATTTTCCGTCAATTTTCCGAGAATTTTCTGAGAATTTTCTGAGAATTTTCCGAGAATTTTCCGAAAATTTTCCGAGAATTTTCCGAGAATTTTCCGAGAATTTTCCGAGAATTTTCCGAGAATTTTCCGAGAATTTTCCGAGAATTTTCCTAGAATTTTCCGAGAATTTTCCGAGAATTTTCCGTCAATTTTCCGAGAATTTTCTGAGAATTTTCTGAGAATTTTCCAAGAATTTTCCGAGATTTTTCCGAGAATTTTCCGGGAATTTTCCGAGAATTTTCGGAGAATTTTCCGAGAATTTTCCGAGAATTTTCCGAGAACTTTGCGAGAATTTTCCGAGAATTTTCCGAGAATTTTCCGAGAATTTTCCGAGAATTTTCCGAGAATTTTCCGAGAATTTTCTGAGAATTTTCCGAGAATTTTCCGAGAATTTTCCGGGAATTTTCCGAGAATTTTCCGAGAACTTTCCGAGAATTTCCCGAGAATTTTCCGTCAATTTTCCGAGAATTTTCTGAGAATTTTCTGAGAATTTTCCGAGAATTTTCCGAAAATTTTCCGAGAATTTTCCGAGAATTTTCCGAGAATTTTCCGAGAATTTTCCGAGAATTTTCCGAGAACTTTGCGAGAATTTTCCGAGAATTTTCCGAGAATTTTCCGAGAATTTTCTGAGAATTTTCCGAGAATTTTCCGAGAATTTTCCGAGAATTTTCCGAGAATTTTCCGAGAATTTTCCGAGAATTTTCTGAGAATTTTCCGAGAATTTTCCGAGAATTTTCCGAGAATTTTCCGAGAATTTTCCGAAAATTTTCCGAAAATTTTCCGAGAATTTTCCGAGAATTTTCCGAGAATTTTCCGAGAATTTTCCGAGAATTTTCCGAGAATTTTCCGAGAATTTTCCGAGAATTTTCCGAGAATTTTCCGAGAATTTTCCGAGAATTTTCCGAGAATATTCCGAGAATTTTCCGAGAATTTTCCGAGAATTTTCCGTCAATTTTCCGAGAATTTTCTGAGAATTTTCTGAGAATTTTCCAAAAATTTTCCGAGATTTTTCCGAGAATTTTCCGAGAATTTTCCGAGAATTTTCCGAGAATTTTCCGAGAATTTTCCGAGAATTTTCCGAGAATTTTCGGAGAATTTTCCGAGAATTTTCCGAGAATTTTCCGAGAATTTTCCGAGAATTTTCCGTCAATTTTCCGAGAATTTTCTGAGAATTTTCTGAGAATTTTCCGAGAATTTTCCGAAAATTTTCCGAGAATTTTCCGAGAATTTTCCGAGAATTTTCCGAGAATTTTCCGAGAATTTTCCGAGAATTTTCCGAGAATTTTCCTAGAATTTTCCGAGAATTTTCCGAGAATTTTCCGTCAATTTTCCGAGAATTTTCTGAGAATTTTCTGAGAATTTTCCAAGAATTTTCCGAGATTTTTCCGAGAATTTTCCGGGAATTTTCCGAGAATTTTCGGAGAATTTTCCGAGAATTTTCCGAGAATTTTCCGAGAACTTTGCGAGAATTTTCCGAGAATTTTCCGAGAATTTTCCGAGAATTTTCCGAGAATTTTCCGAGAATTTTCCGAGAATTTTCTGAGAATTTTCCGAGAATTTTCCGAGAATTTTCCGGGAATTTTCCGAGAATTTTCCGAGAATTTTCCGAGAATTTCCCGAGAATTTTCCGTCAATTTTCCGAGAATTTTCTGAGAATTTTCTGAGAATTTTCCGAGAATTTTCCGAAAATTTTCCGAGAATTTTCCGAGAATTTTCCGAGAATTTTCCGAGAATTTTCCGAGAATTTTCCGAGAACTTTGCGAGAATTTTCCGAGAATTTTCCGAGAATTTTCCGAGAATTTTCTGAGAATTTTCCGAGAATTTTCCGAGAATTTTCCGAGAATTTTCCGAGAATTTTCCGAGAATTTTCCGAGAATTTTCTGAGAATTTTCCGAGAATTTTCCGAGAATTTTCCGAGAATTTTCCGAGAATTTTCCGAAAATTTTCCGAAAATTTTCCGAGAATTTTCCGAGAATTTTCCGAGAATTTTCCGAGAATTTTCCGAGAATTTTCCGAGAATTTTCCGAGAATTATCCGAGAATTTTCCGGGAATTTTCTGAGAATTTTCCGAGAATTTTCCGAGAATTTTCCGAAAATTTTCCGAGAATTTTCCGAGAGTTTTCCGAGAATTTTCCGTCAATTTTCCGAGAATTTTCCGAGAATTTTCCGAGAATTTTCCGAGAATTTTCTGAGAATTTTCCGAGAATTTTCCGAGAATTTTCCGAGAATTTTCCGAGAATTTTCCGAGAATTTTCCGAGAATTTTCCGAGAATTTTCCGAGAATTTTCCGAGAATTTTCCGGGAATTTTCCGAGAATTTTCCGAGAATTTTCCGAGAATTTCCCGAGAATTTTCCGAGAATTTTCCGAGAATTTTCTGAGAATTTTCCGAGAATTTTCCGAGAATTTTCCGAGAATTTTCCGAGAATTTTCCGAGAATTTTCCGAGAATTTTCCGAGAATTTTCCGAGAATTTTCCGAGAATTTTCCGTCAATTTTCCGAGAATTTTCTGAGAATTTTCCGAGAATTTTCCGAGAATTTTCCGAGAATTTTCCGAGAATTTTCCGAGAATTTTCCGAGAATTTTCCGAGAATTTTCCGAGAATTTTCCCAGAATTTTCCGAGAATTTTCCGAGAATTTTCCGTCAATTTTCCGAGAATTTTCTGAGAATTTTCTGAGAATTTTCCAAGAATTTTCCGAGATTTTTCCGAGAATTTTCCGAGAATTTTCCGAGAATTTTCCGAGAATTTTCTGAGAATTTTCCGAGAATTTTCCGAGAATTTTCCGAGAATTTTCCGAGAATTTTCCGAGAATTTTCCGAGAATTTTCCGAGAATTTTCCGTCAATTTTCCGAGAATTTTCTGAGAATTTTCTGAGAATTTTCCGAGAATTTTCCGAGAATTTTCCGAGAATTTTCCGAGAATTTTCCGAGAATTTTCCGAGAATTTCCCGGGAATTTTCCGAGAACTTTCCGAGAATTTTCCGAGAATTTTCCGAGAATTTTCTGAGAATTTTCCGAGAATTTTCCGAGAATTTTCCGAGAATTTTCCGAGAATTTTCCGAGAATTTTCCGAGAATTTTCCGAGAATTTTCCGAGAATTTTCCGAGAATTTTCCGAGAATTTTCCGAGAATTTTCCGAGAATTTTCCGAGAATTTTCCGTCAATTTTCCGAGAATTTTCTGAGAATTTTCCGAGAATTTTCCGAGAATATTCCGAGAATTTTCCGAGAATTTTCCGAGAATTTTCCGTCAATTTTCCGAGAATTTTCTGAGAATTTTCTGAGAATTTTCCGAGAATTTTCCGAGAATTTTCCGAGAATTTTCCGAGAATTTTCCGAGAATTTTCCGAGAATTTCCCGGGAATTTTCCGAGAATTTTCCGAGAATTTTCCGAGAATTTTCCGAGAATTTTCCGAGAATTTTCCGAGAATTTTCCGAGAATTTTCCGAGAATTTTCCGAGAATTTTCCGAGAATTTTCCGAGAATTTTCCGAGAATTTTCCGAGAATTTTCCGAGAATTTTCCGAGAATTTTCCGAGAATTTTCCGAGAATTTTCCGAGAATTTTCCGTCAATTTTCCGAGAATTTTCTGAGAATTTTCCGAGAATTTTCCGAGAATATTCCGAGAATTTTCCGAGAATTTTCCGAGAATTTTCCGTCAATTTTCCGAGAAATTTCTGAGAATTTTCTGAGAATTTTCCGAGAATTTTCCGAGATTTTTCCGAGAATTTTCCGAGAATTTTCCGAGAATTTTCCGAGAATTTTCCGAGAATTTTCCGAGAACTTTCCGAGAATTTTCCGAGAATTTTCCGAGAATTTTCCGAGAATTTTCCGAGAATTTTCCGAGAATTTTCCGAGAATTTTCCGAGAATTTTCCGTCAATTTTCCGAGAATTTTCCGAGAATTTTCCGAGAATTTTCCGAGAATTTTCCGAGAATTTTCCGAGAATTTTCCGAGAATTTTCTGAGAATTTTCCGAGAATTTTCCGAGAATTTTCCGAGAATTTTCCTAGAATTTTCCGAGAATTTTCCGAGAATTTTCCGTCAATTTCCCGAGAATTTTCTGAGAATTTTCTGAGAATTTTCCAAGAATTTTCCGAGATTTTTCCGAGAATTTTCCGGGAATTTTCCGAGAATTTTCCGAGAATTTTCCGAGAATTTTCCGAGAATTTTCCGAGAACTTTGCGAGAATTTTCCGAGAATTTTCCGAGAATTTTCCGAGAATTTTCCGAGAATTTTCCGAGAATTTTCCGAGAATTTTCCGAGAATTTTCCGAGAATTTTCCGAGAATTTTCCGGGAATTTTCCGAGAATTTTCCGAGAATTTTCCGAGAATTTTCCGAGAATTTTCCGAGAATTTTCTGAGAATTTTCCGAGAATTTTCCGAGAATTTTCCGAGAATTTTCCGAGAATTTTCCGAGAATTTTGCGAGAATTTTCCGAGAATTTTCCGTCAATTTTCCGAGAATTTTCTGAGAATTTTCCGAGAATTTTCCGAGAATTTTCCGAGAATTTTCCGAGAATTTTCCGAGAATTTTCCGAGAATTTTCCGAGAATTTTCCGAGAATTTTCCGAGAATTTTCCTAGAATTTTCCGAGAATTTTCCGAGAATTTTCCGTCAATTTTCCGAGAATTTTCTGAGAATTTTCTGAGAATTTTCCAAGAATTTTCCGAGATTTTTCCGAGAATTTTCCGGGAATTTTCCGAGAATTTTCCGAGAATTTTCCGAGAATTTTCCGAGAATTTTCCGAGAACTTTCGGAGAATTTTCCGAGAATTTTCCGAGAATTTTCCGAGAATTTTCCGAGAATTTTCCGAGAATTTTCTGAGAATTTTCCGAGAATTTTCCGAGAATTTTCCGAGAATTTTCCGAGAATTTTCCGAGAATTTTCCGAGAATTTTCCGAGAATTTTCCGTCAATTTTCCGAGAATTTTCTGAGAATTTTCTGAGAATTTTCCGAGAATTTTCCGAGAATTTTCCGAGAATTTTCCGAGAATTTTCCGAGAATTTTCCGAGAATTTCCCGGGAATTTTCCGAGAATTTTCCGAGAATTTTCCGAGAATTTTCTGAGAATTTTCCGAGAATTTTCCGAGAATTTTCCGAGAATTTTCCGAGAATTTTCCGAGAATTTTCCGAGAATTTTCCGAGAATTTTCCGAGAATTTTCCGAGAATTTTCCGAGAATTTTCCGAGAATTTTCCGAGAATTTTCCGAGAATTTTCCGTCAATTTTCCGAGAATTTTCTGAGAATTTTCCGAGAATTTTCCGAGAATATTCCGAGAATTTTCCGAGAATTTTCCGAGAATTTTCCGTCAATTTTCCGAGAAATTTCTGAGAATTTTCTGAGAATTTTCCGAGAATTTTCCGAGATTTTTCCGAGAATTTTCCGAGAATTTTCCGAGAATTTTCCGAGAATTTTCCGAGAACTTTCCGAGAATTTTCCGAGAATTTTCCGAGAATTTTCCGAGAATTTTCTGAGAATTTTCCGAGAATTTTCCGAGAATTTTCCGTCAATTTTCCGAGAATTTTCTGAGAATTTTCTGAGAATTTTCCGAGAATTTTCCGAGAATTTTCCGAGAATTTTCCGAGAATTTTCCGAGAATTTTCCGAGAATTTTCCGAGAATTTTCCGAGAATTTTCCGAGAATTTTCCTAGAATTTTCCGAGAATTTTCCGAGAATTTTCCGTCAATTTTCCTAGAATTTTCTGAGAATTTTCTGAGAATTTGCTGAGAATTTTCCGAGATTTTTCCGAGAATTTTCCGGGAATTTTCCGAGAATTTTCCGAGAATTTTCCGAGAATTTTCCGAGAATTTTCCGAGAACTTTGCGAGAATTTTCCGAGAATTTTCCGAGAATTTTCCGAGAATTTTCCGAGAATTTTCCGAGAATTTTCCGAGAATTTTCTGAGAATTTTCCGAGAATTTTCCGAGAATTTTCCGGGAATTTTCCGAGAATTTTCCGAGAATTATCGGAGAATTTCCCGATAATTTTCCGTCAATTTTCCGAGAATTTTCTGAGAATTTTCTGAGAATTTTCCGAGAATTTTCCGAGAATTTTCCGAGAATTTTCCGTGAATTTTCCGAGAATTTTCCGAGAATTTTCCGAGAATTTTCCGAGAATTTTCCGAGAATATTCCGAGAATTTTCCGAGAATTTTCCGAGAATTTTCCGTCAATTTTCCGAGAATTTTCTGAGAATTTTCTGAGAATTTTCCAAAAATTTTCCGAGATTTTTCCGAGAATTTTCCGAGAATTTTCCGAGAATTTTCCGAGAATTTTCCGAGAATTTTCCGAGAACTTTCCGAGAATTTTCCGAGAATTTTCCGAGAATTTTCCGAGAATTTTCCGAGAATTTTCCGAGAATTTTCCGTCAATTTTCCGAGAATTTTCTGAGAATTTTCTGAGAATTTTCCGAGAATTTTCCGAGAATTTTCCGAGAATTTTCCGAGAATTTTCCGAGAATTTTCCGAGAATTTTCCGAGAACTTTGCGAGAATTTTCCGAGAATTTTCCGAGAATTTTCCGAGAATTTTCTGAGAATTTTCCGAGAATTTTCCGAGAATTTTCCGAGAATTTTCCGAGAATTTTCCGAGAATTTTCCGAGAATTTTCTGAGAATTTTCCGAGAATTTTCCGAGAATTTTCCGAGAATTTTCCGAGAATTTTCCGAGAATTTTCCGAAAATTTTCCGAGAATTTTCCGAGAATTTTCCGAGAATTTTCCGAGAATTTTCCGAGAATTTTCCGAGAATTTTCCGAGAATTTTCCGAGAATTTTCCGAGAATTTTCCGAGAATTTTCCTAGAATTTTCCGAGAATTTTCCGAGAATTTTCCGTCAATTTTCCGAGAATTTTCTGAGAATTTTCTGAGAATTTTCCAAGAATTTTCCGAGATTTTTCCGAGAATTTTCCGGGAATTTTCCGAGAATTTTCCGAGAATTTTCCGAGAATTTTCCGAGAATTTTCCGAGAACTTTGCGAGAATTTTCCGAGAATTTTCCGAGAATTTTCCGAGAATTTTCCGAGAATTTTCCGAGAATTTTCTGAGAATTTTCCGAGAATTTTCCGAGAATTTTCCGGGAATTTTCCGAGAATTTTCCGAGAATTTTCCGAGAATTTCCCGAGAATTTTCCGTCAATTTTCCGAGAATTTTCTGAGAATTTTCTGAGAATTTTCCGAAAATTTTCCGAGAATTTTCCGAGAATTTTCCGAGAATTTTCCGAGAATTTTCCGAGAATATTCCGAGAATTTTCCGAGAATTTTCCGAGAATTTTCCGAGATTTTTCCGAGAATTTTCCGAGAATTTTCCGAGAATTTTCCGAGAATTTTCCGAGAATTTTCCGAGAATTTTCCGTCAATTTTCCGAGAATTTTCTGAGAATTTTCTGAGAATTTTCCGAGAATTTTCCGAGAATTTTCCGAGAATTTTCCGAGAATTTTCCGAGAACTTTGCGAGAATTTTCCGAGAATTTTCCGAGAATTTTCCGAGAATTTTCCGAGAATTTTCCGAGAATTTTCTGAGAATTTTCCGAGAATTTTCCGAGAATTTTCCGGGAATTTTCCGAGAATTTTCCGAGAATTTTCCGAGAATTTCCCGAGAATTTTCCGTCAATTTTCCGAGAATTTTCTGAGAATTTTCTGAGAATTTTCCGAGAATTTTCCGAGAATTTTCCG
Organism: Eutreptiella sp. 'Long Island Sound 2002'; assembly: GCA_964036045.1. Classification (NCBI taxonomy): domain Eukaryota; phylum Euglenozoa; class Euglenophyceae; order Eutreptiales; family Eutreptiaceae; genus Eutreptiella; species Eutreptiella sp. 'Long Island Sound 2002'. The sequence goes on along the minus strand of OZ038401.1, from coordinate 11,010,449 downwards.
AGAATTTTCCGAGAATTTTCCGAGAATTTTCCGAGAATTTTCCGAGAATTTTCCGAGAATATTCCGAGAATTTTCCGAGAATTTTCCGAGAATTTTCCGTCAATTTTCCGAGAATTTTCTGAGAATTTTCTGAGAATTTTCCAAAAATTTTCCGAGATTTTTCCGAGAATTTTCCGAGAATTTTCCGAGAATTTTCCGAGAATTTTCCGAGAATTTTCCGAGAACTTTCCGAGAATTTTCCGAGAATTTTCCGAGAATTTTCCGAGAATTTTCCGAGAATTTTCCGAGAATTTTCCGTCAATTTTCCGAGAATTTTCTGAGAATTTTCTGAGAATTTTCCGAGAATTTTCCGAGAATTTTCCGAGAATTTTCCGAGAATTTTCCGAGAATTTTCCGAGAATTTTCCGAGAATTTTCCGAGAATTTTCCGAGAATTTTCCGAGAATTTTCCGAGAATTTTCCGAGAATTTTCCGAGAATTTTCCGAGAATTTTCCGAGAATTTCCCGAGAATTTTCCGTCAATTTTCCGAGAATTTTCTGAGAATTTTCTGAGAATTTTCCGAGAATTTTCCGAGAATTTTACGAGAATTTTCCGAGAATTTTCCGAGAATTTTCCGAGAATTTTCCGAGAATTTTCCGAGAATTTTCCGAGAATTTTCCGAGAATATTCCGAGAATTTTCCGAGAATTTTCCGAGAATTTTCCGTCAATTTTCCGAGAATTTTCTGAGAATTTTCTGAGAATTTTCCAAGAATTTTCCGAGATTTTTCCGAGAATTTTCCGAGTTTTCCGATAATTTTCCGAGAATTTTCCGAGAATTTTCCGAGAATTTTCCGAGAATTTTCTGAGAATTTTCCGAGAATTTTCCGAGAATTTTCCGAGAATTTTCCGAGAATTTTCCGAGAATTTTCTGAGAATTTTCTGAGAATTTTCCGAGAATTTTCCGAGAATTTTCCGAGAATTTTCCGAGAATTTTCCGAAAATTTTCCGAGAATTTTCCGAGAATTTTCCGAGAATTTTCCGAGAATTTTCCGAGAATTTTCCGTCAATTTTCCGAGAATTTTCCGAGAATTTTCCGAGAATTTTCTGAGAATTTTCCGAGAATTTTCCGAGAATTTTCCGTCAATTTTCCGAGAATTTTCCGAGAATTTTCCGAGAATTTTCCGAGAATTTTCTGAGAATTTTCCGAGAATTTTCCGAGAATTTTCCGAGAATTTTCCGAGAATTTTCTGAGAATTTTCCGTCAATTTTCCGAGAAATTTCTGAGAATTTTCTGAGAATTTTCCGAGAATTTTCCGAGATTTTTCCGAGAATTTTCCGAGAATTTTCCGAGAATTTTCCGAGAATTTTCCGAGAATTTTCCGAGAACTTTCCGAGAATTTTCCGAGAATTTTCCGAGAATTTTCCGAGAATTTTCCGAGAATTTTCCGAGAATTTTCCGAGAATTTTCCGTCAATTTTCCGAGAATTTTCTGAGAATTTTCTGAGAATTTTCCGAGAATTTTCCGAGAATTTTCCGAGAATTTTCCGAGAATTTTCCGAGAATTTTCCGAGAATTTTCCGAGAATTTTCCGAGAATTTTCCTAGAATTTTCCGAGAATTTTCCGAGAATTTTCCGTCAATTTTCCGAGAATTTTCTGAGAATTTTCTGAGAATTTTCCAAGAATTTTCCGAGATTTTTCCGAGAATTTTCCGGGAATTTTCCGAGAATTTTCCGAGAATTTTCCGAGAATTTTCCGAGAATTTTCCGAGAACTTTGCGAGAATTTTCCGAGAATTTTCCGAGAATTTTCCGAGAATTTTCCGAGAATTTTCCGAGAATTTTCCGAGAATTTTCTGAGAATTTTCCGAGAATTTTCCGAGAATTTTCCGGGAATTTTCCGAGAATTTTCCGAGAATTTTCCGAGAATTTCCCGAGAATTTTCCGTCAATTTTCCGAGAATTTTCTGAGAATTTTCTGAGAATTTTCCGAGAATTTTCCGAGAATTTTCCGAGAATTTTCCGAGAATTTTCCGAGAACTTTGCGAGAATTTTCCGAGAATTTTCCGAGAATTTTCCGAGAATTTTCCGAGAATTTTCCGAGAATTTTCCGAGAATTTTCTGAGAATTTTCCGAGAATTTTCCGGGAATTTTCCGAGAATTTTCCGAGAATTTTCCGAGAATTTCCCGAGAATTTTCCGTCAATTTTCCGAGAATTTTCTGAGAATTTTCCGAGATTTTTCCGAGAATTTTCCGAGAATTTTCCGAGAATTTTCCGAGAATTTTCCGAGAATTTTCCGAGAATTTTCCGAGAATTTTCCGAGAATTTTCCCAGAATTTTCCGAGAATTTTCCGAGAATTTTCCGTCAATTTTCCGAGAATTTTCTGAGAATTTTCCGAGAATTTTCCGAGAATTTTCCGAGAATTTTCCGAGAATTTTCCGAGAATTTTCCGAGAATTTTCCGAGAACTTTGCGAGAATTTTCCGAGAATTTTCCGAGAATTTTCCGAGAATTTTCTGAGAATTTTCCGAGAATTTTCCGAGAATTTTCCGAGAATTTTCCGAGAATTTTCCGAGAATTTTCTGAGAATTTTCCGAGAATTTTCCGAGAATTTTCCGAGAATTTTCCGAGAATTTTCCGAGAATTTTCCGAAAATTTTCCGAGAATTTTCCGAGAATTTTCCGAGAATTTTCCGAGAATTTTCCGAGAATTTTCCGAGAATTTTCCGAGAATTTTCCGAGAATTTTCCGAGAATTTTCCGAGAATTTTCCGAGAATTTTCCGAGAATTTTCCGAGAATTTCCCGAGAATTTTCCGTCAATTTTCGGAGAATTTTCTGAGAATTTTCTGAGAATTTTCCGAGAATTTTCCGAGAATTTTCCGAGAATTTTCCGAGAATTTTCCGAGAATTTTCCGAGAATTTTCCGAGAATTTTCCGAGAATATTCCGAGAATTTTCCGAGAATTTTCCGAGAATTTTCCGTCAATTTTCCGAGAATTTTCTGAGAATTTTCTGAGAATTTTCCAAGAATTTTCCGAGATTTTTCCGAGAATTTTCCGAGTTTTCCGATAACTTTCCGAGAATTTTCCGAGAATTTTCCGAGAATTTTCCGAGAATTTTCCTAGAATTTTCCGACAATTTTCCGAGAATTTTCCGTCAATTTTCCGAGAATTTTCTGAGAATTTTCTGAGAATTTTCCAAGAATTTTCCGAGATTTTTCCGAGAATTTTCCGAGAATTTTCCGAGAATTTTCCGAGAATTTTCTGAGAATTTTCCGAGAATTTTCCGAGAATTTTCCGAGAATTTTCCGAGAATTTTCCGAGAATTTTCCGAGAATTTTCCGTCAATTTTCCGAGAATTTTCTGAGAATTTTCTGAGAATTTTCCGAGAATTTTCCGAGAATTTTCCGAGAATTTTCCGAGAATTTTCCGAGAATTTTCCGAGAATTTCCCGGGAATTTTCCGAGAATTTTCCGAGAATTTTCCGAGAATTTTCCGAGAATTTTCTGAGAATTTTCCGAGAATTTTCCGAGAATTTTCCGAGAATTTTCCGAGAATTTTCCGAGAATTTTCCGAGAATTTTCCGAGAATTTTCCGAGAATTTTCCGAGAATTTTCCGAGAATTTTCCGAGAATTTTCCGAGAATTTTCCGAGAATTTTCCGTCAATTTTCCGAGAATTTTCTGAGAATTTTCCGAGAATTTTCCGAGAATATTCCGAGAATTTTCCGAGAATTTTCCGAGAATTTTCCGTCAATTTTCCGAGAATTTTCTGAGAATTTTCTGAGAATTTTCCGAGAATTTTCCGAGAATTTTCCGAGAATTTTCCGAGAATTTTCCGAGAATTTTCCGAGAATTTCCCGGGAATTTTCCGAGAATTTTCCGAGAATTTTCCGAGAATTTTCCGAGAATTTTCCGAGAATTTTCCGAGAATTTTCCGAGAATTTTCCGAGAATTTTCCGAGAATTTTCCGAGAATTTTCCGAGAATTTTCCGAGAATTTTCCGAGAATTTTCCGAGAATTTTCCGAGAATTTTCCGAGAATTTTCCGAGAATTTTCCGTCAATTTTCCGAGAATTTTCTGAGAATTTTCCGAGAATTTTCCGAGAATATTCCGAGAATTTTCCGAGAATTTTCCGAGAATTTTCCGTCAATTTTCCGAGAAATTTCTGAGAATTTTCTGAGAATTTTCCGAGAATTTTCCGAGATTTTTCCGAGAATTTTCCGAGAATTTTCCGAGAATTTTCCGAGAATTTTCCGAGAATTTTCCGAGAACTTTCCGAGAATTTTCCGAGAATTTTCCGAGAATTTTCCGAGAATTTTCCGAGAATTTTCCGAGAATTTTCCGAGAATTTTCCGAGAATTTTCCGTCAATTTTCCGAGAATTTTCCGAGAATTTTCCGAGAATTTTCCGAGAATTTTCCGAGAATTTTCCGAGAATTTTCCGAGAATTTTCTGAGAATTTTCCGAGAATTTTCCTAGAATTTTCCGAGAATTTTCCGAGAATTTTCCGTCAATTTCCCGAGAATTTTCTGAGAATTTTCTGAGAATTTTCCAAGAATTTTCCGAGATTTTTCCGAGAATTTTCCGGGAATTTTCCGAGAATTTTCCGAGAATTTTCCGAGAATTTTCCGAGAATTTTCCGAGAACTTTGCGAGAATTTTCCGAGAATTTTCCGAGAATTTTCCGAGAATTTTCCGAGAATTTTCCGAGAATTTTCCGAGAATTTTCCGAGAATTTTCCGAGAATTTTCCGAGAATTTTCCGGGAATTTTCCGAGAATTTTCCGAGAATTTTCCGAGAATTTTCCGAGAATTTTCCGAGAATTTTCTGAGAATTTTCCGAGAATTTTCCGAGAATTTTCCGAGAATTTTCCGAGAATTTTCCGAGAATTTTGCGAGAATTTTCCGAGAATTTTCCGTCAATTTTCCGAGAATTTTCTGAGAATTTTCCGAGAATTTTCCGAGAATTTTCCGAGAATTTTCCGAGAATTTTCCGAGAATTTTCCGAGAATTTTCCGAGAATTTTCCTAGAATTTTCCGAGAATTTTCCGAGAATTTTCCGTCAATTTTCCGAGAATTTTCTGAGAATTTTCTGAGAATTTTCCAAGAATTTTCCGAGATTTTTCCGAGAATTTTCCGGGAATTTTCCGAGAATTTTCCGAGAATTTTCCGAGAATTTTCCGAGAATTTTCCGAGAACTTTCGGAGAATTTTCCGAGAATTTTCCGAGAATTTTCCGAGAATTTTCCGAGAATTTTCCGAGAATTTTCCAAGAATTTTCTGAGAATTTTCCGAGAATTTTCCGAGAATTTTCCGAGAATTTTCCGAGAATTTTCCGAGAATTTTCCGAGAATTTTCCGTCAATTTTCCGAGAATTTTCTGAGAATTTTCTGAGAATTTTCCGAGAATTTTCCGAGAATTTTCCGAGAATTTTCCGAGAATTTTCCGAGAATTTTCCGAGAATTTCCCGGGAATTTTCCGAGAATTTTCCGAGAATTTTCCGAGAATTTTCTGAGAATTTTCCGAGAATTTTCCGAGAATTTTCCGAGAATTTTCCGAGAATTTTCCGAGAATTTTCCGAGAATTTTCCGAGAATTTTCCGAGAATTTTCCGAGAATTTTCCGAGAATTTTCCGAGAATTTTCCGAGAATTTTCCGAGAATTTTCCGTCAATTTTCCGAGAATTTTCTGAGAATTTTCCGAGAATTTTCCGAGAATATTCCGAGAATTTTCCGAGAATTTTCCGAGAATTTTCCGTCAATTTTCCGAGAAATTTCTGAGAATTTTCTGAGAATTTTCCGAGAATTTTCCGAGATTTTTCCGAGAATTTTCCGAGAATTTTCCGAGAATTTTCCGAGAATTTTCCGAGAACTTTCCGAGAATTTTCCGAGAATTTTCCGAGAATTTTCCGAGAATTTTCTGAGAATTTTCCGAGAATTTTCCGAGAATTTTCCGTCAATTTTCCGAGAATTTTCTGAGAATTTTCTGAGAATTTTCCGAGAATTTTCCGAGAATTTTCCGAGAATTTTCCGAGAATTTTCCGAGAATTTTCCGAGAATTTTCCGAGAATTTTCCGAGAATTTTCCGAGAATTTTCCTAGAATTTTCCGAGAATTTTCCGAGAATTTTCCGTCAATTTTCCTAGAATTTTCTGAGAATTTTCTGAGAATTTGCTGAGAATTTTCCGAGATTTTTCCGAGAATTTTCCGGGAATTTTCCGAGAATTTTCCGAGAATTTTCCGAGAATTTTCCGAGAATTTTCCGAGAACTTTGCGAGAATTTTCCGAGAATTTTCCGAGAATTTTCCGAGAATTTTCCGAGAATTTTCCGAGAATTTTCCGAGAATTTTCTGAGAATTTTCCGAGAATTTTCCGAGAATTTTCCGGGAATGTTCCGAGAATTTTCCGAGAATTATCGGAGAATTTCCCGATAATTTTCCGTCAATTTTCCGAGAATTTTCTGAGAATTTTCTGAGAATTTTCCGAGAATTTTCCGAGAATTTTCCGAGAATTTTCCGTGAATTTTCCGAGAATTTTCCGAGAATTTTCCGAGAATTTTCCGAGAATTTTCCGAGAATATTCCGAGAATTTTCCGAGAATTTTCCGAGAATTTTCCGTCAATTTTCCGAGAATTTTCTGAGAATTTTCTGAGAATTTTCCAAAAATTTTCCGAGATTTTTCCGAGATTTTTCCGAGAATTTTCCGAGAATTTTCCGAGAATTTTCCGAGAATTTTCCGAGAACTTTCCGAGAATTTTCCGAGAATTTTCCGAGAATTTTCCGAGAATTTTCCGAGAATTTTCCGAGAATTTTCCGTCAATTTTCCGAGAATTTTCTGAGAATTTTCTGAGAATTTTCCGAGAATTTTCCGAGAATTTTCCGAGAATTTTCCGAGAATTTTCCGAGAATTTTCCGAGAATTTTCCGAGAACTTTGCGAGAATTTTCCGAGAATTTTCCGAGAATTTTCCGAGAATTTTCTGAGAATTTTCCGAGAATTTTCCGAGAATTTTCCGAGAATTTTCCGAGAATTTTCCGAGAATTTTCCGAGAATTTTCTGAGAATTTTCCGAGAATTTTCCGAGAATTTTCCGAGAATTTTCCGAGAATTTTCCGAGAATTTTCCGAAAATTTTCCGAGAATTTTCCGAGAATTTTCCGAGAATTTTCCGAGAATTTTCCGAGAATTTTCCGAGAATTTTCCGAGAATTTTCCGAGAATTTTCCGAGAATTTTCCGAGAATTTTCCTAGAATTTTCCGAGAATTTTCCGAGAATTTTCCGTCAATTTTCCGAGAATTTTCTGAGAATTTTCTGAGAATTTTCCAAGAATTTTCCGAGATTTTTCCGAGAATTTTCCGGGAATTTTCCGAGAATTTTCCGAGAATTTTCCGAGAACTTTGCGAGAATTTTCCGAGAATTTTCCGAGAATTTTCCGAGAATTTTCCGAGAATTTTCCGAGAATTTTCTGAGAATTTTCCGAGAATTTTCCGAGAATTTTCCGGGAATTTTCCGAGAATTTTCCGAGAATTTTCCGAGAATTTCCCGAGAATTTTCCGTCAATTTTCCGAGAATTTTCTGAGAATTTTCTGAGAATTTTCCGAAAATTTTCCGAGAATTTTCCGAGAATTTTCCGAGAATTTTCCGAGAATTTTCCGAGAATTTTCCGAGAATATTCCGAGAATTTTCCGAGAATTTTCCGAGAATTTTCCGAGATTTTTCCGAGAATTTTCCGAGAATTTTCCGAGAACTTTCCGAGAATTTTCCGAGAATTTTCCGAGAATTTTCCGAGAATTTTCCGAGAATTTTCCGAGAATTTTCCGTCAATTTTCCGAGAATTTTCTGAGAATTTTCTGAGAATTTTCCGAGAATTTTCCGAGAATTTTCCGAGAATTTTCCGAGAATTTTCCGAGAACTTTGCGAGAATTTTCCGAGAATTTTCCGAGAATTTTCCGAGAATTTTCCGAGAATTTTCCGAGAATTTTCTGAGAATTTTCCGAGAATTTTCCGAGAATTTTCCGGGAATTTTCCGAGAATTTTCCGAGAATTTTCCGAGAATTTCCCGAGAATTTTCCGTCAATTTTCCGAGAATTTTCTGAGAATTTTCTGAGAATTTTCCGAGAATTTTCCGAGAATTTTCCGAGAATTTTCCGAGAATTTTCCGAGAATTTTCCGAGAATTTTCCGAGAATTTTCCGAGAATATTCCGAGAATTTTCCGAGAATTTTCCGAGAATTTTCCGTCAATTTTCCGAGAATTTTCTGAGAATTTTCTGAGAATTTTCCAAAAATTTTCCGAGATTTTTCCGAGAATTTTCCGAGAATTTTCCGAGAATTTTCCGAGAATTTTCCGAGAATTTTCCGAGAACTTTCCGAGAATTTTCCGAGAATTTTCCGAGAATTTTCCGAGAATTTTCCGAGAATTTTCCGAGAATTTTCCGTCAATTTTCCGAGAATTTTCTGAGAATTTTCTGAGAATTTTCCGAGAATTTTCCGAGAATTTTCCGAGAATTTTCCGAGAATTTTCCGAGAATTTTCCGAGAATTTTCCGAGAATTTTCCGAGAATTTTCCGAGAATTTTCCGAGAATTTTCCGAGAATTTTCCGAGAATTTTCTGAGAATTTTCCGAGAATTTTCCGAGAATTTTCCGAGAATTTTCCGAGAATTTTCCGAGAATTTTCCGAGAATTTCCCGAGAATTTTCCGTCAATTTTCCGAGAATTTTCTGAGAATTTTCTGAGAATTTTCCGAGAATTTTCCGAGAATTTTACGAGAATTTTCCGAGAATTTTCCGAGAATTTTCCGAGAATTTTCCGAGAATTTTCCGAGAATTTTCCGAGAATTTTCCGAGAATATTCCGAGAATTTTCCGAGAATTTTCCGAGAATTTTCCGTCAATTTTCCGAGAATTTTCTGAGAATTTTCTGAGAATTTTCCAAGAATTTTCCGAGATTTTTCCGAGAATTTTCCGAGTTTTCCGATAATTTTCCGAGAATTTTCCGAGAATTTTCCGAGAATTTTCCGAGAATTTTCTGAGAATTTTCCGAGAATTTTCCGAGAATTTTCCGAGAATTTTCCGAGAATTTTCCGAGAATTTTCCGAGAATTTTCTGAGAATTTTCCGAGAATTTTCCGAGAATTTTCCGAGAATTTTCCGAGAATTTTCCGAAAATTTTCCGAGAATTTTCCGAGAATTTTCCGAGAATTTTCCGACAATTTTCCGAGAATTTTCCGTCAATTTTCCGAGAATTTTCCGAGAATTTTCCGAGAATTTTCTGAGAATTTTCCGAGAATTTTCCGAGAATTTTCCGTCAATTTTCCGAGAATTTTCCGAGAATTTTCCGAGAATTTTCCGAGAATTTTCTGAGAATTTTCCGAGAATTTTCCGAGAATTTTCCGAGAATTTTCCGAGAATTTTCTGAGAATTTTCCGTCAATTTTCCGAGAAATTTCTGAGAATTTTCTGAGAATTTTCCGAGAATTTTCCGAGATTTTTCCGAGAATTTTCCGAGAATTTTCCGAGAATTTTCCGAGAATTTTCCGAGAATTTTCCGAGAACTTTCCGAGAATTTTCCGAGAATTTTCCGAGAATTTTCCGAGAATTTTCCGAGAATTTTCCGAGAATTTTCCGAGAATTTTCCGTCAATTTTCCGAGAATTTTCTGAGAATTTTCTGAGAATTTTCCGAGAATTTTCCGAGAATTTTCCGAGAATTTTCCGAGAATTTTCCGAGAATTTTCCGAGAATTTTCCGAGAATTTTCCGAGAATTTTCCGAGAATTTTCCGAGAATTTTCCGAGAATTTTCTGAGAATTTTCCGAGAATTTTCCGAGAATTTTCCGAGAATTTTCCGAGAATTTTCCGAAAATTTTCCGAGAATTTTCCGAGAATTTTCCGAGAATTTTCCGAGAATTTTCCGAGAATTTTCCGTCAATTTTCCGAGAATTTTCCGAGAATTTTCCGAGAATTTTCTGAGAATTTTCCGAGAATTTTCCGAGAATTTTCCGTCAATTTTCCGAGAATTTTCCGAGAATTTTCCGAGAATTTTCCGAGAATTTTCTGAGAATTTTCCGAGAATTTTCCGAGAATTTTCCGAGAATTTTCCGAGAATTTTCTGAGAATTTTCCGTCAATTTTCCGAGAAATTTCTGAGAATTTTCTGAGAATTTTCCGAGAATTTTCCGAGATTTTTCCGAGAATTTTCGGAGAATTTTCCGAGAATTTTCCGAGAATTTTCCGAGAATTTTCCGAGAACTTTCCGAGAATTTTCCGAGAATTTTCCGAGAATTTTCCGAGAATTTTCCGAGAATTTTCCGAGAATTTTCCGTCAATTTTCCGAGAATTTTCTGAGAATTTTCCGAGAATTTTCCGAGAATTTTCCGAGAATTTTCCGAGAATTTTCCGAGAATTTTCCGAGAATTTTCCGAGAATTTTCCGAGAATTTTCCGTCAATTTTCCGAGAATTTTCTGAGAATTTTCTGAGAATTTTCCGAGAATTTTCCGAGAATTTTCCGAGAATTTTCCGAGAATTTTCCGAGAATTTTCCGAGAATTTTCCGAGAATTTTCCGAGAATTTTCCGAGAATTTTCTGAGAATTTTCCGAGAATTTTCCGAGAATTTTCCGAGAATTTTCCGAGAATTTTCCGAAAATTTTCCGAGAATTTTCCGAGAATTTTCCGAGAATTTTCCGAGAATTTTCCGAGAATTTTCCGTCAATTTTCCGAGAATTTTCCGAGAATTTTCCGAGAATTTTCTGAGAATTTTCCGAGAATTTTCCGAGAATTTTCCGTCAATTTTCCGAGAATTTTCCGAGAATTTTCCGAGAATTTTCCGAGAATTTTCTGAGAATTTTCCGAGAATTTTCCGAGAATTTTCCGAGAATTTTCCGAGAATTTTCTGAGAATTTTCCGTCAATTTTCCGAGAAATTTCTGAGAATTTTCTGAGAATTTTCCGAGAATTTTCCGAGATTTTTCCGAGAATTTTCCGAGAATTTTCCGAGAATTTTCCGAGAATTTTCCGAGAATTTTCCGAGAACTTTCCGAGAATTTTCCGAGAATTTTCCGAGAATTTTCCGAGAATTTTCCGAGAATTTTCCGAGAATTTTCCGAGAATTTTCCGTCAATTTTCCGAGAATTTTCTGAGAATTTTCTGAGAATTTTCCGAGAATTTTCCGAGAATTTTCCGAGAATTTTCCGAGAATTTTCCGAGAATTTTCCGAGAATTTTCCGAGAATTTTCCGAGAATTTTCCGAGAATTTTCCTAGAATTTTCCGAGAATTTTCCGAGAATTTTCCGTCAATTTTCCGAGAATTTTCTGAGAATTTTCTGAGAATTTTCCAAGAATTTTCCGAGATTTTTCCGAGAATTTTCCGGGAATTTTCCGAGAATTTTCCGAGAATTTTCCGAGAATTTTCCGAGAATTTTCCGAGAACTTTGCGAGAATTTTCCGAGAATTTTCCGAGAATTTTCCGAGAATTTTCCGAGAATTTTCCGAGAATTTTCCGAGAATTTTCTGAGAATTTTCCGAGAATTTTCCGAGAATTTTCCGGGAATTTTCCGAGAATTTTCCGAGAATTTTCCGAGAATTTCCCGAGAATTTTCCGTCAATTTTCCGAGAATTTTCTGAGAATTTTCTGAGAATTTTCCGAGAATTTTCCGAGAATTTTCCGAGAATTTTCCGAGAATTTTCCGAGAACTTTGCGAGAATTTTCCGAGAATTTTCCGAGAATTTTCCGAGAATTTTCCGAGAATTTTCCGAGAATTTTCCGAGAATTTTCTGAGAATTTTCCGAGAATTTTCCGAGAATTTTCCGGGAATTTTCCGAGAATTTTCCGAGAATTTTCCGAGAATTTCCCGAGAATTTTCCGTCAATTTTCCGAGAATTTTCTGAGAATTTTCCGAGATTTTTCCGAGAATTTTCCGAGAATTTTCCGAGAATTTTCCGAGAATTTTCCGAGAATTTTCCGAGAATTTTCCCGAGAATTTTCCGAGAATTTTCCCAGAATTTTCCGAGAATTTTCCGAGAATTTTCCGTCAATTTTCCGAGAATTTTCTGAGAATTTTCCGAGAATTTTCCGAGAATTTTCCGAGAATTTTCCGAGAATTTTCCGAGAATTTTCCGAGAATTTTCCGAGAATTTTCCGAGAACTTTGCGAGAATTTTCCGAGAATTTTCCGAGAATTTTCCGAGAATTTTCTGAGAATTTTCCGAGAATTTTCCGAGAATTTTCCGAGAATTTTCCGAGAATTTTCCGAGAATTTTCTGAGAATTTTCCGAGAATTTTCCGAGAATTTTCCGAGAATTTTCCGAGAATTTTCCGAGAATTTTCCGAAAATTTTCCGAGAATTTTCCGAGAATTTTCCGAGAATTTTCCGAGAATTTTCCGAGAATTTTCCGAGAATTTTCCGAGAATTTCCCGAGAATTTTCCGTCAATTTTCCGAGAATTTTCTGAGAATTTTCTGAGAATTTTCCGAGAATTTTCCGAGAATTTTCCGAGAATTTTCCGAGAATTTTCCGAGAATTTTCCGAGAATTTTCCGAGAATTTTCCGAGAATTTTCCGAGAATATTCCGAGAATTTTCCGAGAATTTTCCGAGAATTTTCCGTCAATTTTCCGAGAATTTTCTGAGAATTTTCTGAGAATTTTCCAAGAATTTTCCGAGATTTTTCCGAGAATTTTCCGAGTTTTCCGATAACTTTCCGAGAATTTTCCGAGAATTTTCCGAGAATTTTCCGAGAATTTTCCTAGAATTTTCCGACAATTTTCCGAGAATTTTCCGTCAATTTTCCGAGAATTTTCTGAGAATTTTCTGAGAATTTTCCAAGAATTTTCCGAGATTTTTCCGAGAATTTTCCGGGAATTTTCCGAGAATTTTCCGAGAATTTTCCGAGAATTTTCCGAGAATTTTCCGAGAACTTTGCGAGAATTTTCCGAGAATTTTCCGAGAATTTTCCGAGAATTTTCCGAGAATTTTCCGAGAATTTTCCGAGAATTTTCTGAGAATTTTCCGAGAATTTTCCGAGAATTTTCCGGGAATTTTCCGAGAATTTTCCGAGAATTTTCCGAGAATTTCCCGAGAATTTTCCGTCAATTTTCCGAGAATTTTCTGAGAATTTTCTGAGAATTTTCCGAGAATTTTCCGAGAATTTTCCGAGAATTTTCCGAGAATTTTCCGAGAATTTTCCGAGAATTTTCCGAGAATTTTCCGAGAATATTCCGAGAATTTTCCGAGAATTTTCCGAGAATTTTCCGTCAATTTTCCGAGAATTTTCTGAGAATTTTCTGAGAATTTTCCAAAAATTTTCCGAGATTTTTCCGAGAATTTTCCGAGAATTTTCCGAGAATTTTCCGAGAATTTTCCGAGAATTTTCCGAGAATTTTCCGAGAATTTTCCGAGAATTTTCCGAGAATTTTCCGAGAATTTTCCGAGAATTGTCCGAGAATTTTCCGTCAATTTTCCGAGAATTTTCTGAGAATTTTTCTGAGAATTTTCCGAGAATTTTCCGAGCATTTTCCGAGAATTTTCCGAGAATTTTCGGAGAATTTTCCGAGAATTTTCCGAGAACTTTGCGAGAATTTTCCGAGAATTTTCTGAGAATTTTCTGAGAATTTTCCAAGAATTTTCCGAGATTTTTCCGAGAATTTTCCGAGTTTTCCGATAATTTTCCGAGAATTTTCCGAGAATTTTCCGAGAATTTTCTGAGAATTTTCCGAGAATTTTCCGAGAATTTTCCGAGAATTTTCCGAGAATTTTCCGAGAATTTTCCGAGAATTTTCTGAGAATTTTCGGAGAATTTTCCGAGAATTTTCCGAGAATTTTCCGAGAATTTTCCGAGAATTTTCCGAAAATTTTCCGAGAATTTTCCGAGAATTTTCCGAGAATTTTCCGAGAATTTTCTGAGAATTTTCCGAGAATTTTCCGTCAATTTTCCGAGAATTTTCCGAGAATTTTCCGAGAATTTTCCGAGAATTTTCCGTCAATTTTCCGAGAATTTTCCGAGAATTTTCCGAGAATTTTCCGAGAATTTTCTGAGAATTTTCCGAGAATTTTCCGAGAATTTTCCGAGAATTTTCCGAGAATTTTCCGAGAATTTTCCGAGAATTTTCCGAGAATTTTCAGAGAATTTTCCGAGAATTTTCCGGGAATTTTCCGGGAATTTTCCGAGAATTTTCCGAGAATTTTCCGAGAATTTTCCGAGATTTTTCCGAGAATTTTCCGAGAATTTTCCGAGAATTTTCCGAGAATTTTCCGAGAATTTTCCGAGAATTTTCCGAGAATTTTCCGAGAATTTTCCGAGATTTTTCCAAGAAGTTTCCGAGTTTTCCGATAATTTTCCGAGAATTTTCCGAGAATTTTCCGAGAATTTTCCGAGAATTTTCCGAGAATTTTCCGAGAATTTTCCGAGTATTTTCTGAGAATTTTCCGAGAATTTTCCGAGAATTTTCCGAGATTTTTCCGAGAATTTTCCGAGAATTTTCCGAGAATTTTCCGAGAACTTTCCGAGAACTTTCTGAGAATTTTCCGAGAATTTTCCGAGAATTTTCCGAGAATTTTCCGAGAATTTTCCGAGAACTTTCCGAGAATTTTCTGAGAATTTTCCGAGAATTTTCCGAGAATTTTCCGAGAATTTTCCGTCAATTTTCCGAGAATTTTCCGAGAATTTTCCCAGAATTTTCCGAGATTTTTCCGAGAATTTTCCGAGAATTTTCCGAGAATTTTCCGAGAATTTTCCGAGAACTTTCCGAGAATTTTCTGAGAATTTTCCGAGAATTTTCCGAGAATTTTCCGAGAATTTTCGGAGAATTTTTCGAGAATTTTCCGAGAATTTTCCGTCAATTTTCCGAGAATTTTCCGAGAATTTTCCGAGAATTTTCCGAGAATTTTCCGAGAATTTTCCGAGAATTTTCCGAGAACTTTCCGAGAATTTTCCGAGAATTTTCCGAGAATTTTCCGAGAATTTTCCGAGAATTTTCGGAGAATTTTTCGAGAATTTTCCGAGAATTTTCCGTCAATTTTCCGAGAATTTTCCGAGAATTTTCCGAGAATTTTCCGAGAATTTTCCGAGAATTTTCCGAGAACTTTCCGAGAATTTTCTGAGAATTTTCCGAGAATTTTCCGAGAATTTTCCGAGAATTTTCCGTCAATTTTCCGAGAATTTTCCGAGAATTTTCCGAGAATTTTCCGAGAATTTTCCGAGAATTTTCCGAGAATTTTCCGAGAATTTTCCGAGAATTTTCCGTCAATTTTCCGAGAATTTTCCGAGAATTTTCCGAAAATTTTCCGAGAATTTTCCGAGAATTTTCCGAGAATTTTCCGAGAATTTTCCGAGAATTTTCCGAGAATTTTCCGTCAATTTTCCGAGAATTTTCTGAGAATTTTCTGAGAATTTTCCGAGAATTTTCCGAGAATTTTCCGAGAATTTTCCGAGAATTTTCCGAGAATTTTCCGAGAATTTTCCGAGAATTTTCCGAGAATTTTCCGAGAATTTTCCGAGAATTTTCCGAGAATTTTCCGAGAATTTTCCGAGAATTTTCTGAGAATTTTCCGAGAATTTTCCGAGAATTTTCCGAGAATTTTCCGAGAATTTTCCGAGAATTTTCCGAGAATTTCCCGAGAATTTTCCGTCAATTTTCCGAGAATTTTCTGAGAATTTTCTGAGAATTTTCCGAGAATTTTCCGAGAATTTTACGAGAATTTTCCGAGAATTTTCCGAGAATTTTCCGAGAATTTTCCGAGAATTTTCCGAGAATTTTCCGAGAATTTTCCGAGAATATTCCGAGAATTTTCCGAGAATTTTCCGAGAATTTTCCGTCAATTTTCCGAGAATTTTCTGAGAATTTTCTGAGAATTTTCCAAGAATTTTCCGAGATTTTTCCGAGAATTTTCCGAGTTTTCCGATAATTTTCCGAGAATTTTCCGAGAATTTTCCGAGAATTTTCCGAGAATTTTCTGAGAATTTTCCGAGAATTTTCCGAGAATTTTCCGAGAATTTTCCGAGAATTTTCCGAGAATTTTCCGAGAATTTTCTGAGAATTTTCCGAGAATTTTCCGAGAATTTTCCGAGAATTTTCCGAGAATTTTCCGAAAATTTTCCGAGAATTTTCCGAGAATTTTCCGAGAATTTTCCGAGAATTTTCCGAGAATTTTCCGTCAATTTTCCGAGAATTTTCCGAGAATTTTCTGAGAATTTTCCGAGAATTTTCGGAGAATTTTCCGTCAATTTTCCGAGAATTTTCCGAGAATTTTCCGAGAATTTTCCGAGAATTTTCTGAGAATTTTCCGAGAATTTTCCGAGAATTTTCCGAGAATTTTCCGAGAATTTTCTGAGAATTTTCCGTCAATTTTCCGAGAAATTTCTGAGAATTTTCTGAGAATTTTCCGAGAATTTTCCGAGATTTTTCCGAGAATTTTCCGAGAATTTTCCGAGAATTTTCCGAGAATTTTCCGAGAATTTTCCGAGAACTTTCCGAGAATTTTCCGAGAATTTTCCGAGAATTTTCCGAGAATTTTCCGAGAATTTTCCGAGAATTTTCCGAGAATTTTCCGTCAATTTTCCGAGAATTTTCTGAGAATTTTCTGAGAATTTTCCGAGAATTTTCCGAGAATTTTCCGAGAATTTTCCGAGAATTTTCCGAGAATTTTCCGAGAATTTTCCGAGAATTTTCCGAGAATTTTCCGAGAATTTTCCTAGAATTTTCCGAGAATTTTCCGAGAATTTTCCGTCAATTTTCCGAGAATTTTCTGAGAATTTTCTGAGAATTTTCCAAGAATTTTCCGAGATTTTTCCGAGAATTTTCCGGGAATTTTCCGAGAATTTTCCGAGAATTTTCCGAGAATTTTCCGAGAATTTTCCGAGAACTTTGCGAGAATTTTCCGAGAATTTTCCGAGAATTTTCCGAGAATTTTCCGAGAATTTTCCGAGAATTTTCCGAGAATTTTCTGAGAATTTTCGGAGAATTTTCCGAGAATTTTCCGGGAATTTTCCGAGAATTTTCCGAGAATTTTCCGAGAATTTCCCGAGAATTTTCCGTCAATTTTCCGAGAATTTTCTGAGAATTTTCTGAGAATTTTCCGAGAATTTTCCGAGAATTTTCCGAGAATTTTCCGAGAATTTTCCGAGAACTTTGCGAGAATTTTCCGAGAATTTTCCGAGAATTTTCCGAGAATTTTCCGAGAATTTTCCGAGAATTTTCCGAGAATTTTCTGAGAATTTTCCGAGAATTTTCCGAGAATTTTCCGGGAATTTTCCGAGAATTTTCCGAGAATTTTCCGAGAATTTCCCGAGAATTTTCCGTCAATTTTCCGAGAATTTTCCGAGAATTTTCCGAGAATTTTCCGAGAATTTTCCGAGAATTTTCTGAGAATTTTCCGAGAATTTTCCGAGAATTTTCCGAGAATTTTCCGAGAATTTTCCGAGAATTTTCCGAGAATTTTCTGAGAATTTTCCGAGAATTTTCCGAGAATTTTCCGAGAATTTTCTGAGAATTTTCCGAGAATTTTCCGAGAATTTTCCGAGAATTTTCCGAGAATTTTCCGAGAATTTTCCGAGAATTTTCTGAGAATTTTCCGAGAACTTTGCGAGAATTTTCCGAGAATTTTCCGAGAATTTTCCGAGAATTTTCTGAGAATTTTCCGAGAATTTTCCGAGAATTTTCCGAGAATTTTCCGAGAATTTTCCGTCAATTTTCCGAGAATTTTCCGAGAATTTTCTGAGAATTTTCCGAGAATTTTCGGAGAATTTTCCGTCAATTTTCCGAAAATTTTCCGAGAATTTTCCGAGAATTTTCCGAGAATTTTCCGAGAATTTTCCGAGAATTTTCCGAGAATTTTCCGAGAATTTTCCGAGAAATTTCCGAGAATTTTCCGAGAATTTTCCGAGAATTTTCCGAGAATTTTCCGAGAATTTCCCGAGAATTTTCCGTCAATTTTCCGAGAATTTTCTGAGAATTTTCTGAGAATTTTCCGAGAATTTTCCGAGAATTTTCCGAGAATTTTCCGAGAATTTTCCGAGAATTTTCCGAGAATTTTCCGAGAATTTTCCGAGAATTTTCCGAGAATATTCCGAGAATTTTCCGAGAATTTTCCGAGAATTTTCCGTCAATTTTCCGTGAATTTTCTGAGAATTTTCTGAGAATTTTCCAAGAATTTTCCGAGATTTTTCCGAGAATTTTCCGAGTTTTCCGATAACTTTCCGAGAATTTTCCGAGAATTTTCCGAGAATTTTCCGAGAATTTTCCTAGAATTTTCCGACAATTTTCCGAGAATTTTCCGTCAATTTTCCGAGAATTTTCTGAGAATTTTCTGAGAATTTTCCAAGAATTTTCCGAGATTTTTCCGAGAATTTTCCGGGAATTTTCCGAGAATTTTCCGAGAATTTTCCGAGAATTTTCCGAGAATTTTCCGAGAACTTTGCGAGAATTTTCCGAGAATTTTCCGAGAATTTTCCGAGAATTTTCCGAGAATTTTCCGAGAATTTTCCGAGAATTTTCTGAGAATTTTCCGAGAATTTTCCGAGAATTTTCCGGGAATTTTCCGAGAATTTTCCGAGAATTTTCCGAGAATTTCCCGAGAATTTTCCGTCAATTTTCCGAGAATTTTCTGAGAATTTTCTGAGAATTTTCCGAGAATTTTCCGAGAATTTTCCGAGAATTTTCCGAGAATTTTCCGAGAATTTTCCGAGAATTTTCCGAGAATTTTCCGAGAATATTCCGAGAATTTTCCGAGAATTTTCCGAGAATTTTCCGTCAATTTTCCGAGAATTTTCTGAGAATTTTCTGAGAATTTTCCAAAAATTTTCCGAGATCTTTCCGAGAATTTTCCGAGAATTTTCCGAGAATTTTCCGAGAATTTTCCGAGAATTTTCCGAGAATTTTCCGAGAATTTTCCGAGAATTTTCCGAGAATTTTCCGAGAATTTTCCGAGAATTGTCCGAGAATTTTCCGTCAATTTTCCGAGAATTTTCTGAGAATTTTTCTGAGAATTTTCCGAGAATTTTCCGAGCATTTTCCGAGAATTTTCCGAGAATTTTCGGAGAATTTTCCGAGAATTTTCCGAGAACTTTGCGAGAATTTTCCGAGAATTTTCTGAGAATTTTCTGAGAATTTTCCAAGAATTTTCCGAGATTTTTCCGAGAATTTTCCGAGTTTTCCGATAATTTTCCGAGAATTTTCCGAGAATTTTCCGAGAATTTTCTGAGAATTTTCCGAGAATTTTCCGAGAATTTTCCGAGAATTTTCCGAGAATTTTCCGAGAATTTTCCGAGAATTTTCTGAGAATTTTCCGAGAATTTTCCGAGAATTTTCCGAGAATTTTCCGAGAATTTTCCGAGAATTTTCCGAAAATTTTCCGAGAATTTTCCGAGAATTTTCCGAGAATTTTCCGAGAATTTTCTGAGAATTTTCCGCGAATTTTCCGTCAATTTTCCGAGAATTTTCCGAGAATTTTCCGAGAATTTTCCGAGAATTTTCCGTCAATTTTCCGAGAATTTTCCGAGAATTTTCCGAGAATTTTCCGAGAATTTTCTGAGAATTTTCCGAGAATTTTCCGAGAATTTTCCGAGAATTTTCCGAGAATTTTCCGAGAATTTTCCGAGAATTTTCCGAGAATTTTCCGAGAATTTTCCGAGATTTTTCCAAGAAGTTTCCGAGTTTTCCGATAATTTTCCGAGAATTTTCCGAGAATTTTCCGAGAATTTTCCGAGAATTTTCCGAGAATTTTCCGAGAATTTTCCGAGAATTTTCCGAGAATTTTCTGAGAATTTTCCGAGAATTTTCCGAGAATTTTCCGAGATTTTTCCGAGAATTTTCCGAGAATTTTCCGATAATTTTCCGAGAATTTTCCGAGAACTTTCCGAGAATTTTCTGAGAATTTTCCGAGAATTTTCCGAGAATTTTCCGAGAATTTTCCGAGAACTTTCCGAGAATTTTCTGAGAATTTTCCGAGAATTTTCCGAGAATTTTCCGAGAATTTTCCGTCAATTTTCCGAGAATTTTCCGAGAATTTTCCCAGAATTTTCCGAGATTTTTCCGAGAATTTTCCGAGAATTTTCCGAGAATTTTCCGAGAATTTTCCGAGAACTTTCCGAGAATTTTCTGAGAATTTTCCGAGAATTTTCCGAGAATTTTCCGAGAATTTTCGGAGAATTTTTCGAGAATTTTCCGAGAATTTTCCGTCAATTTTCCGAGAATTTTCCGAGAATTTTCCGAGAATTTTCCGAGAATTTTCCGAGAATTTTCCGAGAATTTTCCGAGAATTTTCTGAGAATTTTCCGAGAATTTTCCGAGAATTTTCCGAGAATTTTCCGAGAATTTTCCGAGAATTTTCCGAAAATTTTCCGAGAATTTTCCGAGAATTTTCCGAGAATTTTCCGAGAATTTTCTGAGAATTTTCCGCGAATTTTCCGTCAATTTTCCGAGAATTTTCCGAGAATTTTCCGAGAATTTTCCGAGAATTTTCCGTCAATTTTCCGAGAATTTTCCGAGAATTTTCCGAGAATTTTCCGAGAATTTTCTGAGAATTTTCCGAGAATTTTCCGAGAATTTTCCGAGAATTTTCCGAGAATTTTCCGAGAATTTTCCGAGAATTTTCCGAGAATTTTCCGAGAATTTTCCGAGATTTTTCCAAGAAGTTTCCGAGTTTTCCGATAATTTTCCGAGAATTTTCCGAGAATTTTCCGAGAATTTTCCGAGAATTTTCCGAGAATTTTCCGAGAATTTTCCGAGAATTTTCCGAGAATTTTCTGAGAATTTTCCGAGAATTTTCCGAGAATTTTCCGAGATTTTTCCGAGAATTTTCCGAGAATTTTCCGATAATTTTCCGAGAATTTTCCGAGAACTTTCCGAGAGGTTTCTGAGAATTTTCCGAGAATTTTCCGAGAATTTTCCGAGAATTTTCCGAGAACTTTCCGAGAATTTTCTGAGAATTTTCCGAGAATTTTCCGAGAATTTTCCGAGAATTTTCCGTCAATTTTCCGAGAATTTTCCGAGAATTTTCCCAGAATTTTCCGAGATTTTTCCGAGAATTTTCCGAGAATTTTCCGAGAATTTTCCGAGAATTTTCCGAGAACTTTCCGAGAATTTTCTGAGAATTTTCCGAGAATTTTCCGAGAATTTTCCGAGAATTTTCGGAGAATTTTTCGAGAATTTTCCGAGAATTTTCCGTCAATTTTCCGAGAATTTTCCGAGAATTTTCCGAGAATTTTCCGAGAATTTTCCGAGAATTTTCCGAGAATTTTCCGAGAACTTTCCGAGAATTTTCCGAGAATTTTCCGAGAATTTTCCGAGAATTTTCCGAGAATTTTCGGAGAATTTTTCGAGAATTTTCCGAGAATTTTCCGTCAATTTTCCGAGAATTTTCCGAGAATTTTCCGAGAATTTTCCGAGAATTTTCCGAGAATTTTCCGAGAATTTTCCGAGAATTTTCCGAGAACTTTCCGAGAATTTTCTGAGAATTTTCTCAGAATTTTCCGAGAATTTTCCGTCAATTTTCCGAGAATTTTCCGAGAATTTTCCGAGAATTTTCCGAGAATTTTCCGAGAATTTTCCGAGAATTTTCCGAGAATTTTCCGAGAATTTTCCGTCAATTTTCCGAGAATTTTCCGAGAATTTTCCGAAAATTTTCCGAGAATTTTCCGAGAATTTTCCGAGAATTTTCCGAGAATTTTCCGAGAATTTTCCGAGAATTTTCCGAGAACTTTCCGAGAATTTTCCGAGAATTTTCCGAGAATTTTCCGAGAATTTTCCGAGAATTTTCGGAGAACTTTTCGAGAATTTTCCGAGAATTTTCCGTCAATTTTCCGAGAATTTTCCGAGAATTTTCCGAGAATTTTCCGAGAATTTTCCGAAAATTTTCCGAGAATTTTCCGAGAATTTTCCGAGAATTTTCCGAGAATTTTCCGAGAATTTTCCGAGAATTTTCCGAGAATTATCCGAGAATTTTCCGAGAATTTTCCGAGAATTTTCCGAGAATTTTCCGAGAATTTTCCGAGAATTTTCCGAGAATTTTCCGAGAATTTTCCGAGAATTTTCTGAGAATTTTCCGAGAATTTTCCGAGAATTTTCCGAGAATTTTCCGAGAATTTTCCGAGAATTTTCCGAGAATTTTCGAAAAATTTTCCGAGAATTTTCCGAGAATTTTCCGAGAATTTTCCGAGAATTTTCTGAGAATTTTCCGAGAATTTTCCGTCAATTTTCCGAGAATTTTCCGAGAATTTTCCGAAAATTTTCCGAGAATTTTCCGAGAATTTTCCGAGAATTTTCCGAGAATTTTCCGAGAATTTTCGGAGAATTTTTCGAGAATTTTCCGAGAATTTTCCGTCAATTTTCCGAGAATTTTCCGAGAATTTTCCGAGAATTTTCCGAGAATTTTCCGAAAATTTTCCGAGAATTTTCCGAGAATTTTCCGAGAATTTTCCGAGAATTTTCCGAGAATTTTCCGAGAATTTTCCGAGAATTATCCGAGAATTTTCCGAGAATTTTCCGAGAATTTTCCGAGAATTTTCCGAGAATTTTCTGAGAATTTTCCGAGAATTTTCCGAGAATTTTCCGAGAATTTTCCGAGAATTTTCCGAGAATTTTCCGAGAATTTTCCGAGAATTTTCGAAAAAATTTCCGAGAATTTTCCGAGAATTTTCCGAGAATTTTCCGAGAATTTTCTGAGAATTTTCCGAGAATTTTCCGTCAATTTTCCGAGAATTTTCCGAGAATTTTCCGAAAATTTTCCGAGAATTTTCCGAGAATTTTCCGAGAATTTTCCGAGAATTTTCTGAGAATTTTCCGAGAATTCTCCGAGAATTTTCGGAGAATTTTCCGAGAATTTTCCGAGAATTTTCTGAGAATTTTCCGAGAAATTTCCGAGAATTTTCTGAGAATTTTCCGAGAATTATCCGAGAATTTCCGAGAATTTTCGGAGAATTTTCCGAGAATTTTCTGAGAATTTTCCGAGAATTTTCCGAGAATTTTCCGAGAATTTTCCGAGAATTTTCCGAGAATTTTCCGAGAATTTTCCGAGAATTTTCCGAGAATTTTCCGAGAATTTTCGGAGAATTTTCCGAGAATTTTCCGAGAATTTTCTGAGAATTTTCCGAGAATTTTCCGAGAATTTTCTGAGAATTTTCCGAGAATTATCCGAGAATTTCCGAGAATTTTCCGAGAATTTTCTGAATTTTCGGAGAATTTTCCGAGAATTTTCCGAGAATTTTCTGAGAATTTTCCGAGAATTTTCCGAGAATTTTCTGAGAATTTTCCGAGAATTTTCTGAGAATTTTCCGAGAATTTTCCGAGAATTTTCCGAGAATTTTCCGAGAATTTTCCGAGAATTTTCCGAGAATTTTCCGAGAATTTTCCGAGAATTTTCCGAGAATTTTCCGAGAATTTTCCGAGAATTTTCCGAGAATTTTCCGAGAATTTTCGGAAAATTTTCCGAGAATTTTCCGAGAATTTTCTGAGAATTTTCCGAGAATTTTCCGAGAATTTTCTGAGAATTTTCCGAGAATTATCCGAGAATTTCCGAGAATTTTCCGAGAATTTTCTGAATTTTCGGAGAATTTTCCGAGAATTTTCCGAGAATTTTCTGAGAATTTTCCGAGAATTTTCTGAGAATTTTCCGAGAATTTTCCGAGAATTTTCCGAGAATTTTCCGAGAATTTTCCGAGAATTTTCCGAGAATTTTCCGAGAATTTTCCGAGAATTTTCCGAGAATTTTCCGAGAATTTTCGGAGAATTTTCCGAGAATTTTCCGAGAATTTTCTGAGAATTTTCCGAGAATTTTCCGAGAATTTTCTGAGAATTTTCCGAGAATTATCCGAGAATTTCCGAGAATTTTCCGAGAATTTTCTGAATTTTCGGAGAATTTTCCGAGAATTTTCCGAGAATTTTCTGAGAATTTTCCGAGAAATTTCCGAGAATTTTCTGAGAATTTTCCGAGAATTATCCGAGAATTTCCGAGAATTTTCTGAGAATTTTCCGAGAATTTTCTGAGAATTTTCCGAGAATTTTCCGAGAATTTTCCGAGAATTTTCCGAGAATTTTCCGAGAATTTTCCGAGAATTTTCCGAGAATTTTCCGAGAATTTTCCGAGAATTTTCCGAGAATTTTCCGAGAATTTTCGGAGAATTTTCCGAGAATTTTCCGAGAATTTTCTGAGAATTTTCCGAGAATTTTCCGAGAATTTTCTGAGAATTTTCCGAGAATTATCCGAGAATTTCCGAGAATTTTCCGAGAATTTTCTGAATTTTCGGAGAATTTTCCGAGAATTTTCCGAGAATTTTCTGAGAATTTTCCGAGAATTTTCCGAGAATTTTCTGAGAATTTTCCGAGAATTATCCGAGAATTTCCGAGAATTTTCCGAGAATTTTCTGAATTTTCGGAGAATTTTCCGAGAATTTTCCGAGAATTTTCTGAGAATTTTCCGAGAAATTTCCGAGAATTTTCTGAGAATTTTCCGAGAATTATCCGAGAATTTCCGAGAATTTTCTGAGAATTTTCCGAGATATTCTTCAAAGAATTTTCCGAGAATTTTCCGAGAATTTTCCGAGAATTTTCCGAGAATTTTCCGAGAATTTTCCGAGAATTTTCCGAGAATTTTCCGAGAATTTTCCGAGAATTTTCCGAGAATTTTCTGAGAATTTTCCGAGAATTTTCCGAGAATTTTCTGAGAATTTTCCGAGAATTATCCGAGAATTTCCGAGAATTTTCCGAGAATTTTCTGAATTTTCGGAGAATTTTCCGAGAATTTTCCGAGAATTTTCTGAGAATTTTCCGAGAATTTTCTGAGAATTTTCCGAGAATTTTCCGAGAATTTTCCGAGAATTTTCCGAGAATTTTCCGAGAATTTTCCGAGAATTTTCCGAGAATTTTCCGAGAATTTTCCGAGAATTTTCCGAGAATTTTCCGAGAATTTTCCGAGAATTTTCCGAGAATTTTCCGAGAATTTTCCGAGAATTTTCCGAGAATTTTCCGAGAATTTTCCGAGAATTTTCCGAGAATTTTCTGAGAATTTTCCGAGAATTTTCCGAGAATTTTCCGAGATTTTTCCGAGAATTTTCCGAGAATTTTCCGATAATTTTCCGAGAATTTTCCGAGAACTTTCCGAGAATTTTCTGAGAATTTTCCGAGAATTTTCCGAGAATTTTCCGAGAATTTTCCGAGAACTTTCCGAGAATTTTCTGAGAATTTTCCGAGAATTTTCCGAGAATTTTCCGAGAATTTTCCGTCAATTTTCCAAGAATTTTCCGAGAATTTTCCGAGAATTTTCCGAGATTTTTCCGAGAATTTTCCGAGAATTTTCCGAGAATTTTCCGAGAATTTTCCGAGAACTTTCCGAGAATTTTCTGAGAATTTTCCGAGAATTTTCCGAGAATTTTCCGAGAATTTTCGGAGAATTTTTCGAGAATTTTCCGAGAATTTTCCGTCAATTTTCCGAGAATTTTCCGAGAACTTTCCGAGAATTTTCTGAGAATTTTCCGAGAATTTTCCGAGAATTTTCCGTCAATTTTCCAAGAATTTTCCGAGAATTTTCCGAGATTTTTCCGAGAATTTTCCGAGAATTTTCCGAGAATTTTCCGAGAATTTTCCGAGAACTTTCCGAGAATTTTCTGAGAATTTTCCGAGAATTTTCCGAGAATTTTCCGAGAATTTTCGGAGAATTTTTCGAGAATTTTCCGAGAATTTTCCGTCAATTTTCCGAGAATTTTCCGAGAATTTTCCGAGAATTTTCCGAAAATTTTCCGAGAATTTTCCGAGAATTTTCCGAGAATTTTCCGAGAATTTTCCGAGAATTTTCCGAGAATTTTCCGAGAATTATCCGAGAATTTTCCGAGAATTTTCCGAGAATTTTCCGAGAATTTTCCGAGAATTTTCCGAGAATTTTCCGAGAATTTTCCGAGAATTTTCCGAAAATTTTCCGAGAATTTTCCGAGAATTTTCCGAGAATTTTCCGAGAATTTCCTGAGAATTTTCCGAGAATTTTCCGAGAATTTTCGGAGAATTTTCCGAGAATTTTCCGAGAATTTTCTGAGAATTTTCCGAGAAATTTCCGAGAATTTTCTGAGAATTTTCCGAGAATTATCCGAGAATTTCCGAGAATTTTCTGAGAATTTTCCGAGAATTTTCTGAGAATTTTCCGAGAATTTTCCGAGAATTTTCCGAGAATTTTCCGAGAATTTTCCGAGAATTTTCCGAGAATTTTCCGAGAATTTTCCGAGAATTTTCCGAGAATTTTCGGAGAATTTTCCGAGAATTTTCCGAGAATTTTCTGAGAATTTTCCGAGAATTTTCCGAGAATTTTCTGAGAACTTTCCGAGAATTATCCGAGAATTTCCGAGAATTTTCCGAGAATTTTCTGAATTTTCGGAGAATTTTCCGAGAATTTTCTGAGAATTTTCCGAGAATTTTCCGAGAATTTTCTGAGAATTTTCCGAGAATTTTCTGAGAATTTTCCGAGAATTTTCCGAGAATTTTCCGAGAATTTTCCGAGAATTTTCCGAGAATTTTCCGAGAATTTTCCGAGAATTTTCTGAGAATTTTCCGAGAATTTTCCGAGAATTTTCCGAGAATTTTCCGAGAATTTTCCGAGAATTTTCCGAGAATTTTCCGAGAATTTTCTGAGAATTTTCCGAGAATATTTCGGGAATTTTCCGAGATTTTTCCCAGAATTTTCCGAGAATTTTCCGAGAATTTTCCGAGAATTTTCCGAGAATTTGCCGAGAATTTTCCGAGAATTTTCCGAGAATTTTCCGAGAATTTTCCGAGAATTTTCCGAGAATTTTCCGTCAATTTTCGGAGAATTTTCCGAGAATTTTCCGAGAATTTTCCGAGAATTTTCCGAGAATTTTCCGAGAATTTTCCGAGAATTTCCCGAGAATTTTCCGAGAATTTTCCGAGAATTTTCCGAGAATTTTCCGAGAATTTTCCGAGAATTTTCCGAGAATTTTCCGAGAATTTTCCGGGAATTTTCCATGAATTTTCTGAGAATTTTCCGAAAATTTTCCGAGAATTTTCCGAGAATTTCCCGAGAATTTTCCGAGAATTTTCCGAGAATTTTCCGAGAATTTTCCGAGAATTTTCCGAGAATTTTCCGAGAATTTTCCGGGAATTTTCCGAGAATTTTCTGAGAATTTTCCGAGAATTTTCCGAGAATTTTCCGAGAATTTTCCGAGAATTTTCCGAGAATTTTCCGAGAATTTTCCGAGAATTTTCCGAGAATTTTCAGAGAATTTTCTGAGAATTTTCAGAGAATTTTCCGAGAATTTTCCGAGATTTTTCCGAGAATTTTCCGAGAATTTTCCGAGAATTTTCCGAGAATTTTCCGAGAATTTTCCGGGAATTTTCCGAGAATTTTCTGAGAATTTTCCGAGAATTATCCGAGAATTTTCCGAGAATTTTCCGAGAATTTTCCGAGAATTTTCCGAGAATTTTCCGAGAATTTTCCGAGAATTTTCCGAGAATTTTCTGAGAATTTTCCGAAAATTTTCCGAGAATTTTCCGAGAATTTCCCGAGAATTTTCCGAGAATTTTCCGAGAATTTTCCGAGAATTTTCCGAGAATTTTCCGAGAACTTTCCGAGAATTTTCTGAGAATTTTCCGAGAATTTTCCGAGAATCTTCCGAGAATTTTCGGAGAATTTTTCGAGAATTTTCCGAGAATTTTCCGTCAATTTTCCGAGAATTTTCCGAGAACTTTCCGAGAATTTTCTGAGAATTTTCCGAGAATTTTCCGAGAATTTTCCGTCAATTTTCCAAGAATTTTCCGAGAATTTTCCGAGATTTTTCCGAGAATTTTCCGAGAATTTTCCGAGAATTTTCCGAGAATTTTCCGAGAACTTTCCGAGAATTTTCTGAGAATTTTCCGAGAATTTTCCGAGAATTTTCCGAGAATTTTCGGAGAATTTTTCGAGAATTTTCCGAGAATTTTCCGTCGATTTTCCGAGAATTTTCCGAGAATTTTCCGAGAATTTTCCGAGAATTTTCCGAAAATTTTCCGAGAATTTTCCGAGAATTTTCCGAGAATTTTCCGAGAATTTTCCGAGAAAATTCCGAGAATTATCCGAGAATTTTCCGAGAATTTTCCGAGAATTTTCCGAGAATTTTCCGAGAATTTTCCGAGAATTTTCCGAGAATTTTCCGAAAATTTTCCGAGAATTTTCCGAGAATTTTCCGAGAATTTTCCGAGAATTTTCTGAGAATTTTCCGAGAATTTTCCGAGAATTTTCGGAGAATTTTCCGAGAATTTTCCGAGAATTTTCTGAGAATTTTCCGAGAATTTTCTGAATTTTCGGAGAATTTTCCGAGAATTTTCCGAGAATTTTCTGAGAATTTTCCGAGAATTTTCTGAATTTTCCGAGAATTTTCCGAGAATTATCCGAGAATTTCCGAGAATTTTCTGAGAATTTTCCGAGAATTTTCTGAGAATTTTCCGAGAATTTTCCGAGAATTTTCCGAGAATTTTCCGAGAATTTTCCGAGAATTTTCCGAGAATTTTCCGAGAATTTTCGGAGAATTTTCCGAGAATTTTCCGAGAATTTTCTGAGAATTTTCCGAGAATTTTCCGAGAATTTTCTGAGAATTTTCCGAGAATTATCCGAGAATTTCCGAGAATTTTCCGAGAATTTTCTGAATTTTCGGAGAATTTTCCGAGAATTTTCCGAGAATTTTCTGAGAATTTTCCGAGAATTTTCCGAGAATTTTCTGAGAATTTTCCGAGAATTTTCTGAGAATTTTCCGAGAATTTTCCGAGAATTTTCCGAGAATTTTCCGAGAATTTTCCGAGAATTTTCCGAGAATTTTCCGAGAATTTTCTGAGAGTTTTCCGAGAATTTTCCGAGAATTTTCCGAGAATTTTCCGAGAATTTTCCGAGAATTTTCCGAGAATTTTCCGAGAATTTTCCGAAAATTTTCCGAGAATTTTCCGAGAATTTTCCGAGAATTTTCCGAGAATTTTCTGAGAATTTTCCGAGAATTTTCCGTCAATTTTCCGAGAATTTTCCGAGAATTTTCCGAGAATTTTCCGAGAATTTTCCGTCAATTTTCCGAGAATTTTCCGAGAATTTTCCGAGAATTTTCCGAGAATTTTCTGAGAATTTTCCGAGAATTTTCCGAGAATTTTCCGAGAATTTTCCGAGAATTTTCCGAGAATTTTCCGAGAATTTTCCGAGAATTTTCCGAGAATTTTCCGAGAATTTTCCGAGATTTTTCCAAGAAGTTTCCGAGTTTTCCGATAATTTTCCGAGAATTTTCCGAGAATTTTCCGAGAATTTTCCGAGAATTTTCCGAGAATTTTCCGAGAATTTTCCGAGAATTTTCTGAGAATTTTCCGAGAATTTTCCGAGAATTTTCCGAGATTTTTCCGAGAATTTTCCGAGAATTTTCCGATAATTTTCCGAGAATTTTCCGAGAACTTTCCGAGAATTTTCTGAGAATTTTCCGAGAATTTTCCGAGAATTTTCCGAGAATTTTCCGAGAACTTTCCGAGAATTTTCTGAGAATTTTCCGAGAATTTTCCGAGAATTTTCCGAGAATTTTCCGTCAATTTTCCGAGAATTTTCCGAGAATTTTCCCAGAATTTTCCGAGATTTTTCCGAGAATTTTCCGAGAATTTTCCGAGAATTTTCCGAGAATTTTCCGAGAACTTTCCGAGAATTTTCTGAGAATTTTCCGAGAATTTTCCGAGAATTTTCCGAGAATTTTCGGAGAATTTTTCGAGAATTTTCCGAGAATTTTCCGTCAATTTTCCGAGAATTTTCCGAGAATTTTCCGAGAATTTTCCGAGAATTTTCCGAGAATTTTCCGAGAATTTTCCGAGAACTTTCCGAGAATTTTCCGAGAATTTTCCGAGAATTTTCCGAGAATTTTCCGAGAATTTTCGGAGAATTTTTCGAGAATTTTCCGAGAATTTTCCGTCAATTTTCCGAGAATTTTCCGAGAATTTTCCGAGAATTTTCCGAGAATTTTCCGAAAATTTTCCGAGAATTTTCCGAGAATTTTCCGAGAATTTTCCGAGAATTTTCCGAGAATTTTCCGAGAATTTTCCGAGAACTTTCCGAGAATTTTCTGAGAATTTTCCGAGAATTTTCCGAGAATTTTCCGAGAATTTTCCGTCAATTTTCCGAGAATTTTCCGAGAATTTTCCGAGAATTTTCCGAGAATTTTCCGAGAATTTTCCGAGAATTTTCCGAGAATTTTCCGTCAATTTTCCGAGAATTTTCCGAGAATTTTCCGAAAATTTTCCGAGAATTTTCCGAGAATTTTCCGAGAATTTTCCGAGAATTTTCCGAGAATTTTCCGAGAATTTTCCGAGAACTTTCCGAGAATTTTCCGAGAATTTTCCGAGAATTTTCCGAGAATTTTCCGAGAATTTTCGGAGAACTTTTCGAGAATTTTCCGAGAATTTTCCGTCAATTTTCCGAGAATTTTCCGAGAATTTTCCGAGAATTTTCCGAGAATTTTCCGAAAATTTTCCGAGAATTTTCCGAGAATTTTCCGAGAATTTTCCGAGAATTTTCCGAGAATTTTCCGAGAATTTTCCGAGAATTATCCGAGAATTTTCCGAGAATTTTCCGAGAATTTTCCGAGAATTTTCCGAGAATTTTCCGAGAATTTTCCGAGAATTTTCCGAGAATTTTCCGAGAATTTTCTGAGAATTTTCCGAGAATTTTCCGAGAATTTTCCGAGAATTTTCCGAGAATTTTCCGAGAATTTTCAGAGAATTTTCGAAAAATTTTCCGAGAATTTTCCGAGAATTTTCCGAGAATTTTCCGAGAATTTTCTGAGAATTTTCCGAGAATTTTCCGTCAATTTTCCGAGAATTTTCCGAGAATTTTCCGAAAATTTTCCGAGAATTTTCCGAGAATTTTCCGAGAATTTTCCGAGAATTTTCCGAGAATTTTCGGAGAATTTTTCGAGAATTTTCCGAGAATTTTCCGTCAATTTTCCGAGAATTTTCCGAGAATTTTCCGAGAATTTTCCGAGAATTTTCCGAAAATTTTCCGAGAATTTTCCGAGAATTTTCCGAGAATTTTCCGAGAATTTTCCGAGAATTTTCCGAGAATTTTCCGAGAATTATCCGAGAATTTTCCGAGAATTTTCCGAGAATTTTCCGAGAATTATCCGAGAATTTTCTGAGAATTTTCCGAGAATTTTCCGAGAATTTTCCGAGAATTTTCCGAGAATTTTCCGAGAATTTTCCGAGAATTTTCCGAGAATTTTCGAAAAAATTTCCGAGAATTTTCCGAGAATTTTCCGAGAATTTTCCGAGAATTTTCTGAGAATTTTCCGAGAATTTTCCGTCAATTTTCCGAGAATTTTCCGAGAATTTTCCGAAAATTTTCCGAGAATTTTCCGAGAATTTTCCGAGAATTTTCCGAGAATTTTCTGAGAATTTTCCGAGAATTCTCCGAGAATTTTCGGAGAATTTTCCGAGAATTTTCCGAGAATTTTCTGAGAATTTTCCGAGAAATTTCCGAGAATTTTCTGAGAATTTTCCAGGATTATCCGAGAATTTCCGAGAATTTTCGGAGAATTTTCCGAGAATTTTCTGAGAATTTTCCGAGAATTTTCCGAGAATTTTCCGAGAATTTTCCGAGAATTTTCCGAGAATTTTCCGAGAATTTTCCGAGAATTTTCCGAGAATTTTCCGAGAATTTTCGGAGAATTTTCCGAGAATTTTCCGAGAATTTTCTGAGAATTTTCCGAGAATTTTCCGAGAATTTTCTGAGAATTTTCCGAGAATTATCCGAGAATTTCCGAGAATTTTCCGAGAATTTTCTGAATTTTCGGAGAATTTTCCGAGAATTTTCCGAGAATTTTCTGAGAATTTTCCGAGAATTTTCCGAGAATTTTCTGAGAATTTTCCGAGAATTTTCTGAGAATTTTCCGAGAATTTTCCGAGAATTTTCCGAGAATTTTCCGAGAATTTTCCGAGAATTTTCCGAGAATTTTCCGAGAATTTTCCGAGAATTTTCCGAGAATTTTCCGAGAATTTTCCGAGAATTTTCCGAGAATTTTCCGAGAATTTTCGGAAAATTTTCCGAGAATTTTCCGAGAATTTTCTGAGAATTTTCCGAGAATTTTCCGAGAATTTTCTGAGAATTTTCCGAGAATTATCCGAGAATTTCCGAGAATTTTCCGAGAATTTTCTGAATTTTCGGAGAATTTTCCGAGAATTTTCCGAGAATTTTCTGAGAATTTTCCGAGAATTTTCTGAGAATTTTCCGAGAATTTTCCGAGAATTTTCCGAGAATTTTCCGAGAATTTTCCGAGAATTTTCCGAGAATTTTCCGAGAATTTTCCGAGAATTTTCCGAGAATTTTCGGAGAATTTTCCGAGAATTTTCCGAGAATTTTCTGAGAATTTTCCGAGAATTTTCCGAGAATTTTCTGAGAATTTTCCGAGAATTATCCGAGAATTTCCGAGAATTTTCCGAGAATTTTCTGAATTTTCGGAGAATTTTCCGAGAATTTTCCGAGAATTTTCTGAGAATTTTCCGAGAAATTTCCGAGAATTTTCTGAGAATTTTCCGAGAATTATCCGAGAATTTCCGAGAATTTTCTGAGAATTTTCCGAGAATTTTCTGAGAATTTTCCGAGAATTTTCCGAGAATTTTCCGAGAATTTTCCGAGAATTTTCCGAGAATTTTCCGAGAATTTTCCGAGAATTTTCCGAGAATTTTCCGAGAATTTTCCGAGAATTTTCGGAGAATTTTCCGAGAATTTTCCGAGAATTTTCTGAGAATTTTCCGAGAATTTTCCGAGAATTTTCTGAGAATTTTCCGAGAATTATCCGAGAATTTCCGAGAATTTTCCGAGAATTTTCTGAATTTTCGGAGAATTTTCCGAGAATTTTCCGAGAATTTTCTGAGAATTTTCCGAGAATTTTCCGAGAATTTTCTGAGAATTTTCCGAGAATTATCCGAGAATTTCCGAGAATTTTCCGAGAATTTTCTGAATTTTCGGAGAATTTTCCGAGAATTTTCCGAGAATTTTCTGAGAATTTTCCGAGAAATTTCCGAGAATTTTCTGAGAATTTTCCGAGAATTATCCGAGAATTTCCGAGAATTTTCTGAGAATTTTCCGAGAATTTTCTGAGAATTTTCCGAGAATTTTCCGAGAATTTTCCGAGATATTCTTCAAAGAATTTTCCGAGAATTTTCCGAGAATTTTCCGAGAATTTTCCGAGAATTTTCCGAGAATTTTCCGAGAATTTTCCGAGAATTTTCGGAGAATTTTCCGAGAATTTTCCGAGAATTTTCTGAGAATTTTCCGAGAATTTTCCGAGAATTTTCTGAGAATTTTCCGAGAATTATCCGAGAATTTCCGAGAATTTTCCGAGAATTTTCTGAATTTTCGGAGAATTTTCCGAGAATTTTCCGAGAATTTACTGAGAATTTTCCGAGAATTTTCCGAGAATTTTCTGAGAATTTTCCGAGAATTTTCTGAGAATTTTCCGAGAATTTTCCGAGAATTTTCCGAGAATTTTCCGAGAATTTTCCGAGAATTTTCCGAGAATTTTCCGAGAATTTTCCGAGAATTTTCCGAGAATTTTCCGAGAATTTTCCGAGAATTTTCCGAGAATTTTCCGAGAATTTTCCGAGAATTTTCCGAGAATTTTCCGAGAATTTTCCGAGAATTTTCCGAGAATTTTCCGAGAATTTTCTGAGAATTTTCCGAGAATTTTCCGAGAATTTTCCGAGATTTTTCCGAGAATTTTCCGAGAATTTTCCGATAATTTTCCGAGAATTTTCCGAGAACTTTCCGAGAATTTTCTGAGAATTTTCCGAGAATTTTCCGAGAATTTTCCGAGAATTTTCCGAGAACTTTCCGAGAATTTTCTGAGAATTTTCCGAGAATTTTCCGAGAATTTTCCGAGAATTTTCCGTCAATTTTCCAAGAATTTTCCGAGAATTTTCCGAGAATTTTCCGAGATTTTTCCGAGAATTTTCCGAGAATTTTCCGAGAATTTTCCGAGAATTTTCCGAGAACTTTCCGAGAATTTTCTGAGAATTTTCCGAGAATTTTCCGAGAATTTTCCGAGAATTTTCGGAGAATTTTTCGAGAATTTTCCGTCAATTTTCCGAGAATTTTCCGAGAACTTTCCGAGAATTTTCTGAGAATTTTCCGAGAATTTTCCGAGAATTTTCCGTCAATTTTCCAAGAATTTTCCGAGAATTTTCCGAGATTTTTCCGAGAATTTTCCGAGAATTTTCCGAGAATTTTCCGAGAATTTTCCGAGAACTTTCCGAGAATTTTCTGAGAATTTTCCGAGAATTTTCCGAGAATTTTCCGAGAATTTTCGGAGAATTTTTCGAGAATTTTCCGAGAATTTTCCGTCAATTTTCCGAGAATTTTCCGAGAATTTTCCGAGAATTTTCCGAAAATTTTCCGAGAATTTTCCGAGAATTTTCCGAGAATTTTCCGAGAATTTTCCGAGAATTTTCCGAGAATTTTCCGAGAATTATCCGAGAATTTTCCGAGAATTTTCCGAGAATTTTCCGAGAATTTTCCGAGAATTTTCCGAGAATTTTCCGAGAATTTTCCGAGAATTTTCCGAAAATTTTCCGAGAATTTTCCGAGAATTTTCCGAGAATTTTCCGAGAATTTCCTGAGAATTTTCCGAGAATTTTCCGAGAATTTTCGGAGAATTTTCCGAGAATTTTCCGAGAATTTTCTGAGAATTTTCCGAGAAATTTCCGAGAATTTTCTGAGAATTTTCCGAGAATTATCCGAGAATTTCCGAGAATTTTCTGAGAATTTTCCGAGAATTTTCTGAGAATTTTCCGAGAATTTTCCGAGAATTTTCCGAGAATTTTCCGAGAATTTTCCGAGAATTTTCCGAGAATTTTCCGAGAATTTTCCGAGAATTTTCCGAGAATTTTCGGAGAATTTTCCGAGAATTTTCCGAGAATTTTCTGAGAATTTTCCGAGAATTTTCCGAGAATTTTCTGAGAACTTTCCGAGAATTATCCGAGAATTTCCGAGAATTTTCCGAGAATTTTCTGAATTTTCGGAGAATTTTCCGAGAATTTTCTGAGAATTTTCCGAGAATTTTCCGAGAATTTTCTGAGAATTTTCCGAGAATTTTCTGAGAATTTTCCGAGAATTTTCCGAGAATTTTCCGAGAATTTTCCGAGAATTTTCCGAGAATTTTCCGAGAATTTTCCGAGAATTTTCTGAGAATTTTCCGAGAATTTTCCGAGAATTTTCCGAGAATTTTCCGAGAATTTTCCGAGAATTTTCCGAGAATTTTCCGAGAATTTTCTGAGAATTTTCCGAGAATATTTCGGGAATTTTCCGAGATTTTTCCCAGAATTTTCCGAGAATTTTCCGAGAATTTTCCGAGAATTTTCCGAGAATTTGCCGAGAATTTTCCGAGAATTTTCCGAGAATTTTCCGAGAATTTTCCGAGAATTTTCCGAGAATTTTCCGTCAATTTTCGGAGAATTTTCCGAGAATTTTCCGAGAATTTTCCGAGAATTTTCCGAGAATTTTCCGAGAATTTTCCGAGAATTTCCCGAGAATTTTCCGAGAATTTTCCGAGAATTTTCCGAGAATTTTCCGAGAATTTTCCGAGAATTTTCCGAGAATTTTCCGAGAATTTTCCGGGAATTTTCCAAGAATTTTCTGAGAATTTTCCGAAAATTTTCCGAGAATTTTCCGAGAATTTCCCGAGAATTTTCCGAGAATTTTCCGAGAATTTTCCGAGAATTTTCCGAGAATTTTCCGAGAATTTTCCGAGAATTTTCCGGGAATTTTCCGAGAATTTTCTGAGAATTTTCCGAGAATTTTCCGAGAATTTTCCGAGAATTTTCCGAGAATTTTCCGAGAATTTTCCGAGAATTTTCCGAGAATTTTCCGAGAATTTTCAGAGAATTTTCTGAGAATTTTCAGAGAATTTTCCGAGAATTTTCCGAGATTTTTCCGAGAATTTTCCGAGAATTTTCCGAGAATTTTCCGAGAATTTTCCGAGAATTTTCCGGGAATTTTCCGAGAATTTTCTGAGAATTTTCCGAGAATTATCCGAGAATTTTCCGAGAATTTTCCGAGAATTTTCCGAGAATTTTCCGAGAATTTTCCGAGAATTTTCCGAGAATTTTCCGAGAATTTTCTGAGAATTTTCCGAAAATTTTCCGAGAATTTTCCGAGAATTTCCCGAGAATTTTCCGAGAATTTTCCGAGAATTTTCCGAGAATTTTCCGAGAATTTTCCGAGAACTTTCCGAGAATTTTCTGAGAATTTTCCGAGAATTTTCCGAGAATTTTCCGAGAATTTTCGGAGAATTTTTCGAGAATTTTCCGAGAATTTTCCGTCAATTTTCCGAGAATTTTCCGAGAACTTTCCGAGAATTTTCTGAGAATTTTCCGAGAATTTTCCGAGAATTTTCCGTCAATTTTCCAAGAATTTTCCGAGAATTTTCCGAGATTTTTCCGAGAATTTTCCGAGAATTTTCCGAGAATTTTCCGAGAATTTTCCGAGAACTTTCCGAGAATTTTCTGAGAATTTTCCGAGAATTTTCCGAGAATTTTCCGAGAATTTTCGGAGAATTTTTCGAGAATTTTCCGAGAATTTTCCGTCGATTTTCCGAGAATTTTCCGAGAATTTTCCGAGAATTTTCCGAGAATTTTCCGAAAATTTTCCGAGAATTTTCCGAGAATTTTCCGAGAATTTTCCGAGAATTTTCCGAGAATTTTCCGAGAATTATCCGAGAATTTTCCGAGAATTTTCCGAGAATTTTCCGAGAATTTTCCGAGAATTTTCCGAGAATTTTCCGAGAATTTTCCGAAAATTTTCCGAGAATTTTCCGAGAATTTTCCGAGAATTTTCCGAGAATTTTCTGAGAATTTTCCGAGAATTTTCCGAGAATTTTCGGAGAATTTTCCGAGAATTTTCCGAGAATTTTCTGAGAATTTTCCGAGAAATTTCCGAGAATTTTCTGAGAATTTTCCGAGAATTATCCGAGAATTTCCGAGAATTTTCTGAGAATTTTCCGAGAATTTTCCGAGAATTTTCCGAGAATTTTCCGAGAATTTTCCGAGAATTTTCCGAGAATTTTCCGAGAATTTTCCGAGAATTTTCGGAGAATTTTCCGAGAATTTTCCGAGAATTTTCTGAGAATTTTCCGAGAATTTTCCGAGAATTTTCTGAGAATTTTCCGAGAATTATCCGAGAATTTCCGAGAAT
This sequence comes from Eutreptiella sp. 'Long Island Sound 2002', assembly GCA_964036045.1. Classification (NCBI taxonomy): domain Eukaryota; phylum Euglenozoa; class Euglenophyceae; order Eutreptiales; family Eutreptiaceae; genus Eutreptiella; species Eutreptiella sp. 'Long Island Sound 2002'. The sequence goes on along the minus strand of OZ038401.1, from coordinate 10,973,331 downwards.
TTTCCGAGAATTTTCTGAATTTTCGGAGAATTTTCCGAGAATTTTCCGAGAATTTTCTGAGAATTTTCCGAGAATTTTCCGAGAATTTTCTGAGAATTTTCCGAGAATTTTCTGAGAATTTTCCGAGAATTTTCCGAGAATTTTCCGAGAATTTTCCGAGAATTTTCCGAGAATTTTCCGAGAATTTTCCGAGAATTTTCTGAGAGTTTTCCGAGAATTTTCCGAGAATTTTCCGAGAATTTTCCGAGAATTTTCCGAGAATTTTCCGAGAATTTTCCGAGAATTTTCCGAGAATTTTCTGAGAATTTTCCGAGAATATTTCGGGAATTTTCCGAGATTTTTCCCAGAATTTTCCGAGAATTTTCCGAGAATTTTCCGAGAATTTTCCGAGAATTTGCCGAGAATTTTCCGAGAATTTTCCGAGAATTTTCCGAGAATTTTCCGAGAATTTTCCGAGAATTTTCCGTCAATTTTCCGAGAATTTTCCGAGAATTTTCCGAGAATTTTCCGAGAATTTTCCGAGAATTTTCCGAGAATTTTCCGAGAATTTTCCGAGAATTTCCCGAGAATTTTCCGAGAATTTTCCGAGAATTTTCCGAGAATTTTCCGAGAATTTTCCGAGAATTTTCCGAGGATTTTCCGAGAATTTTCCGGGAATTTTCCAAGAATTTTCTGAGAATTTTCCGAAAATTTTCCGAGAATTTTCCGAGAATTTCCCGAGAATTTTCCGAGAATTTTCCGAGAATTTTCCGAGAATTTTCCGAGAATTTTCCGAGAATTTTCCGAGAATTTTCCGGGAATTTTCCGAGAATTTTCTGAGAATTTTCCGAGAATTTTCCGAGAATTTTCCGAGAATTTTCCGAGAATTTTCCGAGAATTTTCCGAGAATTTTCCGAGAATTTTCCGAGAATTTTCAGAGAATTTTCTGAGAATTTTCAGAGAATTTTCCGAGATTTTTCCGAGATTTTTCCGAGAATTTTCCGAGAATTTTCCGAGAATTTTCCGAGAATTTTCCGAGAATTTTCCGGGAATTTTCCGAGAATTTTCTGAGAATTTTCCGAGAATTTTCTGAGAATTTTCCGAGAATTTTCCGAGAATTTTCCGAGAATTTTCCGAGAATTTTCCGAGAATTTTCCGAGAATTTTCTGAGAATTTTCCGAAAATTTTCCGAGAATTTTCCGAGAATTTCCCGAGAATTTTCCGAGAATTTTCCGAGAATTTTCCGAGAATTTTCCGAGAATTTTCCGAGAATTTTCCGAGAATTTTCCGGGAATTTTCCGAGAATTTTCTGAGAATTTTACGAGAATTTTCCGAGAATTTTCCGAGAATTTTCCGAGAATTTTCCGAGAATTTTCTGAGAATTTTCCGAGAATTTTCCGAGAATTTTCTGAGAATTTTCCGAGAATTATCCGAGAATTTCCGAGAATTTTCCGAGAATTTTCTGAATTTTCGGAGAATTTTCCGAGAATTTTCCGAGAATTTTCTGAGAATTTTCCGAGAATTTTCCGAGAATTTTCTGAGAATTTTCCGAGAATTTTCTGAGAATTTTCCGAGAATTTTCCGAGAATTTTCCGAGAATTTTCCGAGAATTTTCCGAGAATTTTCCGAGAATTTTCTGAGAATTTTCCGAGAATTTTCCGGGAATATTCCGAGAATTTTCCGAGAATTTTCCGAGAATTTTCCGAGAATTTTCCGAGAATTTTCCGAGAATTTTCCGAGAATTTTCTGAGAATTTTCCGAGAATATTTCGGGAATTTTCCGAGATTTTTCCCAGAATTTTCCGAGAATTTTCCGAGAATTTTCCGAGAATTTGCCGAGAATTTTCCGAGAATTTTCCCAGAATTTTCCGAGAATTTTCCGAGAATTTTCCGAGAATTTTCCGTCAATTTTCCGAGAATTTTCCGAGAATTTTCCGAGAATTTTCCGAGAATTTTCCGAGAATTTTCCGAGAATTTTCCGAGAATTTTCCGAGAATTTCCCGAGAATTTTCCGAGAATTTTCCGAGAATTTTCCGAGAATTTTCCGAGAATTTTCCGAGAATTTTCCGAGAATTTTCCGAGAATTTTCCGGGAATTTTCCAAGAATTTTCTGAGAATTTTCCGAGAATTTTCCGAGAATTTCCCGAGAATTTTCCGAGAATTTTCCGAGAATTTTCCGAGAATTTTCCGAGAATTTTCCGAGAATTTTCCGGGAATTTTCCGAGAATTTTCTGAGAATTTTCCGAGAATTTTCCGAGAATTTTCCGAGAATTTTCCGAGAATTTTCCGAGAATTTTCCGAGAATTTTCCGAGAATTTTCTGAGAATTTTCAGAGAATTTTCCGAGAATTTTCCGAGATTTTTCCGAGAATTTTCCGAGAATTTTCCGAGAATTTTCCGAGAATTTTCCGAGAATTTTCCGGGAATTTTCCGAGAATTTTCTGAGAATTTTCGGAGAATTATCCGAGAATTTTCCGAGAATTTTCCGAGAATTTTCCGAGAATTTTCCGAGAATTTTCCGAGAATTTTCCGAGAATTTTCCGAGAATTTTCTGAGAATTTTCCGAAAATTTTCCGAGAATTTTCCGAGAATTTCCCGAGAATTTTCCGAGAATTTTCCGAGAATTTTCCGAGAATTTTCCGAGAATTTTCCGAGAATTTTCCGAGAATTTTCCGGGAATTTTCCGAGAATTTTCTGAGAATTTTCCGAGAATTTTCCGAGAATTTTCCGAGAATTTTCCGAGAATTTTCCGAGAATTTTCCGAGAATTTTCCGAGAATTTTCTGAGAATTTTCCGAGAATTTTCCGAGAATTTTCCGAGATTTTTCCGAGAATTTTCCGAGAATTTTCCGAGAATTTTCCGAGAATTTTCCGAGAATTTTCCGGGAATTTTCCGAGAATTTTCTGAGAATTTTCCGAGAATTTTCCGAGAATTTTCCGAGAATTTTCCGAGAATTTTCTGAGAATTTTCCGAGAATTTTCCGAGAATTTTCCGAGAATTTTCCGAGAATTTTCCGAGAATTTTCGAAAAATTTTCCGAGAATTTTCCGAGAATTTTCCGAGAATTTTCCGAGAATTTTCTGAGAATTTTCCGAGAATTTTCCGTCAATTTTCCGAGAATTTTCCGAGAATTTTCCGAAAATTTTCCGAGAATTTTCCGAGAATTTCCCGAGAATTTTCCGAGAATTTTCCGAAAATTTTCCGAGAATTTTCCGAGAATTTTCCGAGAATTTTCCGAGAATTTTCCGAGAATTTTCCGAGAATTTTCCGAGAATTATCCGAGAATTTTCCGAGAATTTTCCGAGAATTTTCCGAGAATTTTCCGAGAATTTTCCGAGAATTTTCCGAGAATTTTCCGAGAATTTTCCGAGAATTTTCCGAAAATTTTCCGAGAATTTTCCGAGAATTTTCCGAGAATTTTCCGAGAATTTTCTGAGAATTTTCCGAGAATTTTCCGAGAATTTTCTGAGAATTTTCCGAGAAATTTCCGAGAATTTTCTGAGAATTTTCCGAGAATTATCCGAGAATTTCCGAGAATTTTCTGAGAATTTTCCGAGAATTTTCTGAGAATTTTCCGAGAATTTTCCGAGAATTTTCCGAGAATTTTCCGAGAATTTTCCGAGAATTTTCCGAGTATTTTCCGAGAATTTTCCGAGAGTTTTCCGAGAATTTTCGGAGAATTTTCCGAGAATTTTCCGAGAATTTTCTGAGAATTTTCCGAGAATTTTCCGAGAATTTTCTGAGAACTTTCCGAGAATTATCCGAGAATTTCCGAGAATTTTCCGAGAATTTTCTGAATTTTCGGAGAATTTTCCGAGAATTTTCTGAGAATTTTCCGAGAATTTTCCGAGAATTTTCTGAGAATTTTCCGAGAATTTTCCGAGAATTTTCCGAGAATTTTCCGAGAATTTTCCGAGAATTTTCCGAGAATTTTCCGAGAATTTTCCGAGAATTTTCCGAGAATTTTCTGAGAATTTTCCGAGAATTTTCCGAGAATTTTCCGAGAATTTTCCGAGAATTTTCCGAGAATTTTCCGAGAATTTTCCGAGAATTTTCTGAGAATTTTCCGAGAATATTTCGGGAATTTTCCGAGATTTTTCCCAGAATTTTCCGAGAATTTTCCGAGAATTTTCCGAGAATTTTCCGAGAATTTGCCGAGAATTTTCCGAGAATTTTCCGAGAATTTTCCGAGAATTTTCCGAGAATTTTCCGAGAATTTTCCGTCAATTTTCCGAGAATTTTCCGAGAATTTTCCGAGAATTTTCCGAGAATTTTCCGAGAATTTTCCGAGAATTTTCCGAGAATTTCCCGAGAATTTTCCGAGAATTTTCCGAGAATTTTCCGAGAATTTTCCGAGAATTTTCCGAGAATTTTCCGAGAATTTTCCGGGAATTTTCCAAGAATTTTCTGAGAATTTTCCGAAAATTTTCCGAGAATTTTCCGAGAATTTCCCGAGAATTTTCCGAGAATTTTCCGAGAATTTTCCGAGAATTTTCCGAGAATTTTCCGAGAATTTTCCGAGAATTTTCCGGGAATTTTCCGAGAATTTTCTGAGAATTTTCCGAGAATTTTCCGAGAATTTTCCGAGAATTTTCCGAGAATTTTCCGAGAATTTTCCGAGAATTTTCCGAGAATTTTCCGAGAATTTTCAGAGAATTTTCTGAGAATTTTCAGAGAATTTTCCGAGAATTTTCCGAGATTTTTCCGAGAATTTTCCGAGAATTTTCCGAGAATTTTCCGAGAATTTTCCGAGAATTTTCCGGGAATTTTCCGAGAATTTTCTGAGAATTTTCCGAGAATTATCCGAGAATTTTCCGAGAATTTTCCGAGAATTTTCCGAGAATTTTCCGAGAATTTTCCGAGAATTTTCCGAGAATTTTCCGAGAATTTTCTGAGAATTTTCCGAAAATTTTCCGAGAATTTTCCGAGAATTTCCCGAGAATTTTCCGAGAATTTTCCGAGAATTTTCCGAGAATTTTCCGAGAATTTTCCGAGAACTTTCCGAGAATTTTCTGAGAATTTTCCGAGAATTTTCCGAGAATTTTCCGAGAATTTTCGGAGAATTTTTCGAGAATTTTCCGAGAATTTTCCGTCAATTTTCCGAGAATTTTCCGAGAACTTTCCGAGAATTTTCTGAGAATTTTCCGAGAATTTTCCGAGAATTTTCCGTCAATTTTCCAAGAATTTTCCGAGAATTTTCCGAGATTTTTCCGAGAATTTTCCGAGAATTTTCCGAGAATTTTCCGAGAATTTTCCGAGAACTTTCCGAGAATTTTCTGAGAATTTTCCGAGAATTTTCCGAGAATTTTCCGAGAATTTTCGGAGAATTTTTCGAGAATTTTCCGAGAATTTTCCGTCAATTTTCCGAGAATTTTCCGAGAATTTTCCGAGAATTTTCCGAGAATTTTCCGAAAATTTTCCGAGAATTTTCCGAGAATTTTCCGAGAATTTTCCGAGAATTTTCCGAGAATTTTCCGAGAATTATCCGAGAATTTTCCGAGAATTTTCCGAGAATTTTCCGAGAATTTTCCGAGAATTTTCCGAGAATTTTCCCAGAATTTTCCGAAAATTTTCCGAGAATTTTCCGAGAATTTTCCGAGAATTTTCCGAGAATTTTCTGAGAATTTTCCGAGAATTTTCCGAGAATTTTCGGAGAATTTTCCGAGAATTTTCCGAGAATTTTCTGAGAATTTTCCGAGAAATTTCCGAGAATTTTCTGAGAATTTTCCGAGAATTATCCGAGAATTTCCGAGAATTTTCTGAGAATTTTCCGAGAATTTTCTGAGAATTTTCCGAGAATTTTCCGAGAATTTTCCGAGAATTTTCCGAGAATTTTCCGAGAATTTTCCGAGAATTTTCCGAGAATTTTCCGAGAATTTTCGGAGAATTTTCCGAGAATTTTCCGAGAATTTTCTGAGAATTTTCCGAGAATTTTCCGAGAATTTTCTGAGAATTTTCCGAGAATTATCCGAGAATTTCCGAGAATTTTCCGAGAATTTTCTGAATTTTCGGAGAATTTTCCGAGAATTTTCCGAGAATTTTCTGAGAATTTTCCGAGAATTTTCCGAGAATTTTCTGAGAATTTTCCGAGAATTTTCTGAGAATTTTCCGAGAATTTTCCGAGAATTTTCCGAGAATTTTCCGAGAATTTTCCGAGAATTTTCCGAGAATTTTCCGAGAATTTTCTGAGAGTTTTCCGAGAATTTTCCGAGAATTTTCCGAGAATTTTCCGAGAATTTTCCGAGAATTTTCCGAGAATTTTCCGAGAATTTTCCGAGAATTTTCCGAGAATTTTCTGAGAATTTTCCGAGAATATTTCGGGAATTTTCCGAGATTTTTCCCAGAATTTTCCGAGAATTTTCCGAGAATTTTCCGAGAATTTTCCGAGAATTTGCCGAGAATTTTCCGAGAATTTTCCGAGAATTTTCCGAGAATTTTCCGAGAATTTTCCGAGAATTTTCCGTCAATTTTCCGAGAATTTTCCGAGAATTTTCCGAGAATTTTCCGAGAATTTTCCGAGAATTTTCCGAGAATTTTCCGAGAATTTTCCGAGAATTTCCCGAGAATTTTCCGAGAATTTTCCGAGAATTTTCCGAGAATTTTCCGAGAATTTTCCGAGAATTTTCCGAGAATTTTCTGAGAATTTTCCGGGAATTTTCCAAGAATTTTCTGAGAATTTTCCGAAAATTTTCCGAGAATTTTCCGAGAATTTCCCGAGAATTTTCCGAGAATTTTCCGAGAATTTTCCGAGAATTTTCCGAGAATTTTCCGAGAATTTTCCGGGAATTTTCCGAGAATTTTCTGAGAATTTTCCGAGAATTTTCCGAGAATTTTCCGAGAATTTTCCGAGAATTTTCCGAGAATTTTCCGAGAATTTTCCGAGAATTTTCCGAGAATTTTCAGAGAATTTTCTGAGAATTTTCAGAGAATTTTCCGAGAATTTTCCGAGATTTTTCCGAGAATTTTCCGAGAATTTTCCGAGAATTTTCCGAGAATTTTCCGAGAATTTTCCGGGAATTTTCCGAGAATTTTCTGAGAATTTTCCGAGAATTTTCTGAGAATTTTCCGAGAATTTTCCGAGAATTTTCCGAGAATTTTCCGAGAATTTTCCGAGAATTTTCCGAGAATTTTCTGAGAATTTTCCGAAAATTTTCCGAGAATTTTCCGAGAATTTCCCGAGAATTTTCCGAGAATTTTCCGAGAATTTTCCGAGAATTTTCCGAGAATTTTCCGAGAATTTTCCGAGAATTTTCCGGGAATTTTCCGAGAATTTTCTGAGAATTTTACGAGAATTTTCCGAGAATTTTCCGAGAATTTTCCGAGAATTTTCCGAGAATTTTCTGAGAATTTTCCGAGAATTTTCCGAGAATTTTCTGAGAATTTTCCGAGAATTATCCGAGAATTTCCGAGAATTTTCCGAGAATTTTCTGAATTTTCGGAGAATTTTCCGAGAATTTTCCGAGAATTTTCTGAGAATTTTCCGAGAATTTTCCGAGAATTTTCTGAGAATTTTCCGAGAATTTTCTGAGAATTTTCCGAGAATTTTCCGAGAATTTTCCGAGAATTTTCCGAGAATTTTCCGAGAATTTTCCGAGAAGTTTCCGAGAATTTTCTGAGAATTTTCCGAGAATTTTCCGGGAATATTCCGAGAATTTTCCGAGAATTTTCCGAGAATTTTCCGAGAATTTTCCGAGAATTTTCCGAGAATTTTCCGAGAATTTTCTGAGAATTTTCCGAGAATATTTCGGGAATTTTCCGAGATTTTTCCCAGAATTTTCCGAGAATTTTCCGAGAATTTTCCGAGAATTTGCCGAGAATTTTCCGAGAATTTTCCCAGAATTTTCCGAGAATTTTCCGAGAATTTTCCGAGAATTTTCCGTCAATTTTCCGAGAATTTTCCGAGAATTTTCCGAGAATTTTCCGAGAATTTTCCGAGAATTTTCCGAGAATTTTCCGAGAATTTCCCGAGAATTTTCCGAGAATTTTCCGAGAATTTTCCGAGAATTTTCCGAGAATTTTCCGAGAATTTTCCGAGAATTTTCCGAGAATTTTCCGGGAATTTTCCAAGAATTTTCTGAGAATTTTCCGAGAATTTTCCGAGAATTTCCCGAGAATTTTCCGAGAATTTTCCGAGAATTTTCCGAGAATTTTCCGAGAATTTTCCGAGAATTTTCCGGGAATTTTCCGAGAATTTTCTGAGAATTTTCCGAGAATTTTCCGAGAATTTTCCGAGAATTTTCCGAGAATTTTCCGAGAATTTTCCGAGAATTTTCCGAGAATTTTCTGAGAATTTTCAGAGAATTTTCCGAGATTTTTCCGAGAATTTTCCGAGAATTTTCCGAGAATTTTCCGAGAATTTTCCGAGAATTTTCCGGGAATTTTCCGAGAATTTTCTGAGAATTTTCCGAGAATTATCCGAGAATTTTCCGAGAATTTTCCGAGAATTTTCCGAGAATTTTCCGAGAATTTTCCGAGAATTTTCCGAGAATTTTCCGAGAATTTTCTGAGAATTTTCCGAAAATTTTCCGAGAATTTTCCGAGAATTTCCCGAGAATTTTCCGAGAATTTTCCGAGAATTTTCCGAGAATTTTCCGAGAATTTTCCGAGAATTTTCCGGGAATTTTCCGAGAATTTTCTGAGAATTTTCCGAGAATTTTCCGAGAATTTTCCGAGAATTTTCCGAGAATTTTCCGAGAATTTTCCGAGAATTTTCCGAGAATTTTCTGAGAATTTTCAGAGAATTTTCCGAGAATTTTCCGAGATTTTTCCGAGAATTTTCCGAGAATTTTCCGAGAATTTTCCGAGAATTTTCCGAGAATTTTCCGGGAATTTTCCGAGAATTTTCTGAGAATTTTCCGAGAATTTTCCGAGAATTTTCCGAGAATTTTCCGAGAATTTTCCGAGAATTTTCTGAGAATTTTCCGAGAATTTTCCGAGAATTTTCCGAGAATTTTCCGAGAATTTTCCGAGAATTTTCGAAAAATTTTCCGAGAATTTTCCGAGAATTTTCCGAGAATTTTCCGAGAATTTTCTGAGAATTTTCCGAGAATTTTCCGTCAATTTTCCGAGAATTTTCCGAGAATTTTCCGAAAATTTTCCGAGAATTTTCCGAGAATTTTCCGAGAATTTTCCGAGAATTTTCTGAGAATATTCCGAGAATTTTCCGAGAATTTTCGGAGAATTTTCGGAGAATTTTCCGAGAATTTTCCGAGAATTTTCCGAGAATTTTCCGAGAAATTTCCGAGAATTTTCTGAGAATTTTCCGAGAATTTCCGAGAATTTTCTGAGAATTTTCTGAGAATTTTCCGAGAATTTTCTGAGAATTTTCCGAGAATTTTCCGAGAATTTTCCGAGAATTTTCCGAGAATTTTCCGAGAATTTTCCGAGAATTTTCCGAGAATTTTCCGAGAATTTTCCGAGAATTTTCGGAGAATTTTCGGAGAATTTTCCGAGAATTTTCTGAGAATTTTCCGAGAATTTTCCGAGAATTTTCTGAGAATTTTCCGAGAATTATCCGAGAATTTCCGAGAATTTTCCGAGAATTTTCCGAGAATTTTCTGAATTTTCGGAGAATTTTCCGAGAATTTTCTGAGAATTTTCCGAGAATTTTCCGAGAATTTTCCGAGAATTTTCCGAGATTTTTCCGAGAATTTTCCGAGAATTTTCCGAGAATTTTCCGAGAATTTTCCGAGAATTTTCCGGGAATTTTCCGAGAATTTTCTGAGAATTTTCCGAGAATTTTCCGAGAATTTTCCGAGAATTTTCCGAGAATTTTCCGAGAATTTTCTGAGAATTTTCCGAGAATTTTCCGAGAGTTTTCCGAGAATTTTCCGAGAATTTTCCGAGAATTTTCGAAAAATTTTCCGAGAATTTTCCGAGAATTTTCCGAGAATTTTCCGAGAATTTTCTGAGAATTTTCCGGGAATTTTCCGTCAATTTTCCGAGAATTTTCCGAGAATTTTCCGAAAATTTTCCGAGAATTTTCCGAGAATTTTCCGAGAATTTTCTGAGAATTTTCCGAGAATTTTCCGAGAATTTTCGGAGAATTTTCCGAGAATTTTCCGAGAATTTTCTGAGAATTTTCCGAGAAATTTCCGAGAATTTTCTGAGAATTTTCCGAGAATTATCCGAGAATTTCCGAGAATTTTCTGAGAATTTTCCGAGAATTTTCCGAGAATTTTCCGAGAATTTTCCGAGAATTTTCCGAGAATTTTCCGAGAATTTTCCGAGAATTTTCCGAGAATTTTCCGAGAATTTTCCGAGAATTTTCCGAGAATTTTCGGCGAATTTTCCGAGAATTTTCCGAGAATTTTCTGAGAATTTTCCGAGAATTTGCCGAGAATTTTCCGAGAATTTTCCGAGAATTTTCCGAGAATTTTCCGAGAATTTTCCGAGAATTTTCCCTCAATTTTCCGAGAATTTTCCGAGAATTTTCCGAGAATTTTCCGAGAATTTTCCGAGAATTTTCCGAGAATTTTCCGAGAATTTTCGGAGAATTTTCTGAGAATTTTCAGAGAATTTTCCGAGAATTTTCCGAGATTTTTCCGAGAATTTTCCGAGAATTTTCCGAGAATTTTCCGAGAATTTTCCGAGAATTTTCCGGGAATTTTCCGAGAATTTTCTGAGAATTTTCCGAGAATTATCCGAGAATTTTCCGAGAATTTTCCGAGAATTTTCCGAGAATTTTCCGAGAATTTTCCGAGAATTTTCCGAGAATTTTCCGAGAATTTTCTGAGAATTTTCCGAAAATTTTCCGAGAATTTTCCGAGAATTTCCCGAGAATTTTCCGAGAATTTTCCGAGAATTTTCCGAGAATTTTCCGAGAATTTTCCGAGAATTTTCCGAGAATTTTCCGGGAATTTTCCGAGAATTTTCTGAGAATTTTCCGAGAATTTTCCGAGAATTTTCCGAGAATTTTCCGAGAATTTTCCGAGAATTTTCCGAGAATTTTCCGAGAATTTTCTGAGAATTTTCAGAGAATTTTCCGAGAATTTTCCGAGATTTTTCCGAGAATTTTCCGAGAATTTTCCGAGAATTTTCCGAGAATTTTCCGAGAATTTTCCGGGAATTTTCCGAGAATTTTCTGAGAATTTTCCGAGAATTTTCCGAGAATTTTCCGAGAATTTTCCGAGAATTTTCTGAGAATTTTCCGAGAATTTTCCGAGAATTTTCCGAGAATTTTCCGAGAATTTTCCGAGAATTTTCGAAAAATTTTCCGAGAATTTTCCGAGAATTTTCCGAGAATTTTCCGAGAATTTTCTGAGAATTTTCCGAGAATTTTCCGTCAATTTTCCGAGAATTTTCCGAGAATTTTCCGAAAATTTTCCGAGAATTTTCCGAGAATTTTCCGAGAATTTTCCGAGAATTTTCTGAGAATATTCCGAGAATTTTCCGAGAATTTTCGGAGAATTTTCGGAGAATTTTCCGAGAATTTTCCGAGAATTTTCCGAGAATTTTCCGAGAAATTTCCGAGAATTTTCTGAGAATTTTCCGAGAATTTCCGAGAATTTTCTGAGAATTTTCTGAGAATTTTCCGAGAATTTTCTGAGAATTTTCCGAGAATTTTCCGAGAATTTTCCGAGAATTTTCCGAGAATTTTCCGAGAATTTTCCGAGAATTTTCCGAGAATTTTCCGAGAATTTTCCGAGAATTTTCCGAGAATTTTCGGAGAATTTTCGGAGAATTTTCCGAGAATTTTCTGAGAATTTTCCGAGAATTTTCCGAGAATTTTCTGAGAATTTTCCGAGAATTATCCGAGAATTTCCGAGAATTTTCCGAGAATTTTCCGAGAATTTTCTGAATTTTCGGAGAATTTTCCGAGAATTTTCTGAGAATTTTCCGAGAATTTTCCGAGAATTTTCCGAGAATTTTCCGAGATTTTTCCGAGAATTTTCCGAGAATTTTCCGAGAATTTTCCGAGAATTTTCCGAGAATTTTCCGGGAATTTTCCGAGAATTTTCTGAGAATTTTCCGAGAATTTTCCGAGAATTTTCCGAGAATTTTCCGAGAATTTTCCGAGAATTTTCTGAGAATTTTCCGAGAATTTTCCGAGAGTTTTCCGAGAATTTTCCGAGAATTTTCCGAGAATTTTCGAAAAATTTTCCGAGAATTTTCCGAGAATTTTCCGAGAATTTTCCGAGAATTTTCTGAGAATTTTCCGGGAATTTTCCGTCAATTTTCCGAGAATTTTCCGAGAATTTTCCGAAAATTTTCCGAGAATTTTCCGAGAATTTTCCGAGAATTTTCTGAGAATTTTCCGAGAATTTTCCGAGAATTTTCGGAGAATTTTCCGAGAATTTTCCGAGAATTTTCTGAGAATTTTCCGAGAAATTTCCGAGAATTTTCTGAGAATTTTCCGAGAATTATCCGAGAATTTCCGAGAATTTTCTGAGAATTTTCCGAGAATTTTCCGAGAATTTTCCGAGAATTTTCCGAGAATTTTCCGAGAATTTTCCGAGAATTTTCCGAGAATTTTCCGAGAATTTTCCGAGAATTTTCCGAGAATTTTCCGAGAATTTTCGGCGAATTTTCCGAGAATTTTCCGAGAATTTTCTGAGAATTTTCCGAGAATTTGCCGAGAATTTTCCGAGAATTTTCCGAGAATTTTCCGAGAATTTTCCGAGAATTTTCCGAGAATTTTCCCTCAATTTTCCGAGAATTTTCCGAGAATTTTCCGAGAATTTTCCGAGAATTTTCCGAGAATTTTCCGAGAATTTTCCGAGAATTTTCGGAGAATTTTCTGAGAATTTTCAGAGAATTTTCCGAGAATTTTCCGAGATTTTTCCGAGAATTTTCCGAGAATTTTCCGAGAATTTTCCGAGAATTTTCCGAGAATTTTCCGGGAATTTTCCGAGAATTTTCTGAGAATTTTCCGAGAATTATCCGAGAATTTTCCGAGAATTTTCCGAGAATTTTCCGAGAATTTTCCGAGAATTTTCCGAGAATTTTCCGAGAATTTTCTGAGAATTTTCCGAAAATTTTCCGAGAATTTTCCGAGAATTTCCCGAGAATTTTCCGAGAATTTTCCGAGAATTTTCCGAGAATTTTCCGAGAATTTTCCGAGAATTTTCCGAGAATTTTCCGAGAATTTTCCGGGAATTTTCCGAGAATTTTCTGAGAATTTTCCGAGAATTTTCCGAGAATTTTCCGAGAATTTTCCGAGAATTTTCCGAGAATTTTCTGAGAATTTTCCGAGAATTTTCCGAGAATTTTCTGAGAATTTTCCGAGAATTATCCGAGAATTTCCGAGAATTTTCCGAGAATTTTCTGAATTTTCCGAGAATTTTCCGAGAATTTTCCGAGAATTTTTCGAGAATTTTCCGAGAATTTTCCGAGAATTTTCCGAGAATTTTCCGAGAATTTCCCGAGAATTTTCCGAGAATTTTCCGAGAATTTTCCGAGAATTTTCCGAGAATTTTCCGAGAATTTTCCGAGAATTTTCCGGGAATTTTCCAAGAATTTTCTGAGAATTTTCCGAAAATTTTCCGAGAATTTTCCGAGAATTTTCCGAGAATTTTCCGAGAATTTTCCGAGAATTTTCCGGGAATTTTCCGAGAATTTTCTGAGAATTTTCCGAGAATTTTCCGAGAATTTTCCGAGAATTTTCCGAGAATTTTCCGAGAATTTTCTGAGAATTTTCCGAGAATTTTCCGAGAATTTGCTGAGAATTTTCCGAGAAATATCCGAGAATTTCCGAGAATTTTCCGAGAATTTTCTGAATTTTCGGAGAATTTTCCGAGAATTTTCCGAGAATTTTCTGAGAATTTTCCGAGAATTTTCCGAGAATTTTCTGAGAATTTTCCGAGAATTTTCTGAGAATTTTCCGAGAATTTTCCGAGAATTTTCCGAGAATTTTCCGAGAATTTTCCGAGAATTTTCCGAGAATTTTCCGAGAATTTTCCGAGAATTTTCTGAGAATTTTCCGAGAATTTTCCGGGAATATTCCGAGAATTTTCCGAGAATTTTCCGAGAATTTTCCGAGAATTTTCCGAGAATTTTCCGAGAATTTTCCGAGAATTTTCTGAGAATTTTCCGAGAATATTTCGGGAATTTTCCGAGATTTTTCCCAGAATTTTCCGAGAATTTTCCGAGAATTTTCCGAGAATTTTCCGAGAATTTGCCGAGAATTTTCCGAGAATTTTCCCAGAATTTTCCGAGAATTTTCCGAGAATTTTCCGAGAATTTTCCGTCAATTTTCCGAGAATTTTCCGAGAATTTTCCGAGAATTTTTCGAGAATTTTCCGAGAATTTTCCGAGAATTTTCCGAGAATTTCCCGAGAATTTTCCGAGAATTTTCCGAGAATTTTCCGAGAATTTTCCGAGAATTTTCCGAGAATTTTCCGAGAATTTTCCGAGAATTTTCCGGGAATTTTCCGGGAATTTTCCAAGAATTTTCTGAGAATTTTCCGAAAATTTTCCGAGAATTTTCCGAGAATTTCCCGAGAATTTTCCGAGAATTTTCCGAGAATTTTCCGAGAATTTTCCGAGAATTTTCCGAGAATTTTCCGGGAATTTTCCGAGAATTTTCTGAGAATTTTCCGAGAATTTTCCGAGAATTTTCCGAGAATTTTCCGAGAATTTTCCGAGAATTTTCCGAGAATTTTCCGAGAATTTTCTGAGAATTTTCAGAGAATTTTCCGAGATTTTTCCGAGAATTTTCCGAGAATTTTCCGAGAATTTTCCGAGAATTTTCCGAGAATTTTCCGGGAATTTTCCGAGAATTTTCTGAGAATTTTCCGAGAATTATCCGAGAATTTTCCGAGAATTTTCCGAGAATTTTCCGAGAATTTTCCGAGAATTTTCCGAGAATTTTCCGAGAATTTTCTGAGAATTTTCCGAAAATTTTCCGAGAATTTTCGGAGAATTTCCCGAGGATTTTCCGAGAATTTTCCGAGAATTTTCCGAGAATTTTCCGAGAATTTTCCGAGAATTTTCCGAGAATTTTCCGGGAATTTTCCGAGAATTTTCTGAGAATTTTCCGAGAATTTTCCGAGAATTTTCCGAGAATTTTCCGAGAATTTTCCGAGAATTTTCCGAGAATTTTCCGAGAATTTTCTGAGAATTTTCAGAGAATTTTCCGAGAATTTTCCGAGATTTTTCCGAGAATTTTCCGAGAATTTTTCGAGAATTTTCCGAGAATTTTCCGAGAATTTTCCGAGAATTTCCCGAGAATTTTCCGAGAATTTTCCGAGAATTTTCCGAGAATTTTCCGAGAATTTTCCGAGAATTTTCTGAGAATTTTCCGGGAATTTTCCAAGAATTTTCTGAGAATTTTCCGAAAATTTTCCGAGAATTTTCCGAGAATTTCCCGAGAATTTTCCGAGAATTTTCCGAGAATTTTCCGAGAATTTTCCGAGAATTTTCCGAGAATTTTCCGGGAATTTTCCGAGAATTTTCTGAGAATTTTCCGAGAATTTTCCGAGAATTTTCCGAGAATTTTCCGAGAATTTTCCGAGAATTTTCCGAGAATTTTCCGAGAATTTTCCGAGAATTTTCAGAGAATTTTCTGAGAATTTTCAGAGAATTTTCCGAGAATTTTCCGAGATTTTTCCGAGAATTTTCCGAGAATTTTCCGAGAATTTTCCGAGAATTTTCCGAGAATTTTCCGGGAATTTTCCGAGAATTTTCTGAGAATTTTCCGAGAATTTTCTGAGAATTTTCCGAGAATTTTCCGAGAATTTTCCGAGAATTTTCCGAGAATTTTCCGAGAATTTTCCGAGAATTTTCTGAGAATTTTCCGCAAATTTTCCGAGAATTTTCCGAGAATTTCCCGAGAATTTTCCGAGAATTTTCCGAGAATTTTCCGAGAATTTTCCGAGAATTTTCCGAGAATTTTCCGAGAATTTTCCGGGAATTTTCCGAGAATTTTCTGAGAATTTTACGAGAATTTTCCGAGAATTTTCCGAGAATTTTCCGAGAATTTTCCGAGAATTTTCTGAGAATTTTCCGAGAATTTTCCGAGAATTTTCTGAGAATTTTCCGAGAATTATCCGAGAATTTCCGAGAATTTTCCGAGAATTTTCTGAATTTTCGGAGAATTTTCCGAGAATTTTCCGAGAATTTTCTGAGAATTTTCCGAGAATTTTCCGAGAATTTTCTGAGAATTTTCCGAGAATTTTCTGAGAATTTTCCGAGAATTTTCCGAGAATTTTCCGAGAATTTTCCGAGAATTTTCCGAGAATTTTCCGAGAATTTTCCGAGAATTTTCTGAGAATTTTCCGAGAATTTTCCGGGAATATTCCGAGAATTTTCCGAGAATTTTCCGAGAATTTTCCGAGAATTTTCCGAGAATTTTCCGAGAATTTTCCGAGAATTTTCTGAGAATTTTCCGAGAATATTTCGGGAATTTTCCGAGATTTTTCCCAGAATTTTCCGAGAATTTTCCGAGAATTTTCCGAGAATTTGCCGAGAATTTTCCGAGAATTTTCCCAGAATTTTCCGAGAATTTTCCGAGAATTTTCCGAGAATTTTCCGTCAATTTTCCGAGAATTTTCCGAGAATTTTCCGAGAATTTTCCGAGAATTTTCCGAGAATTTTCCGAGAATTTTCCGAGAATTTTCCGAGAATTTCCCGAGAATTTTCCGAGAATTTTCCGAGAATTTTCCGAGAATTTTCCGAGAATTTTCCGAGAATTTTCCGAGAATTTTCCGAGAATTTTCCGGGAATTTTCCAAGAATTTTCTGAGAATTTTCCGAGAATTTTCCGAGAATTTCCCGAGAATTTTCCGAGAATTTTCCGAGAATTTTCCGAGAATTTTCCGAGAATTTTCCGAGAATTTTCCGGGAATTTTCCGAGAATTTTCTGAGAATTTTCCGAGAATTTTCCGAGAATTTTCCGAGAATTTTCCGAGAATTTTCCGAGAATTTTCCGAGAATTTTCCGAGAATTTTCTGAGAATTTTCAGAGAATTTTCCGAGAATTTTCCGAGATTTTTCCGAGAATTTTCCGAGAATTTTCCGAGAATTTTCCGAGAATTTTCTGGGAATTTTCCGAGAATTTTCTGAGAATTTTCCGAGAATTATCCGAGAATTTTCCGAGAATTTTCCGAGAATTTTCCGAGAATTTTCCGAGAATTTTCCGAGAATTTTCCGAGAATTTTCCGAGAATTTTCTGAGAATTTTCCGAAAATTTTCCGAGAATTTTCCGAGAATTTCCCGAGAATTTTCCGAGAATTTTCCGAGAATTTTCCGAGAATTTTCCGAGAATTTTCCGAGAATTTTCCGAGAATTTTCCGGGAATTTTCCGAGAATTTTCTGAGAATTTTCCGAGAATTTTCCGAGAATTTTCCGAGAATTTTCCGAGAATTTTCCGAGAATTTTCCGAGAATTTTCCGAGAATTTTCTGAGAATTTTCAGAGAATTTTCCGAGAATTTTCCGAGAATTTTCCGAGAATTTTCCGAGAATTTTCCGAGAATTTTCCGAGAATTTTCCGAGAATTTTCCGGGAATTTTCCGAGAATTTTCTGAGAATTTTCCGAGAATTTTCCGAGAATTTTCCGAGAATTTTCCGAGAATTTTCCGAGAATTTTCTGAGAATTTTCCGAGAATTTTCCGAGAATTTTCCGAGAATTTTCCGAGAATTTTCCGAGAATTTTCGAAAAATTTTCCGAGAATTTTCCGAGAATTTTCCGAGAATTTTCCGAGAATTTTCTGAGAATTTTCCGAGAATTTTCCGTCAATTTTCCGAGAATTTTCCGAGAATTTTCCGAAAATTTTCCGAGAATTTTCCGAGAATTTTCCGAGAATTTTCCGAGAATTTTCTGAGAATATTCCGAGAATTTTCCGAGAATTTTCGGAGAATTTTCGGAGAATTTTCCGAGAATTTTCCGAGAATTTTCCGAGAATTTTCCGAGAAATTTCCGAGAATTTTCTGAGAATTTTCCGAGAATTTCCGAGAATTTTCTGAGAATTTTCTGAGAATTTTCCGAGAATTTTCTGAGAATTTTCCGAGAATTTTCCGAGAATTTTCCGAGAATTTTCCGAGAATTTTCCGAGAATTTTCCGAGAATTTTCCGAGAATTTTCCGAGAATTTTCCGAGAATTTTCGGAGAATTTTCGGAGAATTTTCCGAGAATTTTCTGAGAATTTTCCGAGAATTTTGCGAGAATTTTCTGAGAATTTTCCGAGAATTATCCGAGAATTTCCGAGAATTTTCCGAGAATTTTCCGAGAATTTTCTGAATTTTCGGAGAATTTTCCGAGAATTTTCTGAGAATTTTCCGAGAATTTTCCGAGAATTTTCCGAGAATTTTCCGAGATTTTTCCGAGAATTTTCCGAGAATTTTCCGAGAATTTTCCGAGAATTTTCCGAGAATTTTCCGGGAATTTTCCGAGAATTTTCTGAGAATTTTCCGAGAATTTTCCGAGAATTTTCCGAGAATTTTCCGAGAATTTTCCGAGAATTTTCTGAGAATTTTCCGAGAATTTTCCGAGAGTTTTCCGAGAATTTTCCGAGAATTTTCCGAGAATTTTCGAAAAATTTTCCGAGAATTTTCCGAGAATTTTCCGAGAATTTTCCGAGAATTTTCTGAGAATTTTCCGAGAATTTTCCGTCAATTTTCCGAGAATTTTCCGAGAATTTTCCGAAAATTTTCCGAGAATTTTCCGAGAATTTTCCGAGAATTTTCTGAGAATTTTCCGAGAATTTTCCGAGAATTTTCGGAGAATTTTCCGAGAATTTTCCGAGAATTTTCTGAGAATTTTCCGAGAAATTTCCGAGAATTTTCTGAGAATTTTCCGAGAATTATCCGAGAATTTCCGAGAATTTTCTGAGAATTTTCCGAGAATTTTCCGAGAATTTTCCGAGAATTTTCCGAGAATTTTCCGAGAATTTTCCGAGAATTTTCGGCGAATTTTCCGAGAATTTTCCGAGAATTTTCTGAGAATTTTCCGAGAATTTGCCGAGAATTTTCCGAGAATTTTCCGAGAATTTTCCGAGAATTTTCCGAGAATTTTCCGAGAATTTTCCCTCAATTTTCCGAGAATTTTCCGAGAATTTTCCGAGAATTTTCCGAGAATTTTCCGAGAATTTTCCGAGAATTTTCGGAGAATTTTCTGAGAATTTTCAGAGAATTTTCCGAGAATTTTCCGAGATTTTTCCGAGAATTTTCCGAGAATTTTCCGAGAATTTTCCGAGAATTTTCCGAGAATTTTCCGGGAATTTTCCGAGAATTTTCTGAGAATTTTCCGAGAATTATCCGAGAATTTTCCGAGAATTTTCCGAGAATTTTCCGAGAATTTTCCGAGAATTTTCCGAGAATTTTCCGAGAATTTTCTGAGAATTTTCCGAAAATTTTCCGAGAATTTTCCGAGAATTTCCCGAGAATTTTCCGAGAATTTTCCGAGAATTTTCCGAGAATTTTCCGAGAATTTTCCGAGAATTTTCCGAGAATTTTCCGGGAATTTTCCGAGAATTTTCTGAGAATTTTCCGAGAATTTTCCGAGAATTTTCCGAGAATTTTCCGAGAATTTTCCGAGAATTTTCTGAGAATTTTCCGAGAATTTTCCGAGAATTTTCTGAGAATTTTCCGAGAATTATCCGAGAATTTCCGAGAATTTTCCGAGAATTTTCTGAATTTTCCGAGAATTTTCCGAGAATTTTCCGAGAATTTTTCGAGAATTTTCCGAGAATTTTCCGAGAATTTTCCGAGAATTTTCCGAGAATTTCCCGAGAATTTTCCGAGAATTTTCCGAGAATTTTCCGAGAATTTTCCGAGAATTTTCCGAGAATTTTCCGAGAATTTTCCGGGAATTTTCCAAGAATTTTCTGAGAATTTTCCGAAAATTTTCCGAGAATTTTCCGAGAATTTTCCGAGAATTTTCCGAGAATTTTCCGAGAATTTTCCGGGAATTTTCCGAGAATTTTCTGAGAATTTTCCGAGAATTTTCCGAGAATTTTCCGAGAATTTTCCGAGAATTTTCCGAGAATTTTCTGAGAATTTTCCGAGAATTTTCCGAGAATTTTCTGAGAATTTTCCGAGAAATATCCGAGAATTTCCGAGAATTTTCCGAGAATTTTCTGAATTTTCGGAGAATTTTCCGAGAATTTTCCGAGAATTTTCTGAGAATTTTCCGAGAATTTTCCGAGAATTTTCTGAGAATTTTCCGAGAATTTTCTGAGAATTTTCCGAGAATTTTCCGAGAATTTTCCGAGAATTTTCCGAGAATTTTCCGAGAATTTTCCGAGAATTTTCCGAGAATTTTCTGAGAATTTTCCGAGAATTTTCCGGGAATATTCCGAGAATTTTCCGAGAATTTTCCGAGAATTTTCCGAGAATTTTCCGAGAATTTTCCGAGAATTTTCCGAGAATTTTCTGAGAATTTTCCGAGAATATTTCGGGAATTTTCCGAGATTTTTCCCAGAATTTTCCGAGAATTTTCCGAGAATTTTCCGAGAATTTTCCGAGAATTTGCCGAGAATTTTCCGAGAATTTTCCCAGAATTTTCCGAGAATTTTCCGAGAATTTTCCGAGAATTTTCCGTCAATTTTCCGAGAATTTTCCGAGAATTTTCCGAGAATTTTTCGAGAATTTTCCGAGAATTTTCCGAGAATTTTCCGAGAATTTCCCGAGAATTTTCCGAGAATTTTCCGAGAATTTTCCGAGAATTTTCCGAGAATTTTCCGAGAATTTTCCGAGAATTTTCCGGGAATTTTCCGGGAATTTTCCAAGAATTTTCTGAGAATTTTCCGAAAATTTTCCGAGAATTTTCCGAGAATTTCCCGAGAATTTTCCGAGAATTTTCCGAGAATTTTCCGAGAATTTTCCGAGAATTTTCCGAGAATTTTCCGGGAATTTTCCGAGAATTTTCTGAGAATTTTCCGAGAATTTTCCGAGAATTTTCCGAGAATTTTCCGAGAATTTTCCGAGAATTTTCCGAGAATTTTCCGAGAATTTTCTGAGAATTTTCAGAGAATTTTCCGAGATTTTTCCGAGAATTTTCCGAGAATTTTCCGAGAATTTTCCGAGAATTTTCCGAGAATTTTCCGGGAATTTTCCGAGAATTTTCTGAGAATTTTCCGAGAATTATCCGAGAATTTTCCGAGAATTTTCCGAGAATTTTCCGAGAATTTTCCGAGAATTTTCCGAGAATTTTCCGAGAATTTTCTGAGAATTTTCCGAAAATTTTCCGAGAATTTTCGGAGAATTTCCCGAGAATTTTCCGAGAATTTTCCGAGAATTTTCCGAGAATTTTCCGAGAATTTTCCGAGAATTTTCCGAGAATTTTCCGGGAATTTTCCGAGAATTTTCTGAGAATTTTCCGAGAATTTTCCGAGAATTTTCCGAGAATTTTCCGAGAATTTTCCGAGAATTTTCCGAGAATTTTCCGAGAATTTTCTGAGAATTTTCAGAGAATTTTCCGAGAATTTTCCGAGATTTTTCCGAGAATTTTCCGAGAATTTTCCGAGAATTTTCCGAGAATTTTCCGAGAATTTTCCGGGAATTTTCCGAGAATTTTCTGAGAATTTTCCGAGAATTTTCCGAGAATTTTCCGAGAATTTTCCGAGAATTTTCCGAGAATTTTCTGAGAATTTTCCGAGAATTTTCCGAGAATTTTCCGAGAATTTTCCGAGAATTTTCCGAGAATTTTCGAAAAATTTTCCGAGAATTTTCCGAGAATTTTCCGAGAATTTTCCGAGAATTTTCTGAGAATTTTCCGAGAATTTTCCGTCAATTTTCCGAGAATTTTCCGAGAATTTTCCGAGAATTTTCCGAGAATTTTCTGCGAATTTTCCGAGAATTTTCCGGGAATATTCCGAGAATTTTCCGAGAATTTTCCGAGAATTTTCCGAGAATTTTCCGAGAATTTTCCGAGAATTTTCCGAGAATTTTCTGAGAATTTTCCGAGAATATTTCGGGAATTTTCCGAGATTTTTCCCAGAATTTTCCGAGAATTTTCCGAGAATTTTCCGAGAATTTTCCGAGAATTTGCCGAGAATTTTCCGAGAATTTTCCCAGAATTTTCCGAGAATTTTCCGAGAATTTTCCGAGAATTTTCCGTCAATTTTCCGAGAATTTTCCGAGAATTTTCCGAGAATTTTCCGAGAATTTTCCGAGAATTTTCCGAGAATTTTCCGAGAATTTTCCGAGAATTTCCCGAGAATTTTCCGAGAATTTTCCGAGAATTTTCCGAGAATTTTCCGAGAATTTTCCGAGAATTTTCCGAGAATTTTCCGAGAATTTTCCGAGAATTTTCCGAGAATTTTCGAAAAATTTTCCGAGAATTTTCCGAGAATTTTCCGAGAATTTTCCGAGAATTTTCTGAGAATTTTCCGAGAATTTTCCGTCAATTTTCCGAGAATTTTCCGAGAATTTTCCGAGAATTTTCCGAGAATTTTCTGAGAATTTTCCGAGAATTTTCCGGGAATATTCCGAGAATTTTCCGAGAATTTTCCGAGAATTTTCCGAGAATTTTCCGAGAATTTTCCGAGAATTTTCCGAGAATTTTCTGAGAATTTTCCGAGAATATTTCGGGAATTTTCCGAGATTTTTCCCAGAATTTTCCGAGAATTTTCCGAGAATTTTCCGAGAATTTTCCGAGAATTTGCCGAGAATTTTCCGAGAATTTTCCCAGAATTTTCCGAGAATTTTCCGAGAATTTTCCGAGAATTTTCCGTCAATTTTCCGAGAATTTTCCGAGAATTTTCCGAGAATTTTCCGAGAATTTTCCGAGAATTTTCCGAGAATTTTCCGAGAATTTTCCGAGAATTTCCCGAGAATTTTCCGAGAATTTTCCGAGAATTTTCCGAGAATTTTCCGAGAATTTTCCGAGAATTTTCCGAGAATTTTCCGAGAATTTTCCGGGAATTTTCCAAGAATTTTCTGAGAATTTTCCGAAAATTTTCCGAGAATTTTCCGAGAATTTCCCGAGAATTTTCCGAGAATTTTCCGAGAATTTTCCGAGAATTTTCCGAGAATTTTCCGAGAATTTTCCGGGAATTTTCCGAGAATTTTCTGAGAATTTTCCGAGAATTTTCCGAGAATTTTCCGAGAATTTTCCGAGAATTTTCCGAGAATTTTCCGAGAATTTTCCGAGAATTTTCTGAGAATTTTCAGAGAATTTTCCGAGAATTTTCCGAGATTTTTCCGAGAATTTTCCGAGAATTTTCCGAGAATTTTCCGAGAATTTTCCGAGAATTTTCCGGGAATTTTCCGAGAATTTTCTGAGAATTTTCCGAGAATTATCCGAGAATTTTCCGAGAATTTTCCGAGAATTTTCCGAGAATTTTCCGAGAATTTTCCGAGAATTTTCCGAGAATTTTCCGAGAATTTTCTGAGAATTTTCCGAAAATTTTCCGAGAATTTTCCGAGAATTTCCCGAGAATTTTCCGAGAATTTTCCGAGAATTTTCCGAGAATTTTCCGAGAATTTTCCGAGAATTTTCCGAGAATTTTCCGGGAATTTTCCGAGAATTTTCTGAGAATTTTCCGAGAATTTTCCGAGAATTTTCCGAGAATTTTCCGAGAATTTTCCGAGAATTTTCCGAGAATTTTCCGAGAATTTTCTGAGAATTTTCAGAGAATTTTCCGAGAATTTTCCGAGATTTTTCCGAGAATTTTCCGAGAATTTTCCGAGAATTTTCCGAGAATTTTCCGAGAATTTTCCGGGAATTTTCCGAGAATTTTCCGAGAATTTTCCGAGAATTTTCCGAGAATTTTCCGAGAATTTTCCGAGAATTTTCCGAGAATTTTCTGAGAATTTTCCGAGAATTTTCCGAGAATTTTCCGAGAATTTTCCGAGAATTTTCCGAGAATTTTCGAAAAATTTTCCGAGAATTTTCCGAGAATTTTCCGAGAATTTTCCGAGAATTTTCTGAGAATTTTCCGAGAATTTTCCGTCAATTTTCCGAGAATTTTCCGAGAATTTTCCGAAAATTTTCCGAGAATTTTCCGAGAATTTTCCGAGAATTTTCCGAGAATTTTCTGAGAATATTCCGAGAATTTTCCGACAATTTTCGGAGAATTTTCCGAGAATTTTCTGAGAATTTTCCGAGAAATTTCCGAGAATTTTCTGAGAATTTTCCGAGAATTATCCGAGAATTTCCGAGAATTTTCTGAGAATTTTCCGAGAATTTTCTGAGAATTTTCCGAGAATTTTCCGAGAATTTTCCGAGAATTTTCCGAGAATTTTCCGAGAATTTTCCGAGAATTTTCCGAGAATTTTCCGAGAATTTTCCGAGAATTTTCCGAGAATTTTCGGAGAATTTTCGGAGAATTTTCCGAGAATTTTCTGAGAATTTTCCGAGAATTTTCCGAGAATTTTCTGAGAATTTTCCGAGAATTATCCGAGAATTTCCGAGAATTTTCCGAGAATTTTCCGAGAATTTTCTGAATTTTCGGAGAATTTTCCGAGAATTTTCTGAGAATTTTCCGAGAATTTTCCGAGAATTTTCTGAGAATTTTCAGAGAATTTTCCGAGAATTTTCCGAGATTTTTCCGAGAATTTTCCGAGAATTTTCCGAGAATTTTCCGAGAATTTTCCGAGAATTTTCCGGGAATTTTCCGAGAATTTTCTGAGAATTTTCCGAGAATTTTCCGAGAATTTTCCGAGAATTTTCCGAGAATTTTCCGAGAATTTTCTGAGAATTTTCCGAGAATTTTCCGAGAATTTTCCGAGAATTTTCCGAGAATTTTCCGAGAATTTTCCGAGAATTTTCTGAGAATTTTCAGAGAATTTTCCGAGAATTTTCCGAGATTTTTCCGAGAATTTTCCGAGAATTTTCCGAGAATTTTCCGAGAATTTTCCGAGAATTTTCCGGGAATTTTCCGAGAATTTTCCGAGAATTTTCCAAAATTTTTCGGAGAATTTTCCGAGAATTTTCCGAGAATTTTCCGAGAATTTTCTGAGAATTTTCCGAGAATTTTCCGAGAATTTTCCGAGAATTTTCCGAGAATTTTCCGAGAATTTTCGAAAAATTTTCCGAGAATTTTCCGAGAATTTTCCGAGAATTTTCCGAGAATTTTCTGAGAATTTTCCGAGAATTTTCCGTCAATTTTCCGAGAATTTTCCGAGAATTTTCCGAAAATTTTCCGAGAATTTTCCGAGAATTTTCCGAGAATTTTCCGAGAATTTTCTGAGAATATTCCGAGAATTTTCCGAGAATTTTCGGAGAATTTTCCGAGAATTTTCCGAGAATTTTCTGAGAATTTTCCGAGAAATTTCCGAGAATTTTCTGAGAATTTTCCGAGAATTATCCGAGAATTTCCGAGAATTTTCTGAGAATTTTCCGAGAATTTTCTGAGAATTTTCCGAGAATTTTCCGAGAATTTTCCGAGAATTTTCCGAGAATTTTCGGAGAATTTTCGGAGAATTTTCCGAGAATTTTCTGAGAATTTTCCGAGAATTTTCCGAGAATTTTCTGAGAATTTTCCGAGAATTATCCGAGAATTTCCGAGAATTTTCCGAGAATTTTCCGAGAATTTTCTGAATTTTCGGAGAATTTTCCGAGAATTTTCTGAGAATTTTCCGAGAATTTTCCGAGAATTTTCCGAGAATTTTCCGAGAATTTTCCGAGAATTTGCCGAGAATTTTCCGAGAATTTTCCCAGAATTTTCCGAGAATTTTCCGAGAATTTTCCGAGAATTTTCCGTCAATTTTCCGAGAATTTTCCGAGAATTTTCCGAGAATTTTTCGAGAATTTTCCGAGAATTTTCCGAGAATTTTCCGAGAATTTTCCGAGAATTTCCCGAGAATTTTCCGAGAATTTTCCGAGAATTTTCCGAGAATTTTCCGAGAATTTTCCGAGAATTTTCCGAGAATTTTCCGGGAATTTTCCGGGAATTTTCCAAGAATTTTCTGAGAATTTTCCGAAAATTTTCCGAGAATTTTCCGAGAATTTCCCGAGAATTTTCCGAGAATTTTCCGAGAATTTTCCGAGAATTTTCCGAGAATTTTCCGAGAATTTTCCGGGAATTTTCCGAGAATTTTCTGAGAATTTTCCGAGAATTTTCCGAGAATTTTCCGAGAATTTTCCGAGAATTTTCCGAGAATTTTCCGAGAATTTTCCGAGAATTTTCTGAGAATTTTCAGAGAATTTTCCGAGATTTTTCCGAGAATTTTCCGAGAATTTTCCGAGAATTTTCCGAGAATTTTCCGAGAATTTTCCGGGAATTTTCCGAGAATTTTCTGAGAATTTTCCGAGAATTATCCGAGAATTTTCCGAGAATTTTCCGAGAATTTTCCGAGAATTTTCCGAGAATTTTCCGAGAATTTTCCGAGAATTTTCTGAGAATTTTCCGAAAATTTTCCGAGAATTTTCGGAGAATTTCCCGAGAATTTTCCGAGAATTTTCCGAGAATTTTCCGAGAATTTTCCGAGAATTTTCCGAGAATTTTCCGAGAATTTTCCGGGAATTTTCCGAGAATTTTCTGAGAATTTTCCGAGAATTTTCCGAGAATTTTCCGAGAATTTTCCGAGAATTTTCCGAGAATTTTCTGAGAATATTCCGAGAATTTTCCGAGAATTTTCGGAGAATTTTCCGAGAATTTTCCGAGAATTTTCTGAGAATTTTCCGAGAAATTTCCGAGAATTTTCTGAGAATTTTCCGAGAATTATCCGAGAATTTCCGAGAATTTTCTGAGAATTTTCCGAGAATTTTCTGAGAATTTTCCGAGAATTTTCCGAGAATTTTCCGAGAATTTTCCGAGAATTTTCCGAGAATTTTCGGAGAATTTTCGGAGAATTTTCCGAGAATTTTCTGAGAATTTTCCGAGAATTTTCCGAGAATTTTCTGAGAATTTTCCGAGAATTATCCGAGAATTTCCGAGAATTTTCCGAGAATTTTCCGAGAATTTTCTGAATTTTCGGAGAATTTTCCGAGAATTTTCTGAGAATTTTCCGAGAATTTTCCGAGAATTTTCCGAGAATTTTCCGAGAATTTTCCGAGAATTTGCCGAGAATTTTCCGAGAATTTTCCCAGAATTTTCCGAGAATTTTCCGAGAATTTTCCGAGAATTTTCCGTCAATTTTCCGAGAATTTTCCGAGAATTTTCCGAGAATTTTTCGAGAATTTTCCGAGAATTTTCCGAGAATTTTCCGAGAATTTTCCGAGAATTTCCCGAGAATTTTCCGAGAATTTTCCGAGAATTTTCCGAGAATTTTCCGAGAATTTTCCGAGAATTTTCCGAGAATTTTCCGGGAATTTTCCGGGAATTTTCCAAGAATTTTCTGAGAATTTTCCGAAAATTTTCCGAGAATTTTCCGAGAATTTCCCGAGAATTTTCCGAGAATTTTCCGAGAATTTTCCGAGAATTTTCCGAGAATTTTCCGAGAATTTTCCGGGAATTTTCCGAGAATTTTCTGAGAATTTTCCGAGAATTTTCCGAGAATTTTCCGAGAATTTTCCGAGAATTTTCCGAGAATTTTCCGAGAATTTTCCGAGAATTTTCTGAGAATTTTCAGAGAATTTTCCGAGATTTTTCCGAGAATTTTCCGAGAATTTTCCGAGAATTTTCCGAGAATTTTCCGAGAATTTTCCGGGAATTTTCCGAGAATTTTCTGAGAATTTTCCGAGAATTATCCGAGAATTTTCCGAGAATTTTCCGAGAATTTTCCGAGAATTTTCCGAGAATTTTCCGAGAATTTTCCGAGAATTTTCTGAGAATTTTCCGAAAATTTTCCGAGAATTTTCGGAGAATTTCCCGAGAATTTTCCGAGAATTTTCCGAGAATTTTCCGAGAATTTTCCGAGAATTTTCCGAGAATTTTCCGAGAATTTTCCGGGAATTTTCCGAGAATTTTCTGAGAATTTTCCGAGAATTTTCCGAGAATTTTCCGAGAATTTTCCGAGAATTTTCCGAGAATTTTCCGAGAATTTTCCGAGAATTTTCTGAGAATTTTCAGAGAATTTTCCGAGAATTTTCCGAGATTTTTCCGAGAATTTTCCGAGAATTTTCCGAGAATTTTCCGAGAATTTTCCGAGAATTTTCCGGGAATTTTCCGAGAATTTTCTGAGAATTTTCCGAGAATTTTCCGAGAATTTTCCGAGAATTTTCCGAGAATTTTCCGAGAATTTTCTGAGAATTTTCCGAGAATTTTCCGAGAATTTTCCGAGAATTTTCCGAGAATTTTCCGAGAATTTTCGAAAAATTTTCCGAGAATTTTCCGAGAATTTTCCGAGAATTTTCCGAGAATTTTCTGAGAATTTTCCGAGAATTTTCCGTCAATTTTCCGAGAATTTTCCGAGAATTTTCCGAGAATTTTCCGAGAATTTTCTGCGAATTTTCCGAGAATTTTCCGGGAATATTCCGAGAATTTTCCGAGAATTTTCCGAGAATTTTCCGAGAATTTTCCGAGAATTTTCCGAGAATTTTCCGAGAATTTTCTGAGAATTTTCCGAGAATATTTCGGGAATTTTCCGAGATTTTTCCCAGAATTTTCCGAGAATTTTCCGAGAATTTTCCGAGAATTTTCCGAGAATTTGCCGAGAATTTTCCGAGAATTTTCCAAGAATTTTCCGAGAATTTTCCGAGAATTTTCCGAGAATTTTCCGTCAATTTTCCGAGAATTTTCCGAGAATTTTCCGAGAATTTTCCGAGAATTTTCCGAGAATTTTCCGAGAATTTTCCGAGAATTTTCCGAGAATTTTCCGAGAATTTTCCGAGAATTTTCCGAGAATTTTCCGAGAATTTTCCGAGAATTTTCCGAGAATTTTCCGAGAATTTTCCGAGAATTTTCCGAGAATTTTCCGAGAATTTTCGAAAAATTTTCCGAGAATTTTCCGAGAATTTTCCGAGAATTTTCCGAGAATTTTCTGAGAATTTTCCGAGAATTTTCCGTCAATTTTCCGAGAATTTTCCGAGAATTTTCCGAGAATTTTCCGAGAATTTTCTGAGAATTTTCCGAGAATTTTCCGAGAATTTTCCGAGAATTTTCCGAGAATTTTCCGAGAATTTTCTGAGAATATTCCGAGAATTTTCCGAGAATTTTCGGAGAATTTTCCGAGAATTTTCCGAGAATTTTCTGAGAATTTTCCGAGAAATTTCCGAGAATTTTCTGAGAATTTTCCGAGAATTATCCGAGAATTTCCGAGAATTTTCCCAGAATTTTCCGAGAATTTTCTGAGAATTTTCCGAGAATTTTCCGAGAATTTTCCGAGAATTTTCCGAGAATTTTCCGAGAATTTTCGGAGAATTTTCGGAGAATTTTCCGAGAATTTTCTGAGAATTTTCCGAGAATTATCCGAGAATTTTCCGAGAATTTTCCGAGAATTTTCCGAGAATTTTCCGAGAATTTTCCGAGAATTTTCCGAGAATTTTCCGAGAATTTTCCGAGAATTTTCCGAGAATTTTCCGGGAATTTTCCGAGAATTTTCTGAGAATTTTCCGAGAATTTTCCGAGAATTTTCCGAGAATTTTCCGAGAATTTTCCGAGAATTTTCCGAGAATTTTCCGAGAATTTTCTGAGAATTTTCAGAGAATTTTCCGAGAATTTTCCGAGATTTTTCCGAGAATTTTCCGAGAATTTTCCGAGAATTTTCCGAGAATTTTCCGAGAATTTTCCGGGAATTTTCCGAGAATTTTCTGAGAATTTTCCGAGAATTTTCCGAGAATTTTCCGAGAATTTTCCGAGAATTTTCCGAGAATTTTCTGAGAATTTTCCGAGAATTTTCCGAGAATTTTCCGAGAATTTTCCGAGAATTTTCCGAGAATTTTCGAAAAATTTTCCGAGAATTTTCCGAGAATTTTCCGAGAATTTTCCGAGAATTTTCTGAGAATTTTCCGAGAATTTTCCGTCAATTTTCCGAGAATTTTCCGAGAATTTTCCGAGAATTTTCCGAGAATTTTCTGCGAATTTTCCGAGAATTTTCCGGGAATATTCCGAGAATTTTCCGAGAATTTTCCGAGAATTTTCCGAGAATTTTCCGAGAATTTTCCGAGAATTTTCCGAGAATTTTCTGAGAATTTTCCGAGAATATCTCGGGAATTTTCCGAGATTTTTCCCAGAATTTTCCGAGAATTTTCCGAGAATTTTCCGAGAATTTTCCGAGAATTTGCCGAGAATTTTCCGAGAATTTTCCAAGAATTTTCCGAGAATTTTCCGAGAATTTTCCGAGAATTTTCCGTCAATTTTCCGAGAATTTTCCGAGAATTTTCCGAGAATTTTCCGAGAATTTTCCGAGAATTTTCCGAGAATTTTCCGAGAATTTTCCGAGAATTTTCCGAGAATTTTCCGAGAATTTTCCGAGAATTTTCCGAGAATTTTCCGAGAATTTTCCGAGAATTTTCCGAGAATTTTCCGAGAATTTTCCGAGAATTTTCGAAAAATTTTCCGAGAATTTTCCGAGAATTTTCCGAGAATTTTCCGAGAATTTTCTGAGAATTTTCCGAGAATTTTCCGTCAATTTTCCGAGAATTTTCCGAGAATTTTCCGAGAATTTTCCGAGAATTTTCTGAGAATTTTCCGAGAATTTTCCGAGAATTTTCCGAGAATTTTCCGAGAATTTTCCGAGAATTTTCTGAGAATATTCCGAGAATTTTCCGAGAATTTTCGGAGAATTTTCCGAGAATTTTCCGAGAATTTTCTGAGAATTTTCCGAGAAATTTCCGAGAATTTTCTGAGAATTTTCCGAGAATTATCCGAGAATTTCCGAGAATTTTCCCAGAATTTTCCGAGAATTTTCTGAGAATTTTCCGAGAATTTTCCGAGAATTTTCCGAGAATTTTCCGAGAATTTTCCGAGAATTTTCGGAGAATTTTCGGAGAATTTTCCGAGAATTTTCTGAGAATTTTCCGAGAATTATCCGAGAATTTTCCGAGAATTTTCCGAGAATTTTCCGAGAATTTTCCGAGAATTTTCCGAGAATTTTCCGAGAATTTTCCGAGAATTTTCCGAGAATTTTCCGAGAATTTTCGAAAAATTTTCCGAGAATTTTCCGAGAATTTTCCGAGAATTTTCCGAGAATTTTCTGAGAATTTTCCGAGAATTTTCCGTCAATTTTCCGAGAATTTTCCGAGAATTTTCCGGGAATTTTCCGAGAATTTTCTGAGAATTTTCCGAGAATTTTCCGAGAATTTTCCGAGAATTTTCCGAGAATTTTCCGAGAATTTTCTGAGAATATTCCGAGAATTTTCCGAGAATTTTCGGAGAATTTTCCGAGAATTTTCCGAGAATTTTCTGAGAATTTTCCGAGAAATTTCCGAGAATTTTCTGAGAATTTTCCGAGAATTATCCGAGAATTTCCGAGAATTTTCTGAGAATTTTCCGAGAATTTTCTGAGAATTTTCCGAGAATTTTCCGAGAATTTTCCGAGAATTTTCCGAGAATTTTCCGAGAATTTTCGGAGAATTTTCGGAGAATTTTCCGAGAATTTTCTGAGAATTTTCCGAGAATTTTCCGAGAATTTTCTGAGAATTTTCCGAGAATTATCCGAGAATTTCCGAGAATTTTCCGAGAATTTTCCGAGAATTTTCTGAATTTTCGGAGAATTTTCCGAGAATTTTCTGAGAATTTTCCGAGAATTTTCCGAGAATTTTCCGAGAATTTTCCGAGAATTTTCCGAGAATTTGCCGAGAATTTTCCGAGAATTTTCCCAGAATTTTCCGAGAATTTTCCGAGAATTTTCCGAGAATTTTCCGTCAATTTTCCGAGAATTTTCCGAGAATTTTCCGAGAATTTTTCGAGAATTTTCCGAGAATTTTCCGAGAATTTTCCGAGAATTTTCCGAGAATTTCCCGAGAATTTTCCGAGAATTTTCCGAGAATTTTCCGAGAATTTTCCGAGAATTTTCCGAGAATTTTCCGAGAATTTTCCGGGAATTTTCCGGGAATTTTCCAAGAATTTTCTGAGAATTTTCCGAAAATTTTCCGAGAATTTTCCGAGAATTTCCCGAGAATTTTCCGAGAATTTTCCGAGAATTTTCCGAGAATTTTCCGAGAATTTTCCGAGAATTTTCCGGGAATTTTCCGAGAATTTTCTGAGAATTTTCCGAGAATTTTCCGAGAATTTTCCGAGAATTTTCCGAGAATTTTCCGAGAATTTTCCGAGAATTTTCCGAGAATTTTCTGAGAATTTTCAGAGAATTTTCCGAGATTTTTCCGAGAATTTTCCGAGAATTTTCCGAGAATTTTCCGAGAATTTTCCGAGAATTTTCCGGGAATTTTCCGAGAATTTTCTGAGAATTTTCCGAGAATTATCCGAGAATTTTCCGAGAATTTTCCGAGAATTTTCCGAGAATTTTCCGAGAATTTTCCGAGAATTTTCTGAGAATTTTCCGAAAATTTTCCGAGAATTTTCGGAGAATTTCCCGAGAATTTTCCGAGAATTTTCCGAGAATTTTCCGAGAATTTTCCGAGAATTTTCCGAGAATTTTCCGGGAATTTTCCGAGAATTTTCTGAGAATTTTCCGAGAATTTTCCGAGAATTTTCCGAGAATTTTCCGAGAATTTTCCGAGAATTTTCCGAGAATTTTCCGAGAATTTTCTGAGAATTTTCAGAGAATTTTCCGAGAATTTTCCGAGATTTTTCCGAGAATTTTCCGAGAATTTTCCGAGAATTTTCCGAGAATTTTCCGAGAATTTTCCGGGAATTTTCCGAGAATTTTCTGAGAATTTTCCGAGAATTTTCCGAGAATTTTCCGAGAATTTTCCGAGAATTTTCCGAGAATTTTCTGAGAATTTTCCGAGAATTTTCCGAGAATTTTCCGAGAATTTTCCGAGAATTTTCCGAGAATTTTCGAAAAATTTTCCGAGAATTTTCCGAGAATTTTCCGAGAATTTTCCGAGAATTTTCTGAGAATTTTCCGAGAATTTTCCGTCAATTTTCCGAGAATTTTCCGAGAATTTTCCGAGAATTTTCCGAGAATTTTCTGCGAATTTTCCGAGAATTTTCCGGGAATATTCCGAGAATTTTCCGAGAATTTTCCGAGAATTTTCCGAGAATTTTCCGAGAATTTTCCGAGAATTTTCCGAGAATTTTCTGAGAATTTTCCGAGAATATTTCGGGAATTTTCCGAGATTTTTCCCAGAATTTTCCGAGAATTTTCCGAGAATTTTCCGAGAATTTTCCGAGAATTTGCCGAGAATTTTCCGAGAATTTTCCCAGAATTTTCCGAGAATTTTCCGAGAATTTTCCGAGAATTTTCCGTCAATTTTCCGAGAATTTTCCGAGAATTTTCCGAGAATTTTCCGAGAATTTTCCGAGAATTTTCCGAGAATTTTCCGAGAATTTTCCGAGAATTTTCCGAGAATTTTCCGAGAATTTTCCGAGAATTTTCCGAGAATTTTCCGAGAATTTTCCGAGAATTTTCCGAGAATTTTCCGAGAATTTTCCGAGAATTTTCCGAGAATTTTCGAAAAATTTTCCGAGAATTTTCCGAGAATTTTCCGAGAATTTTCCGAGAATTTTCTGAGAATTTTCCGAGAATTTTCCGTCAATTTTCCGAGAATTTTCCGAGAATTTTCCGAGAATTTTCCGAGAATTTTCTGAGAATTTTCCGAGAATTTTCCGGGAATATTCCGAGAATTTTCCGAGAATTTTCCGAGAATTTTCCGAGAATTTTCCGAGAATTTTCCGAGAATTTTCCGAGAATTTTCTGAGAATTTTCCGAGAATATTTCGGGAATTTTCCGAGATTTTTCCCAGAATTTTCCGAGAATTTTCCGAGAATTTTCCGAGAATTTTCCGAGAATTTGCCGAGAATTTTCCGAGAATTTTCCCAGAATTTTCCGAGAATTTTCCGAGAATTTTCCGAGAATTTTCCGTCAATTTTCCGAGAATTTTCCGAGAATTTTCCGAGAATTTTCCGAGAATTTTCCGAGAATTTTCCGAGAATTTTCCGAGAATTTTCCGAGAATTTCCCGAGAATTTTCCGAGAATTTTCCGAGGATTTTCCGAGAATTTTCCGAGAATTTTCCGAGAATTTTCCGAGAATTTTCCGAGAATTTTCCGGGAATTTTCCAAGAATTTTCTGAGAATTTTCCGAAAATTTTCCGAGAATTTTCCGAGAATTTCCCGAGAATTTTCCGAGAATTTTCCGAGAATTTTCCGAGAATTTTCCGAGAATTTTCCGAGAATTTTCCGGGAATTTTCCGAGAATTTTCTGAGAATTTTCCGAGAATTTTCCGAGAATTTTCCGAGAATTTTCCGAGAATTTTCCGAGAATTTTCCGAGAATTTTCCGAGAATTTTCTGAGAATTTTCAGAGAATTTTCCGAGAATTTTCCGAGATTTTTCCGAGAATTTTCCGAGAATTTTCCGAGAATTTTCCGAGAATTTTCCGAGAATTTTCCGGGAATTTTCCGAGAATTTTCTGAGAATTTTCCGAGAATTTTCCGAGAATTTTCCGAGAATTTTCCGAGAATTTTCCGAGAATTTTCCGAGAATTTTCCGAGAATTTTCCGAGAATTTTCTGAGAATTTTCCGAAAATTTTCCGAGAATTTTCCGAGAATTTCCCGAGAATTTTCCGAGAATTTTCCGATAATTTTCCGAGAATTTTCCGAGAATTTTCCGAGAATTTCCGAGAATTTTCCGGGAATTTTCCGAGAATTTTCTGAGAATTTTCCGAGAATTTTCCGAGAATTTTCCGAGAATTTTCCGAGAATTTTCCGAGGATTTTCCGAGAATTTTCCGAGAATTTTCTGAGAATTTTCAGAGAATTTTGCGAGAATTTTCCGAGATTTTTCCGAGAATTTTCCGAGAATTTTCCGAGAATTTTCCGAGAATTTTCCGAGAATTTTCCGAGAATTTTCCGAGAATTTTCGGAGAATTTTCGGAGAATTTTTCGAGAATTTTCCGAGAATTTTCCGTCAATTTTCCGAGAATTTTCCGAGAATTTTCCGAGAATTTTCCGAGAATTTTCCGAGAATTTTCCGAGAATTTTCCGAGAATTTTCCGGGAATTTTCCGAGAATTTTCTGAGAATTTTCCGAGAATTTTCCGAGAATTTTCCGAGAATTTTCCGAGAATTTTCCGAGAATTTTCCGAGAATTTTCCGAGAATTTTCTGAGAATTTTCAGAGAATTTTCCGAGAATTTTCCGAGATTTTTCCGAGAATTTTCCGAGAATTTTCCGAGAATTTTCCGAGAATTTTCTGAGAATTTTCCGGGAATTTTCCGAGAATTTTCCGAGAATTTTCCGAGAATTTTCTGAGAATTTTCCGAGAATTTCCCGAGAATTTTCCGAGAATTTTCCGAGAATTTTCCGAGAATTTTCCGAGAATTTTCCGAGAATTTCCGAGAATTTTCCGGGAATTTTCCGAGAATTTTCTGAGAATTTTCCGAGAATTTTCCGAGAATTTTCCGAGAATTTTCCGAGAATTTTCCGAGAATTTTCCGAGAATTTTCCGAGAATTTTCTGAGAATTTTCAGAGAATTTTGCGAGAATTTTCCGAGATTTTTCCGAGAATTTTCCGAGAATTTTCCGAGAATTTTCCGAGAATTTTCCGAGAATTTTCCGAGAATTTTCCGAGAATTTTCTGAGAATTTTCCGAAAATTTTCCGAGAATTTTCCGAGAATTTCCCGAGAATTTTCCGAGAATTTTCCGAGAATTTTCCGAGAATTTTCCGAGAATTTTCCGAGAATTTTCCGAGAATTTTCCGGGAATTTTCCGAGAATTTTCTGAGAATTTTCCGAGAATTTTCCGAGAATTTTCCGAGAATTTTCCGAGAATTTTCCGAGAATTTTCCGAGAATTTTCCGAGAATTTTCTGAGAATTTTCAGAGAATTTTCCGAGAATTTTCCGAGATTTTTCCGAGAATTTTCCGAGAATTTTCCGAGAATTTTCCGAGAATTTTCCGAGAATTTTCCGGGAATTTTCCGAGAATTTTCCGAGAATTTTCCGAGAATTTTCCGAGAATTTTCCGAGAATTTTCCGAGAATTTTCCGAGAATTTTCTGAGAATTTTCCGAGAATTTTCCGAGAATTTTCCGAGAATTTTCGGAGAATTTTCCGAGAATTTTCGAAAAATTTTCCGAGAATTTTCCGAGAATTTTCCGAGAATTTTCCGAGAATTTTCTGAGAATTTTCCGAGAATTTTCCGTCAATTTTCCGAGAATTTTCCGAGAATTTTCCGAAAATTTTCCGAGAATTTTCCGAGAATTTTCCGAGAATTTTCCGAGAATTTTCTGAGAATATTCCGAGAATTTTCCGACAATTTTCGGAGAATTTTCCGAGAATTTTCTGAGAATTTTCCGAGAAATTTCCGAGAATTTTCTGAGAATTTTCCGAGAATTATCCGAGAATTTCCGAGAATTTTCTGAGAATTTTCCGAGAATTTTCTGAGAATTTTCCGAGAATTTTCCGAGAATTTTCCGAGAATTTTCCGAGAATTTTCCGAGAATTTTCCGAGAATTTTCCGAGAATTTTCCGAGAATTTTCCGAGAATTTTCGGAGAATTTTCGGAGAATTTTCCGAGAATTTTCTGAGAATTTTCCGAGAATTTTCCGAGAATTTTCTGAGAATTTTCCGAGAATTATCCGAGAATTTCCGAGAATTTTCCGAGAATTTTCCGAGAATTTTCTGAATTTTCGGAGAATTTTCCGAGAATTTTCTGAGAATTTTCCGAGAATTTTCCGAGAATTTTCTGAGAATTTTCAGAGAATTTTCCGAGAATTTTCCGAGATTTTTCCGAGAATTTTCCGAGAATTTTCCGAGAATTTTCCGAGAATTTTCCGAGAATTTTCCGGGAATTTTCCGAGAATTTTCTGAGAATTTTCCGAGAATTTTCCGAGAATTTTCCGAGAATTTTCCGAGAATTTTCCGAGAATTTTCTGAGAATTTTCCGAGAATTTTCCGAGAATTTTCCGAGAATTTTCCGAGAATTTTCCGAGAATTTTCCGAGAATTTTCTGAGAATTTTCAGAGAATTTTCCGAGAATTTTCCGAGATTTTTCCGAGAATTTTCCGAGAATTTTCCGAGAATTTTCCGAGAATTTTCCGAGAATTTTCCGGGAATTTTCCGAGAATTTTCCGAGAATTTTCCAAAATTTTTCGGAGAATTTTCCGAGAATTTTCCGAGAATTTTCCGAGAATTTTCTGAGAATTTTCCGAGAATTTTCCGAGAATTTTCCGAGAATTTTCCGAGAATTTTCCGAGAATTTTCGAAAAATTTTCCGAGAATTTTCCGAGAATTTTCCGAGAATTTTCCGAGAATTTTCTGAGAATTTTCCGAGAATTTTCCGTCAATTTTCCGAGAATTTTCCGAGAATTTTCCGAAAATTTTCCGAGAATTTTCTGAGAATATTCCGAGAATTTTCCGAGAATTTTCGGAGAATTTTCCGAGAATTTTCCGAGAATTTTCTGAGAATTTTCCGAGAAATTTCCGAGAATTTTCTGAGAATTTTCCGAGAATTATCCGAGAATTTCCGAGAATTTTCTGAGAATTTTCCGAGAATTTTCTGAGAATTTTCCGAGAATTTTCCGAGAATTTTCCGAGAATTTTCCGAGAATTTTCCGAGAATTTTCGGAGAATTTTCGGAGAATTTTCCGAGAATTTTCTGAGAATTTTCCGAGAATTTTCCGAGAATTTTCTGAGAATTTTCCGAGAATTATCCGAGAATTTCCGAGAATTTTCCGAGAATTTTCCGAGAATTTTCTGAATTTTCGGAGAATTTTCCGAGAATTTTCTGAGAATTTTCCGAGAATTTTCCGAGAATTTTCCGAGAATTTTCCGAGAATTTTCCGAGAATTTGCCGAGAATTTTCCGAGAATTTTCCCAGAATTTTCCGAGAATTTTCCGAGAATTTTCCGAGAATTTTCCGTCAATTTTCCGAGAATTTTCCGAGAATTTTCCGAGAATTTTTCGAGAATTTTCCGAGAATTTTCCGAGAATTTTCCGAGAATTTTCCGAGAATTTCCCGAGAATTTTCCGAGAATTTTCCGAGAATTTTCCGAGAATTTTCCGAGAATTTTCCGAGAATTTTCCGAGAATTTTCCGGGAATTTTCCGGGAATTTTCCAAGAATTTTCTGAGAATTTTCCGAAAATTTTCCGAGAATTTTCCGAGAATTTCCCGAGAATTTTCCGAGAATTTTCCGAGAATTTTCCGAGAATTTTCCGAGAATTTTCCGAGAATTTTCCGGGAATTTTCCGAGAATTTTCTGAGAATTTTCCGAGAATTTTCCGAGAATTTTCCGAGAATTTTCCGAGAATTTTCCGAGAATTTTCCGAGAATTTTCCGAGAATTTTCTGAGAATTTTCAGAGAATTTTCCGAGATTTTTCCGAGAATTTTCCGAGAATTTTCCGAGAATTTTCCGAGAATTTTCCGAGAATTTTCCGGGAATTTTCCGAGAATTTTCTGAGAATTTTCCGAGAATTATCCGAGAATTTTCCGAGAATTTTCCGAGAATTTTCCGAGAATTTTCCGAGAATTTTCCGAGAATTTTCCGAGAATTTTCTGAGAATTTTCCGAAAATTTTCCGAGAATTTTCGGAGAATTTCCCGAGAATTTTCCGAGAATTTTCCGAGAATTTTCCGAGAATTTTCCGAGAATTTTCCGAGAATTTTCCGAGAATTTTCCGGGAATTTTCCGAGAATTTTCTGAGAATTTTCCGAGAATTTTCCGAGAATTTTCCGAGAATTTTCCGAGAATTTTCCGAGAATTTTCCGAGAATTTTCCGAGAATTTTCTGAGAATTTTCAGAGAATTTTCCGAGAATTTTCCGAGATTTTTCCGAGAATTTTCCGAGAATTTTCCGAGAATTTTCCGAGAATTTTCCGGGAATTTTCCGAGAATTTTCTGAGAATTTTCCGAGAATTTTCCGAGAATTTTCCGAGAATTTTCCGAGAATTTTCCGAGAATTTTCTGAGAATTTTCCGAGAATTTTCCGAGAATTTTCCGAGAATTTTCCGAGAATTTTCCGAGAATTTTCGAAAAATTTTCCGAGAATTTTCCGAGAATTTTCCGAGAATTTTCCGAGAATTTTCTGAGAATTTTCCGAGAATTTTCCGTCAATTTTCCGAGAATTTTCCGAGAATTTTCCGAGAATTTTCCGAGAATTTTCTGCGAATTTTCCGAGAATTTTCCGAGAATTTTCCGAGAATTTTCCGAGAATTTTCCGAGAATTTTCCGAGAATTTTCCGAGAATTTTCCGAGAATTTTCCGAGAATTTTCTGAGAATTTTCCGAGAATATTTCGGGAATTTTCCGAGATTTTTCCCAGAATTTTCCGAGAATTTTCCGAGAATTTTCCGAGAATTTTCCGAGAATTTGCCGAGAATTTTCCGAGAATTTTCCCAGAATTTTCCGAGAATTTTCCGAGAATTTTCCGAGAATTTTCCGTCAATTTTCCGAGAATTTTCCGAGAATTTTCCGAGAATTTTCCGAGAATTTTCCGAGAATTTTCCGAGAATTTTCCGAGAATTTTCCGAGAATTTTCCGAGAATTTTCCGAGAATTTTCCGAGAATTTTCCGAGAATTTTCCGAGAATTTTCCGAGAATTTTCCGAGAATTTTCCGAGAATTTTCCGAGAATTTTCCGAGAATTTTCGAAAAATTTTCCGAGAATTTTCCGAGAATTTTCCGAGAATTTTCCGAGAATTTTCTGAGAATTTTCCGAGAATTTTCCGTCAATTTTCCGAGAATTTTCCGAGAATTTTCCGAGAATTTTCCGAGAATTTTCTGAGAATTTTCCGAGAATTTTCCGGGAATATTCCGAGAATTTTCCGAGAATTTTCCGAGAATTTTCCGAGAATTTTCCGAGAATTTTCCGAGAATTTTCCGAGAATTTTCTGAGAATTTTCCGAGAATATTTCGGGAATTTTCCGAGATTTTTCCCAGAATTTTCCGAGAATTTTCCGAGAATTTTCCGAGAATTTTCCGAGAATTTGCCGAGAATTTTCCGAGAATTTTCCCAGAATTTTCCGAGAATTTTCCGAGAATTTTCCGAGAATTTTCCGTCAATTTTCCGAGAATTTTCCGAGAATTTTCCGAGAATTTTCCGAGAATTTTCCGAGAATTTTCCGAGAATTTTCCGAGAATTTTCCGAGAATTTCCCGAGAATTTTCCGAGAATTTTCCGAGAATTTTCCGAGAATTTTCCGAGAATTTTCCGAGAATTTTCCGAGAATTTTCCGAGAATTTTCCGGGAATTTTCCAAGAATTTTCTGAGAATTTTCCGAAAATTTTCCGAGAATTTTCCGAGAATTTCCCGAGAATTTTCCGAGAATTTTCCGAGAATTTTCCGAGAATTTTCCGAGAATTTTCCGAGAATTTTCCGGGAATTTTCCGAGAATTTTCTGAGAATTTTCCGAGAATTTTCCGAGAATTTTCCGAGAATTTTCCGAGAATTTTCCGAGAATTTTCCGAGAATTTTCCGAGAATTTTCTGAGAATTTTCAGAGAATTTTCCGAGAATTTTCCGAGAATTTTCCGAGAATTTTCCGAGAATTTTCCGAGAATTTTCCGAGAATTTTCCGAGAATTTTCCGGGAATTTTCCGAGAATTTTCTGAGAATTTTCCGAGAATTATCCGAGAATTTTCCGAGAATTTTCCGAGAATTTTCCGAGAATTTTCCGAGAATTTTCCGAGAATTTTCCGAGAATTTTCCGAGAATTTTCTGAGAATTTTCCGAAAATTTTCCGAGAATTTTCCGAGAATTTCCC
Organism: Eutreptiella sp. 'Long Island Sound 2002'; assembly: GCA_964036045.1. Taxonomy (NCBI): domain Eukaryota; phylum Euglenozoa; class Euglenophyceae; order Eutreptiales; family Eutreptiaceae; genus Eutreptiella; species Eutreptiella sp. 'Long Island Sound 2002'. Next base: position 10,932,832 of record OZ038401.1, on the reverse strand, counting down.
GAGAATTTTCCGAGAATTTTCCGAGAATTTTCCGAGAATTTTCCGAGAATTTTCCGAGAATTTCCGAGAATTTTCCGGGAATTTTCCGAGAATTTTCTGAGAATTTTCCGAGAATTTTCCGAGAATTTTCCGAGAATTTTCCGAGAATTTTCCGAGAATTTTCCGAGAATTTTCCGAGAATTTTCTGAGAATTTTCAGAGAATTTTGCGAGAATTTTCCGAGATTTTTCCGAGAATTTTCCGAGAATTTTCCGAGAATTTTCCGAGAATTTTCCGAGAATTTTCCGAGAATTTTCCGAGAATTTTCGGAGAATTTTCGGAGAATTTTTCGAGAATTTTCCGAGAATTTTCCGTCAATTTTCCGAGAATTTTCCGAGAATTTTCCGAGAATTTTCCGAGAATTTTCCGAGAATTTTCCGAGAATTTTCCGAGAATTTTCCGGGAATTTTCCGAGAATTTTCTGAGAATTTTCCGAGAATTTTCCGAGAATTTTCCGAGAATTTTCCGAGAATTTTCCGAGAATTTTCCGAGAATTTTCCGAGAATTTTATGAGAATTTTCAGAGAATTTTCCGAGAATTTTCCGAGATTTTTCCGAGAATTTTCCGAGAATTTTCCGAGAATTTTCCGAGAATTTTCTGAGAATTTTCCGGGAATTTTCCGAGAATTTTCTGAGAATTTTCCGAGAATTATCCGAGAATTTTCCGAGAATTTTCCGAGAATTTTCCGAGAATTTTCCGAGAATTTTCCGAGAATTTTCCGAGAATTTTCTGAGAATTTTCCGAAAAATTTCCGAGAATTTTCCGAGAATTTCCCGAGAATTTTCCGAGAATTTTCCGAGAATTTTCCGAGAATTTTCCGAGAATTTTCCGAGAATTTTCCGAGAATTTTCCGGGAATTTTCCGAGAATTTTCTGAGAATTTTCCGAGAATTTTCCGAGAATTTTCCGAGAATTTTCCGAGAATTTTCCGAGAATTTTCCGAGAATTTTCGAAAAATTTTCCGAGAATTTTCCGAGAATTTTCCGAGAATTTTCCGAGAATTTTCTGAGAATTTTCCGAGAATTTTCCGTCAATTTTCCGAGAATTTTCCGAGAATTTTCCGAGAATTTTCCGAGAATTTTCTGCGAATTTTCCGAGAATTTTCCGGGAATATTCCGAGAATTTTCCGAGAATTTTCCGAGAATTTTCCGAGAATTTTCCGAGAATTTTCCGAGAATTTTCCGAGAATTTTCTGAGAATTTTCCGAGAATATTTCGGGAATTTTCCGAGATTTTTCCCAGAATTTTCCGAGAATTTTCCGAGAATTTTCCGAGAATTTTCCGAGAATTTGCCGAGAATTTTCCGAGAATTTTCCCAGAATTTTCCGAGAATTTTCCGAGAATTTTCCGAGAATTTTCCGTCAATTTTCCGAGAATTTTCCGAGAATTTTCCGAGAATTTTCCGAGAATTTTCCGAGAATTTTCCGAGAATTTTCCGAGAATTTTCCGAGAATTTTCCGAGAATTTTCCGAGAATTTTCCGAGAATTTTCCGAGAATTTTCCGAGAATTTTCCGAGAATTTTCCGAGAATTTTCCGAGAATTTTCGAAAAATTTTCCGAGAATTTTCCGAGAATTTTCCGAGAATTTTCCGAGAATTTTCTGAGAATTTTCCGAGAATTTTCCGTCAATTTTCCGAGAATTTTCCGAGAATTTTCCGAGAATTTTCTGAGAATTTTCCGAGAATTTTCCGGGAATATTCCGAGAATTTTCCGAGAATTTTCCGAGAATTTTCCGAGAATTTTCCGAGAATTTTCCGAGAATTTTCCGAGAATTTTCTGAGAATTTTCCGAGAATATTTCGGGAATTTTCCGAGATTTTTCCCAGAATTTTCCGAGAATTTTCCGAGAATTTTCCGAGAATTTTCCGAGAATTTGCCGAGAATTTTCCGAGAATTTTCCCAGAATTTTCCGAGAATTTTCCGAGAATTTTCCGAGAATTTTCCGTCAATTTTCCGAGAATTTTCCGAGAATTTTCCGAGAATTTTCCGAGAATTTTCCGAGAATTTTCCGAGAATTTTCCGAGAATTTTCCGAGAATTTCCCGAGAATTTTCCGAGAATTTTCCGAGAATTTTCCGAGAATTTTCCGAGAATTTTCCGAGAATTTTCCGAGAATTTTCCGAGAATTTTCCGGGAATTTTCCAAGAATTTTCTGAGAATTTTCCGAAAATTTTCCGAGAATTTTCCGAGAATTTCCCGAGAATTTTCCGAGAATTTTCCGAGAATTTTCCGAGAATTTTCCGAGAATTTTCCGAGAATTTTCCGGGAATTTTCCGAGAATTTTCTGAGAATTTTCCGAGAATTTTCCGAGAATTTTCCGAGAATTTTCCGAGAATTTTCCGAGAATTTTCCGAGAATTTTCCGAGAATTTTCTGAGAATTTTCAGAGAATTTTCCGAGAATTTTCCGAGATTTTTCCGAGAATTTTCCGAGAATTTTCCGAGAATTTTCCGAGAATTTTCCGAGAATTTTCCGGGAATTTTCCGAGAATTTTCTGAGAATTTTCCGAGAATTATCCGAGAATTTTCCGAGAATTTTCCGAGAATTTTCCGAGAATTTTCCGAGAATTTTCCGAGAATTTTCCGAGAATTTTCCGAGAATTTTCTGAGAATTTTCCGAAAATTTTCCGAGAATTTTCCGAGAATTTCCCGAGAATTTTCCGAGAATTTTCCGAGAATTTTCCGAGAATTTTCCGAGAATTTTCCGAGAATTTTCCGAGAATTTTCCGGGAATTTTCCGAGAATTTTCTGAGAATTTTCCGAGAATTTTCCGAGAATTTTCCGAGAATTTTCCGAGAATTTTCCGAGAATTTTCCGAGAATTTTCCGAGAATTTTCTGAGAATTTTCAGAGAATTTTCCGAGAATTTTCCGAGATTTTTCCGAGAATTTTCCGAGAATTTTCCGAGAATTTTCCGAGAATTTTCCGAGAATTTTCCGGGAATTTTCCGAGAATTTTCCGAGAATTTTCCGAGAATTTTCCGAGAATTTTCCGAGAATTTTCCGAGAATTTTCCGAGAATTTTCTGAGAATTTTCCGAGAATTTTCCGAGAATTTTCCGAGAATTTTCCGAGAATTTTCCGAGAATTTTCGAAAAATTTTCCGAGAATTTTCCGAGAATTTTCCGAGAATTTTCCGAGAATTTTCTGAGAATTTTCCGAGAATTTTCCGTCAATTTTCCGAGAATTTTCCGAGAATTTTCCGAAAATTTTCCGAGAATTTTCCGAGAATTTTCCGAGAATTTTCCGGGAATTTTCTGAGAATATTCCGAGAATTTTCCGACAATTTTCGGAGAATTTTCCGAGAATTTTCCGAGAATTTTCTGAGAATTTTCCGAGAAATTTCCGAGAATTTTCTGAGAATTTTCCGAGAATTATCCGAGAATTTCCGAGAATTTTCTGAGAATTTTCCGAGAATTTTCTGAGAATTTTCCGAGAATTTTCCGAGAATTTTCCGAGAATTTTCCGAGAATTTTCCGAGAATTTTCCGAGAATTTTCCGAGAATTTTCCGAGAATTTTCCGAGAATTTTCCGAGAATTTTCGGAGAATTTTCGGAGAATTTTCCGAGAATTTTCTGAGAATTTTCCGAGAATTTTCCGAGAATTTTCTGAGAATTTTCCGAGAATTATCCGAGAATTTCCGAGAATTTTCCGAGAATTTTCCGAGAATTTTCTGAATTTTCGGAGAATTTTCCGAGAATTTTCTGAGAATTTTCCGAGAATTTTCCGAGAATTTTCCGAGAATTTTCAGAGAATTTTCCGAGAATTTTCCGAGAATTTTCGGAGATTTTTCCGAGAATTTTCCGAGAATTTTCCGAGAATTTTCCGAGAATTTTCCGAGAATTTTCCGGGAATTTTCCGAGAATTTTCTGAGAATTTTCCGAGAATTTTCCGAGAATTTTCCGAGAATTTTCCGAGAATTTTCCGAGAATTTTCTGAGAATTTTCCGAGAATTTTCCGAGAATTTTCCGAGAATTTTCCGAGAATTTTCCGAGAATTTTCCGAGAATTTTCTGAGAATTTTCAGAGAATTTTCCGAGAATTTTCCGAGATTTTTCCGAGAATTTTCCGAGAATTTTCCGAGAATTTTCCGAGAATTTTCCGAGAATTTTCCGGGAATTTTCCGAGAATTTTCCGAGAATTTTCCAAAATTTTTCGGAGAATTTTCCGAGAATTTTCCGAGAATTTTCCGAGAATTTTCTGAGAATTTTCCGAGAATTTTCCGAGAATTTTCCGAGAATTTTCCGAGAATTTTCCGAGAATTTTCGAAAAATTTTCCGAGAATTTTCCGAGAATTTTCCGAGAATTTTCCGAGAATTTTCTGAGAATTTTCCGAGAATTTTCCGTCAATTTTCCGAGAATTTTCCGAGAATTTTCCGAAAATTTTCCGAGAATTTTCCGAGAATTTTCCGAGAATTTTCCGAGAATTTTCTGAGAATATTCCGAGAATTTTCCGAGAATTTTCGGAGAATTTTCCGAGAATTTTCCGAGAATTTTCTGAGAATTTTCCGAGAAATTTCCGAGAATTTTCTGAGAATTTTCCGAGAATTATCCGAGAATTTCCGAGAATTTTCTGAGAATTTTCCGAGAATTTTCTGAGAATTTTCCGAGAATTTTCCGAGAATTTTCCGAGAATTTTCCGAGAATTTTCCGAGAATTTTCGGAGAATTTTCGGAGAATTTTCCGAGAATTTTCTGAGAATTTTCCGAGAATTTTCCGAGAATTTTCTGAGAATTTTCCGAGAATTATCCGAGAATTTCCGAGAATTTTCCGAGAATTTTCCGAGAATTTTCTGAATTTTCGGAGAATTTTCCGAGAATTTTCTGAGAATTTTCCGAGAATTTTCCGAGAATTTTCCGAGAATTTTCTGAGAATTTTCAGAGAATTTTCCGAGAATTTTCCGAGATTTTTCCGAGAATTTTCCGAGAATTTTCCGAGAATTTTCCGAGAATTTTCCGAGAATTTTCCGGGAATTTTCCGAGAATTTTCTGAGAATTTTCCGAGAATTTTCCGAGAATTTTCCGAGAATTTTCCGAGAATTTTCCGAGAATTTTCTGAGAATTTTCCGAGAATTTTCCGAGAATTTTCCGAGAATTTTCCGAGAATTTTCCGAGAATTTTCGAAAAATTTTCCGAGAATTTTCCGAGAATTTTCCGAGAATTTTCCGAGAATTTTCTGAGAATTTTCCGAGAATTTTCCGTCAATTTTCCGAGAATTTTCCGAGAATTTTCCGAAAATTTTCCGAGAATTTTCCGAGAATTTTCCGAGAATTTTCTGAGAATTTTCCGAGAATTTTCCGAGAATTTTCGGAGAATTTTCCGAGAATTTTCCGAGAATTTTCTGAGAATTTTCCGAGAAATTTCCGAGAATTTTCTGAGAATTTTCCGAGAATTATCCGAGAATTTCCGAGAATTTTCTGAGAATTTTCCGAGAATTTTCCGAGAATTTTCCGAGAATTTTCCGAGAATTTTCCGAGAATTTTCCGAGAATTTTCCGAGAATTTTCCGAGAATTTTCCGAGAATTTTCCGAGAATTTTCGGAGAATTTTCCGAAAATTTTCCGAGAATTTTCTGAGAATTTTCCGAGAATTTGCCGAGAATTTTCCGAGAATTTTCCGAGAATTTTCCGAGAATTTTCCGAGAATTTTCCGAGAATTTTCCCTCAATTTTCCGAGAATTTTCCGAGAATTTTCCGAGAATTTTCCGAGAATTTTCCGAGAATTTCCCGAGAATTTTCCGAGAATTTTCCGAGAATTTTCCGAGAATTTTCCGAGAATTTTCCGAGAATTTTCCGAGAATTTTCCGAGAATTTTCCGGGAATTTTCCAAGAATTTTCTGAGAATTTTCCGAAAATTTTCCGAGAATTTTCCGAGAATTTTCCGAGAATTTTCCGGGAATTTTCCGAGAATTTTCTGAGAATTTTCCGAGAATTTTCCGAGAATTTTCCGAGAATTTTCTGAGAATTTTCCGAGAATTTTCCGAGAATTTTCGGAGAATTTTCCGAGAATTTTCCGAGAATTTTCTGAGAATTTTCCGAGAAATTTCCGAGAATTTTCTGAGAATTTTCCGAGAATTATCCGAGAATTTCCGAGAATTTTCTGAGAATTTTCCGAGAATTTTCTGAGAATTTTCCGAGAATTTTCCGAGAATTTTCCGAGAATTTTCCGAGAATTTTCCGAGAATTTTCCGAGAATTTTCCGAGAATTTTCCGAGAATTTTCCGAGAATTTTCCGAGAATTTTCCGAGAATTTTCCGAGAATTTTCCGAGAATTTACCGAGAATTTTCCGAGAATTTTCTGAGAATTTTCCGAGAATTTTCCGAGAATTTTCCGAGAATTTTCCGAGAATTTTCCGAGAATTTTCCGAGAATTTTCCGAGAATTTTCTGAGAATTTTCCGAGAATATTTCGGGAATTTTCCGAGATTTTTCCCAGAATTTTCCGAGAATTTTCCGAGAATTTTCCGAGAATTTTCCGAGAATTTGCCGAGAATTTTCCGAGAATTTTCCGAGAATTTTCCGAGAATTTTCCGAGAATTTTCCCTCAATTTTCCGAGAATTTTCCGAGAATTTTCCGAGAATTTTCCGAGAATTTCCCGAGAATTTTCCGAGAATTTTCCGAGAATTTTCCGAGAATTTTCCGAGAATTTTCCGAGAATTTTCCGAGAATTTTCCGAGAATTTTCCGGGAATTTTCCAAGAATTTTCTGAGAATTTTCCGAGAATTTTCCGAGAATTTTCCGAGAATTTCCCGAGAATTTTCCGAGAATTTTCCGAGAATTTTCCGAGAATTTTCCGAGAATTTTCCGAGAATTTTCCGGGAATTTTCCGAGAATTTTCTGAGAATTTTCCGAGAATTTTCCGAGAATTTTCCGAGAATTTTCCGAGAATTTTCCGAGAATTTTCCGAGAATTTTCCGAGAATTTTCTGAGAATTTTCAGAGAATTTTCCGAGAATTTTCCGAGATTTTTCCGAGAATTTTCCGAGAATTTTCCGAAAATTTTCCGAGAATTTTCCGAGAATTTTCCGGGAATTTTCCGAGAATTTTCTGATAATTTTCCGAGAATTATCCGAGAATTTTCCGAGAATTTTCCGAGAATTTTCCGAGAATTTTCCGAGAATTTTCCGAGAATTTTCCGAGAATTTTCCGAGAATTTTCTGAGAATTTTCCGAGAATTTTCCGAGAATTTTCCGAGAATTTTCCGAGAATTTTCCGAGAATTTTCCGAGAATTTTCGAAAAATTTTCCGAGAATTTTCCGAGAATTTTCCGAGAATTTTCCGAGAATTTTCTGAGAATTTTCCGAGAATTTTCCGTCAATTTTCCGAGAATTTTCCGAGAATTTTCCGAAAAAATTTTCCGAGAATTTTCCGAGAATTTTCTGAGAATTTTCCGACAATTTTCCGAGAATTTTCCGAGAATTTTCCGAGAATTTTCCGAGAATTTTCCGAGAATTTTCCGAGAATTTTCTGAGAATTTTCCGACAATTTTCCGAGAATTTTCCGAGATTTTTCCGAGAATTTTCCGAGAATTTTCCGATAATTTTCCGAGAATTTTCCGAGAACTTTCCGAGAATTTTCTGAGAATTTTCCGAGAATTTTCCGAGAATTTTCCGAGAACTTTCCGAGAATTTTCCGAGAATTTTCCGAGAATTTTCCGAGAATTTTCCGTCAATTTTCCGAGAATTTTCCGAGAATTTTCCGAGAATTTTCCGAGATTTTTCGAAGAATTTTGCGAGAATTTTCCGAGAATTTTCCGAGAATTTTCCGAGAAATTTCCGAGAATTTTCTGAGAATTTTCCGAGAATTTTGCGTGAATTTTCCGAGAATTTTCGAAGACTTTTTCGAGAATTTTCCGAGAATTTTCCGTCAATTTTCCGAGAATTTTCCGAGAATTTTCCGAGAATTTTCCGAGAATTTTCCGAGAATTTTCCGAGAATTTTCCGAGAATTTTCCGAGAGTGTTCCGTCAATTTTCCGAGAATTTTCCGAGAATTTTCCGAGAATTTTCCGAGAATTTTCCGAGAATTTTCCGAGAATTTTCGGAGAATTTTCCGAGAATTTTCCGAGAATTTTCCGAGAATTGTCCGAGAATTTTCCGTCAATTTTCCGAGAATTTTCCGAGAATTTTCCGAGAATTTTCCGAGAATTTTCTGAGAATTTTCTGAGAATTTTCCGAGAATTTTCCGAGAATTTTCCGAGAATTTTCCGAGAATTTTCCGTCAATTTTCCGAGAATTTTCCGAGAATTTTCCGAGAATTTTCCGAGAATTTTCCGAGAATTTTCCGAGAATTTTCCGAGAATTTTCCGAGAATTTTCCGAGAATTTTCCGAGAATTTTCCGAGAATTTTCCGGGAATTTTCCCAGAATTTTCCGAGAATTTTCCGAGAATTTTCCGAGAATTTTCCGTCAATTTTCCGAGAATTTTCTGAGAATTTTCTGCGAATTTTCCGAGAATTTTCCGAGAATTTTCCGAGAATTTTCCGAGAATTTTCCGAGAATTTTCCGAGAATTTTCCGAGAATTTTCCGAGAATTTTCCTAGAATTTTCCGAGAATTTTCCGAGAATTTTCCGTCAATTTTCCGAGAATTTTCTGAGAATTTTCTGAGAATTTTCCAAGAATTTTCCGAGATTTTTCCGAGAATTTTCCGAGAATTTTCCGAGAATTTTCCGAGAATTTTCCGAGAATTTTCCGAGAATTTTCCGAGAATTTTCCGAGAATTTTCCGAGAATTTTCCGAGAATTTTCCGAGAATTTTCCGAGAATTTTCCGAGAATTTTCCGAGAATTTTCCGAGAATTTTCCGAGAATTTTCCGACAATTTTCCGAGAATTTTCCGAGAATTTTCCGAGAATTTTCCGAGAATTTTCCGAGAATTTTCCGAGAATTTTCCGAGAATTTTCCGAGAATTTTCCGAGAATTTTCCGAGAATTTTCTGAGAATTTTCCGAGAATTTTCCGAGAATTTTCTGAGAATTTTCCGAGAATTATCCGAGAATTTCCGAGAATTTTCTGAAAATTTTCCGAGAATTTTCCGAGAATTTTCCGAGAATTTTCCGAAAATTTTCCGAGAATTTTCGCAGAATTTTCCGAGAATTTTCCGAGAATTTTCTGAGAATTGTCCGAGAATTTTCCGACAATTTTCTGAGAATTTTCCGAGAATTTACCGAGAATTTTCCGAGAATTTTCCGAGAATTTTCCGAGAATTTTCCGAGAATTTACCGAGAATTTTCCGAGAATTTTCCGAGAATTTTCCGAGAATTTTCCGAGAATTTTCCGAGAATTTTCCGGGAATTTTCCGAGAATTTTCTGAGAATTTTCCGAGAATTTTCCGAGAATTTTCCGAGAATTTTCCGAGAATTTTCCGAGAATTTTCCGAGAATTTTCCGAGAATTTCCGAGAATTTTCTGAGAATTTTCCGAGAATTTTCTGAGAATTTTCCGAGAATTTTCCGAGAATTTTCCGAGAATTTTCCGAGAATTTTCCGAGAATTTTCCGAGAATTTTCCGAGAATTTACCGAGAATTTTCCGAGAATTTTCCGAGAATTTTCCGAGAATTTTCCGAGAATTTTTGGAGAATTATCCGAGAATTTCCGAGAATTTTCTGAGAATTTTCCGAGAATTTTCCGAGAATTTTCCGAGAATTTTCGGAGAATTTTCCGAGAATTTTCCGAGAATTTTCTGAGAATTTTCTGAGAATTTTCCGAGAATTTTCCGAGAATTTTCTGAGAATTTTCCGAGAATTATCCGAGAATTTCCGAGAATTTCCCGAGAATTTTCCGAGAATTTTCCGAGAATTTTCCGAGAATTTTCGGAGAATTTTCCGAGAATTTTCCGAGAATTTTCCGAGAATTTTCCGAGAATTTTCCGAGAACTTTCCGAGAATTTTCTGAGAATTTTCCGAGAATTGTCCGAGAATTTTCCGAGAATTTTCGGAGAATTTTTCGAGAATTTTCCGAGAATTTTCCGTCAATTTTCCGAGAATTTTCCGAGGATTTTCCGAGAATTTTCCGAGAATTTTCCGAGAATTTTCCGAGAATTTTCCGAGAATTTTCCGAGAATTTTCCGAGAATTTTCCGAGAATTTTCGGAGAATTTTCGGAGAATTTTTCGAGAATTTTCCGAGAATTTTCCGTCAATTTTCCGAGAATTTTCCGAGAATTTGCCGAGAATTTTCCGAGAATTTTCCGAGAATTTTCCGAGAATTTTCCGAGAATTTTCCGAGAATTTTCTGAGAATTTTCCGAGAATTTTCCGTCAATTTTCCGAGAATTTTCCGAGAATTTTCCGAGAATTTTCCGAGAATTTTCCGAGAATTTTCCGAGAATTTTCCGAGAATTTTCTGAGAATTTTCCGAGAATTTTCCGAGAATTTTCCCAGAATTTTCCGAGAATTTTCCGAGAATTTTCGGAGAATTTTCCGAGAATTATCCGAGAATTTCCGAGAATTTCCCGAGAATTTTCCGAGAATTTTCCGAGAATTTTCCGAGAATTTTCCGAGAATTTTCCGAGAATTTTCCGAGAATTTTCCGAGAATTTTCCGAGAATTTTCCGAGAACTTTCCGAGAATTTTCTGAGAATTTTCCGAGAATTGTCCGAGAATTTTCCGAGAATTTTCGGAGAATTTTTCGAGAATTTTCCGAGAATTTTCCGTCAATTTTCCGAGAATTTTCCGAGGATTTTCCGAGAATTTTCCGAGAATTTTCCGAGAATTTTCCGAGAATTTTCCGAGAATTTTCCGAGAATTTTCCGAGAATTTTCCGAGAATTTTCGGAGAATTTTCGGAGAATTTTTCGAGAATTTTCCGAGAATTTTCCGTCAATTTTCCGAGAATTTTCCGAGAATTTGCCGAGAATTTTCCGAGAATTTTCCGAGAATTTTCCGAGAATTTTCCGAGAATTTTCCGAGAATTTTCTGAGAATTTTCCGAGAATTTTCCGTCAATTTTCCGAGAATTTTCCGAGAATTTTCCGAGAATTTTCCGAGAATTTTCCGAGAATTTTCCGAGAATTTTCCGAGAATTTTCTGAGAATTTTCCGAGAATTTTCCGAGAATTTTCCCAGAATTTTCCGAGAATTTTCCGAGAATTTTCGGAGAATTTTCCGAGAATTTTCCGAGAATTTTCCGAGAATTTTCCGAGAATTTTCCGAGAATTTTCCGAGAATTTTCTGAGAATTTTCCGAGAATTTTCCGAGAATTTTCCGAGAATTTTCCGAGAATTTTCCGAGAATTTTCCGAGAATTTTCCGAGAATTTTCCGAGAATTTTCCGAGAATTTTCCGAGAATTTTCCGTCAATTCTCCGAGAATTTTCCGAGAATTTTCCGAGAATTTTCCGAGAATTTTCCGAGAACTTTCCGAGAATTTTCCGAGAATTTTCCGAGAATTTTCCGAGAATTTTCTGAGAATTTTCCGAGAATTTTCCGAGAATTTTCCGAGATTTTTCCGAGAATTTTCCGAGAATTTTCCGAGAATTTTCCGAGAATTTTCCGAGAATTTTCGGAGAATTTTCTGAGAATTTTCCGAGAATTTTCCGAGAATTTTCCGAGAATTTTCCGAGAACTTTCCGAGAATTTTCTGAGAATTTTCCGAGAATTTTCCGAGAATTTTCCGAGAATTTTCCGTCAATTTTCCGAGAATTTTCCGAGAATTTTCCGAGAATTTTCCGAGATTTTTCCGAGAATTTTCGGAGAATTTTCCGAGAATTTTCCGAGAATTTTCCGAGAACTTTCCGAGAATTTTCTGAGAATTTTCCGAGAATTGTCCGAGAATTTTCCGAGAATTTTCGGAGAATTTTTCGAGAATTTTCCGAGAATTTTCCGTCAATTTTCCGAGAATTTTCCGAGAATTTTCCGAGAATTTTCCGAGAATTTTCCGAGAATTTTCCGAGAATTTTCCGAGAATTTTCCGAGAATTTTCCGAGAATTTTCCGAGAATTTTCCGAGAATTTTCCGAGAATTTTCGGAGAATTTTCGGAGAATTTTTCGAGAATTTTCCGAGAATTTTCCGTCAATTTTCCGAGAATTTTCCGAGAATTTTCCGAGAATTTTCCGAGAATTTTCCGAGAATTTTCCGAGAATTTTCCGAGAATTTTCCGAGAATTTTCCGTCAATTTTCCGAGAATTTTCCGAGAATTTTCCGAGAATTTTCCGAGAATTTTCCGAGAATTTTCCGAGAATTTTCCGAGAATTTTCCGAGAATTTTCTGAGAATTTTCCGAGAATTTTCCGAGAATTTTCCGAGAATTTTCCGAGAATTTTCCGAGAATTTTCGGAGAATTTTCCGAGAATTTTCCGAGAATTTTCCGAGAATTTTCCGAGAATTTTCCGAGAATTTTCCGAGATTTTTCCGAGAATTTTCCGAGAATTTTCCGAGAATTTTCCGAGAATTTTCCGAGAACTTTCCGAGAATTTTCTGAGAATTTTCCGAGAATTGTCCGAGAATTTTCCGAGAATTTTCGGAGAATTTTTCGAGAATTTTCCGAGAATTTTCCGTCAATTTTCCGAGAATTTTCCGAGAATTTTCCGAGAATTTTCCGAGAATTTTCCGAGAATTTTCCGAGAATTTTCCGAGAATTTTCCGAGAATTTTCCGAGAATTTTCCGAGAATTTTCTGAGAATTTTCCGAGAATTTTCCGAGAATTTTCCGAGAATTTTCCGTCAATTTTCCGAGAATTTTCCGAGAATTTTCCGAGAATTTTCCGAGAATTTTCCGAGAATTTTCCGAGAATTTTCCGAGAATTTTCCGAGAATTTTCTGAGAATTTTCGGAGAATTTTCCGAGAATTTTCCGAGAATTTTCCGAGAATTTTCGGAGAATTTTCGGAGAATTTTCCGAGAATTTTCCGAGAATTTTCCGAGAATTTTCCGAGAATTTTCCGAGAATTTTCCGAGATTTTTCCGAGAATTTTCCGAGAATTTTCCGAGAATTTTCCGAGAATTTTCCGAGAATTTTCCGAGAATTTTCCGAGAATTTTCCGAGAATTTTCCGAGAATTTTCCGAGAATTTTCCGAGAATTTTCCGAGAACTTTCCGAGAATTTTCTGAGAATTTTCCGAGAATTTTCCGAGAATTTTCCGAGAATTTTCCGTCAATTTTCCGAGATTTTTCCGACAATTTTCCGAGAATTTTCCGAGAATTTTCCGAGAATTTTCCGCGAATTTTCCGAGAATTTTCTGAGAATTTTCCGAGAATTTTCCGAGAATTTTCCGAGGATTTTCCGAGAATTTTCCGAGAATTTTCCGAGAATTTTCCGAGAATTTTCCGAGAATTTTCTGAGAATTTTCCGAGAATTTTCCGTCAATTTTCCGAGAATTTTCCGAGAATTTTCCGAAAATTTTCCGAGAATTTTCCGAGAATTTTCCGAGAATTTTCCGAGAATTTTCCGAGAATTTTCTGAGAATTTTCCGAGAATTTTCCGAGAATTTTCCGTCAATTTTCCGAGAATTTTCCACAATTTTCCGAGAATTTTCCGAGAATTTTCTGAGAATTTTCCGAGAATTTTCCGAGAATTTTCCGAGAATTTTCCGAGAATTTTCCGAGAATTTTCCGAGAATTTTCCGAGAATTTTCCGAGAATTTTCCGAGAATTTTCCGAGAATTTTCCGAGAATTTTCCGAGAATTTTCTGAGAATTTTCCGAGAATTATCCGAGAATTTCCGAGAATTTTCTGAGAATTTTCCGAGAATTTTCCGAGAATTTTCCGAGAATTTTGCGAGAATTTTCGGAGAATTTTCCGAGAATTTTCCGAGAATTTTCTGAGAATTTTCCGAGAATTTTCCGAGAATTTTCTGAGAATTTTCCGAGAATTATCCGAGAATTTCCGAGAATTTTCTGAGAATTTTCCGAGAATTTTCCGAGAATTTTCCGAGAATTTTCCGAGAATTTTCCGAGAATTTTCCGAGAATTTTCCGAGAATTTTCCGAGAATTTTCCGAGAATTTTCCGAGAATTTTCCGAGAATTTTCCGAGAACTTTGCGAGAATTTTCCGAGAATTTTCCGAGAATTTTCCGAGAATTTTCCGAGAATTTTCCGAGAATTTTCCGAGAATTTTCCGAGAATTTTCCGAGAATTTTCCGAGAATTTTCCGAGAATTTTCCGAGAATTTTCCGAGAATTTTCCGAGAATTTTCCGAGAATTTTCCGAGAATTTTCCGAGAATTTTCCGAGAATTTTCCGAGAATTTTCTGAGAATTTTCCGAGAATTTTCCGAGAATTTTCTGAGAATTTTCCGAGAATTATCCGAGAATTTCCGAGAATTTTCTGAAAATTTTCCGAGAATTTTCCGAGAATTTTCCGAGAATTTTCCGAAAATTTTCCGACAATTTTCGCAGAATTTTCCGAGAATTTTCCGAGAATTTTCTGAGAATTGTCCGAGAATTTTCCGACAATTTTCTGAGAATTTTCCGAGAATTTTCCGAGAATTTTCCGACAATTTTCCGAGAATTTTCCGAGAATTTTCCGAGAATTTTCCGAGAATTTTCCGAGAATTTTCCGAGAATTTTCCGAGAATTTTCCGAGAATTTTCCGGGAATTTTCCGAGAATTTTCTGAGAATTTTCCGAGAATTTTCCGAGAATTTTCCGAGAATTTTCCGAGAATTTTCCGAGAATTTTCCGAGAATTTTCCGAGAATTTCCGAGAATTTTCTGAGAATTTTCCGAGAATTTTCTGAGAATTTTCCGAGAATTTTCCGAGAATTTTCCGAGAATTTTCCGAGAATTTTCCGAGAATTTTCCGAGAATTTTCCGAGAATTTACCGAGAATTTTCCGAGAATTTTCCGAGAATTTTCCGACAATTTTCCGAGAATTTTCTGAGAATTTTCCGAGAATTTTCCGAGAATTTTCCGAGAATTTTCCGAGAATTTTCCGAGAATTTTCCGAGAATTTTCCGAGAATTTTCCGGGAATTTTCCGAGAATTTTCTGAGAATTTTCCGAGAATTTTCCGAGAATTTTCCGAGAATTTTCCGAGAATTTTCCGAGAATTTTCCGAGAATTTCCGAGAATTTTCTGAGAATTTTCCGAGAATTTTCTGAGAATTTTCCGAGAATTTTCCGAGAATTTTCCGAGAATTTTCCGAGAATTTTCCGAGAATTTTCCGAGAATTTTCCGAGAATTTACCGAGAATTTTCCGAGAATTTTCCGAGAATTTTCCGAGAATTTTCCGAGAATTTTTGGAGAATTTTCCGAGAATTTTCCGAGAATTTTCTGAGAATTTTCCATGAATTTTCCGAGAATTTTCTGAGAATTTTCCGAGAATTATCCGAGAATTTCCGAGAATTTTCTGAGAATTTTCCGAGAATTTTCCGAGAATTTTCTGAGAATTTTCCGAAAATTTTCCGACAATTTTCGCAGAATTTTCCGAGAATTTTCCGAGAATTTTCTGAGAATTGTCCGAGAATTTTCCGACAATTTTCTGAGAATTTTCCGAGAATTTTCCGAGAATTTTCCGACAATTTTCCGAGAATTTTCTGAGAATTTTCCGAGAATTTTCCGAGAATTTTCCGAGAATTTTCCGAGAATTTTCCGAGAATTTTCCGAGAATTTTCCGAGAATTTTCCGGGAATTTTCCGAGAATTTTCTGAGAATTTTCCGAGAATTTTCCGAGAATTTTCCGAGAATTTTCCGAGAATTTTCCGAGAATTTTCCGAGAATTTTCCGAGAATTTCCGAGAATTTTCTGAGAATTTTCCGAGAATTTTCTGAGAATTTTCCGAGAATTTTCCGAGAATTTTCCGAGAATTTTCCGAGAATTTTCCGAGAATTTTCCGAGAATTTTCCGAGAATTTACCGAGAATTTTCCGAGAATTTTCCGAGAATTTTCCGAGAATTTTCCGAGAATTTTTGGAGAATTTTCCGAGAATTTTCCGAGAATTTTCTGAGAATTTTCCGAGAATTTTCCGAGAATTTTCTGAGAATTTTCCGAGAATTATCCGAGAATTTCCGAGAATTTTCTGAGAATTTTCCGAGAATTTTCCGAGAATTTTCCGAGAATTTTCGGAGAATTTTCCGAGAATTTTCCGAGAATTTTCTGAGAATTTTCTGAGAATTTTCCGAGAATTTTCCGAGAATTTTCCGAGAATTTTCCGAGATTTTTCCGAGAATTTTCGGAGAATTTTCGGAGAATTTTCCGAGAATTTTCCGAGAATTTTCTGAGAATTTTCCGAGAATTTTCCGAGAATTTTCCGAGAATTTTCCGAGAATTTTCCGAGAACTTTCGGAGAATTTTTCGAGAATTTTCCGAGAATTTTCCGTCAATTTTCCGAGAATTTTCCGAGAATTTTCCGAGAATTTTCCGAGAATTTTCCGAGAATTTTCCGAGAATTTTCCGAGAATTTTCCGAGAATTTTCCGAGAATTTTCCGAGAATTTTCCGAGAATTTTCGGAGAATTTTCGGAGAATTTTTCGAGAATTTTCCGAGAATTTTCCGTCAATTTTCCGAGAATTTTCCGAGAATTTTCCGAGAATTTTCCGAGAATTTTCCGAGAATTTTCCGAGAATTTTCCGAGAATTTTCCGAGAATTTTCCGAGAATTTTCTGAGAATTTTCCGAGAATTTTCCGTCAATTTTCCGAGAATTTTCCGAGAATTTTCCGAGAATTTTCCGAGAATTTTCCGAGAATTTTCCGAGAATTTTCCGAGAATTTTCCGAGAATTTTCTGAGAATTTTCCGAGAATTTTCCGAGAATTTTCCCAGAATTTTCCGAGAATTTTCCGAGAATTTTCGGAGAATTTTCCGAGAATTTTCCGAGAATTTTCCGAGAATTTTCCGAGAATTCTCCGAGAATTTTCCGAGAATTTTCCGGGAATTTTCCGAGAATTTTCTGAGAATTTTCCGAGAATTTTTCGAGAATTTTCCGAGAATTTTCCGAGAATTTTCCGAGAATTTTCCGAGAATTTTCCGAGAATTTTCCGAGAATTTTCCGAGAATTTTCCGTCAATTTTCCGAGAATTTTCCGAGAATTTTCCGAGAATTTTCCGAGAATTTTCCGAGAACTTTCCGAGAATTTTCCGAGAATTTTCCGAGAATTTTCCGAGAATTTTCTGAGAATTTTCCGAGAATTTTCCGAGAATTTTCCGAGAATTTTCCGAGAATTTTCCGAGAATTTTCCGAGAATTTTCCGAGAATTTTCCGGGAATTTTCCGAGAATTTTCTGAGAATTTTCCGAGAATTTTCCGAGAATTTTCCGAGAATTTTCCGAGAATTTTCCGAGAATTTTCCGAGAATTTTCCGAGAATTTCCGAGAATTTTCTGAGAATTTTCCGAGAATTTTCTGAGAATTTTCCGAGAATTTTCCGAGAATTTTCCGAGAATTTTCCGAGAATTTTCCGAGAATTTTCCGAGAATTTTCCGAGAATTTACCGAGAATTTTCCGAGAATTTTCCGAGAATTTTCCGAGAATTTTCCGAGAATTTTTGGAGAATTTTCCGAGAATTTTCCGAGAATTTTCTGAGAATTTTCCGAGAATTTTCCGAGAATTTTCTGAGAATTTTCCGAGAATTATCCGAGAATTTCCGAGAATTTTCTGAGAATTTTCCGAGAATTTTCCGAGAATTTTCCGAGAATTTTCGGAGAATTTTCCGAGAATTTTCCGAGAATTTTCTGAGAATTTTCTGAGAATTTTCCGAGAATTTTCCGAGAATTTTCCGAGAATTTTCCGAGATTTTTCCGAGAATTTTCGGAGAATTTTCGGAGAATTTTCCGAGAATTTTCCGAGAATTTTCTGAGAATTTTCCGAGAATTTTCCGAGAATTTTCCGAGAATTTTCCGAGAATTTTCCGAGAACTTTCGGAGAATTTTTCGAGAATTTTCCGAGAATTTTCCGTCAATTTTCCGAGAATTTTCCGAGAATTTTCCGAGAATTTTCCGAGAATTTTCCGAGAATTTTCCGAGAATTTTCCGAGAATTTTCCGAGAATTTTCCGAGAATTTTCCGAGAATTTTCCGAGAATTTTCGGAGAATTTTCGGAGAATTTTTCGAGAATTTTCCGAGAATTTTCCGTCAATTTTCCGAGAATTTTCCGAGAATTTTCCGAGAATTTTCCGAGAATTTTCCGAGAATTTTCCGAGAATTTTCCGAGAATTTTCCGAGAATTTTCCGAGAATTTTCTGAGAATTTTCCGAGAATTTTCCGTCAATTTTCCGAGAATTTTCCGAGAATTTTCCGAGAATTTTCCGAGAATTTTCCGAGAATTTTCCGAGAATTTTCCGAGAATTTTCCGAGAATTTTCTGAGAATTTTCCGAGAATTTTCCGAGAATTTTCCCAGAATTTTCCGAGAATTTTCCGAGAATTTTCGGAGAATTTTCCGAGAATTTTCCGAGAATTTTCCGAGAATTTTCCGAGAATTTTCCGAGAATTTTCCGAGAATTTTCCGGGAATTTTCCGAGAATTTTCTGAGAATTTTCCGAGAATTTTTCGAGAATTTTCCGAGAATTTTCCGAGAATTTTCCGAGAATTTTCCGAGAATTTTCCGAGAATTTTCCGAGAATTTTCCGAGAATTTTCCGTCAATTTTCCGAGAATTTTCCGAGAATTTTCCGAGAATTTTCCGAGAATTTTCCGAGAACTTTCCGAGAATTTTCCGAGAATTTTCCGAGAATTTTCCGAGAATTTTCTGAGAATTTTCCGAGAATTTTCGGAGAATTTTCCGAGATTTTTCCGAGAATTTTCCGAGAATTTTCCGAGAATTTTCCGAGAACTTTCCGAGAATTTTCTGAGAATTTTCCGAGAATTTTCCGAGAATTTTCCGTCAATTTTCCGAGAATTTTCCGAGAATTTTCCGAGAATTTTCCGAGATTTTTCCGAGAATTTTCCGAGAATTTTCCGAGAATTTTCCGAGAATTTTCCGAGAACTTTCCGAGAATTTTCTGAGAATTTTCCGAGAATTGTCCGAGAATTTTCCGAGAATTTTCGGAGAATTTTTCGAGAATTTTCCGAGAATTTTCCGTCAATTTTCCGAGAATTTTCCGAGAATTTTCCGGGAATTTTCCGAGAATTTTCCGAGAATTTTCCGAGAATTTTCCGAGAATTTTCCGAGAATTTTCCGAGAATTTTCCGAGAATTTTCCGAGAATTTTCCGAGAATTTTCCGAGAATTTTCCGAGAATTTTCCGAGAATTTTCGGAGAATTTTCGGAGAATTTTTCGAGAATTTTCCGAGAATTTTCCGTCAATTTTCCGAGAATTTTCCGAGAATTTTCCGAGAATTTTCCGAGAATTTTCCGAGAATTTTCCGAGAATTTTCCGAGAATTTTCCGAGAATTTTCCGAGAATTTTCCGTCAATTTTCCGAGAATTTTCCGAGAATTTTCCGAGAATTTTCCGAGAATTTTCCGAGAATTTTCCGAGAATTTTCCGAGAATTTTCCGAGAATTTTCTGAGAATTTTCCGAGAATTTTCCGAGAATTTTCCGAGAATTTTCCGAGAATTTTCCGAGAATTTTCGGAGAATTTTCGGAGAATTTTCGGAGAATTTTCCGAGAATTTTCCGAGAATTTTCCGAGAATTTTCCGAGATTTTTCCGAGAATTTTCCGAGAATTTTCCGAGAATTTTCCGAGAATTTTCCGAGAACTTTCCGAGAATTTTCTGAGAATTTTCCGAGAATTGTCCGAGAATTTTCCGAGAATTTTCGGGGAATTTTTCGAGAATTTTCCGAGAATTTTCCGTCAATTTTCCGAGAATTTTCCGAGAATTTTCCGAGAATTTTCCGAGAATTTTCCGAGACTTTTCCGAGAATTTTCCGAGAATTTTCCGAGAATTTTCCGAGAATTTTCCGAGAATTTTCCGAGAATTTTCCGAGAATTTTCCGAGAATTTTCCGAGAATGTTCCGAGAATTTTCCGAGAATTTTCGGAGAATTTTTCGAGAATTTTCCGAGAATTTTCCGTCAATTTTCCGAGAATTTTCCGAGAATTTTCCGAGAATTTTCCGAGAATTTTCCGAGAATTTTCCGAGAATTTTCCGAGAATTTTCCGAGAATTTTCTGAGAATTTTCCGAGAATTTTCCGTCAATTTTCCGAGAATTTTCCGAGAATTTTCCGAGAATTTTCCGAGAATTTTCCGAGAATTTTCCGAAAATTTTCCGAGAATTTTCCGAGAATTTTCTGAGAATTTTCCGAGAATTTTCCGAGAATTTTCCGAGAATTTTCCGAGAATTTTCCGAGAATTTTCCGAGAATTTTCTGAGAATTTTCCGAGAATTTTCCGTCAATTTTCCGAGAATTTTCCGAGAATTTTCCGAGAATTTTCCGTCAATTTTCCGAGAATTTTCCGAGAATTTTCCGAGAATTTTCCGAGAATTTTCCGAGAATTTTCCGAGAATTTTCCGAGAATTTTCCGAGAATTTTCTGAGAATTTTCCGAGAATTTTCCGAGAATTTTCCGAGAATTTTCCGAGAATTTTCGGAGAATTTTCGGAGAATTTTCGGAGAATTTTCCGAGAATTTTTCGAGAATTTTCCGAGAATTTTCCGAGAATTTTCCGAGATTTTTCCGAGAATTTTCCGAGAATTTTCCGAGAATTTTCCGAGAATTTTCCGAGAACTTTCCGAGAATTTTCTGAGAATTTTCCGAGAATTGTCCGAGAATTTTCCGAGAATTTTCGGAGAATTTTTCGAGAATTTTCCGAGAATTTTCCGTCAATTTTCCGAGAATTTTCCGAGAATTTTCCGAGAATTTTCCGAGAATTTTCCGAGAATTTTCCGAGAATTTTCCGAGAATTTTCCGAGAATTTTCCGAGAATTTTCTGAGAATTTTCCGAGAATTTTCCGTCAATTTTCCGAGAATTTTCCGAGAATTTTCCGAGAATTTTCCGAGAATTTTCCGAGAATTTTCCGAGAATTTTCCGAGAATTTTCCGAGAATTTTCTGAGAATTTTCCGAGAATTTTCCGAGAATTTTCCGAGAATTTTCCGAGAATTTTCGGAGAATTTTCGGAGAATTTTCCGAGAATTTTCCGAGAATTTTCCGAGAATTTTCCGAGAATTTTCCGAGAATTTTCCGAGATTTTTCCGAGAATTTTCCGAGAATTTTCCGAGAATTTTCCGAGAATTTTCCGAGAATTTTCCGAGAATTTTCCGAGAATTTTCCGAGAATTTTCCGAGAATTTTCCGAGAATTTTCCGAGAATTTTCCGAGAATTTTCCGAGAACTTTCCGAGAATTTTCTGAGAATTTTCCGAGAATTTTCCGAGAATTTTCCGAGAATTTTCCGTCAATTTTCCGAGATTTTTCCGACAATTTTCCGAGAATTTTCCGAGAATTTTCCGAGAATTTTCCGAGAATTTTCCGAGAATTTTCTGAGAATTTTCCGAGAATTTTCCGAGAATTTTCCGAGAATTTTCCGAGAATTTTCCGAGAATTTTCCGAGAATTTTCCGAGAATTTTCTGAGAATTTTCCGAGAATTTTCCGTCAATTTTCCGAGAATTTTCCGAGAATTTTCCGAAAATTTTCCGAGAATTTTCCGAGAATTTTCCGAGAATTTTCCGAGAATTTTCCGAGAGGTTTCTGAGAATTTTCCGAGAATTTTCCGAGAATTTTCCGTCAATTTTCCGAGAATTTTCCACAATTTTCCGAGAATTTTCCGAGAATTTTCTGAGAATTTTCCGAGAATTTTCCGAGAATTTTCCGAGAATTTTCCGAGAATTTTCCGAGAATTTTCCGAGAATTTTCCGAGAATTTTCCGAGAATTTTCCGACAATTTTCCGAGAATTTTCCGAGAATTTTCCGAGAATTTTCCGAGAATTTTCCGAGAATTTTCTGAGAATTTTCCGAGAATTATCCGAGAATTTCCGAGAATTTTCTGAGAATTTTCCGAGAATTTTCCGAGAATTTTCCGAGAATTTTCCGAGAATTTTCGGAGAATTTTCCGAGAATTTTCCGAGAATTTTCTGAGAATTTTCCGAGAATTTTCCGAGAATTTTCTGAGAATTTTCCGAGAATTATCCGAGAATTTCCGAGAATTTTCTGAGAATTTTCCGAGAATTTTCTGAGAATTTTCCGAGAATTTTCCGAGAATTTTCCGAGAATTTTCCGAGAATTTTCCGAGAATTTTCCGAGAATTTTCCGAGAATTTTCCGAGAATTTTCCGAGAATTTTCCGAGAATTTTCCGAGAATTTTCCGAGAACTTTGCGAGAATTTTCCGAGAATTTGCCGAGAATTTTCCGAGAATTTTCCGAGAATTTTCCGAGAATTTTCCGAGAATTGTCCGAGAATTTTCCGAGAATTTTCCGAGAATTTTCCGAGAATTTTCCGAGAATTTTCCGAGAATTTTCCGAGAATTTTCCGAGAATTTTCCGAGAATTTTCCGAGAATTTTCCGAGAATTTTCCGAGAATTTTCCGAGAATTTTCTGAGAATTTTCCGAGAATTTTCCGAGAATTTTCTGAGAATTATCCGAGAATTATCCGAGAATTTCCGAGAATTTTCTGAAAATTTTCCGAGAATTTTCCGAGAATTTTCCGAGAATTTTCCGAAAATTTTCCGAGAATTTTCGCAGAATTTTCCGAGAATTTTCCGAGAATTTTCTGAGAATTGTCCGAGAATTTTCCGACAATTTTCTGAGAATTTTCCGAGAATTTTCCGAGAATTTTCCGACAATTTTCCGAGAATTTTCCGAGAATTTTCCGAGAATTTTCCGAGAATTTTCCGAGAATTTTCCGAGAATTTTCCGAGAATTTTCCGAGAATTTTCCGGGAATTTTCCGAGAATTTTCTGAGAATTTTCCGAGAATTTTCCGAGAATTTTCCGAGAATTTTCCGAGAATTTTCCGAGAATTTTCCGAGAATTTTCCGAGAATTTCCGAGAATTTTCTGAGAATTTTCCGAGAATTTTCTGAGAATTTTCCGAGAATTTTCCGAGAATTTTCCGAGAATTTTCCGAGAATTTTCCGGGAATTTTCCGAGAATTTTCCGAGAATTTACCGAGAATTTTCCGAGAATTTTCCGAGAATTTTCCGAGAATTTTCCGAGAATTTTCCGAGAATTTTCCGAGAACTTTCCGAGAATTTTCTGAGAATTTTCCGAGAATTTTCCGAGAATTTTCCGAGAATTTTCCGTCAATTTTCCGAGATTTTTCCGACAATTTTCCGAGAATTTTCCGAGAATTTTCCGAGAATTTTCCGAGAATTTTCCGAGAATTTTCTGAGAATTTTCCGAGAATTTTCCGAGAATTTTCCGAGAATTTTCCGAGAATTTTCCGAGAATTTTCCGAGAATTTTCCGAGAATTTTCTGAGAATTTTCCGAGAATTTTCCGTCAATTTTCCGAGAATTTTCCGAGAATTTTCCGAAAATTTTCCGAGAATTTTCCGAGAATTTTCCGAGAATTTTCCGAGAATTTTCCGAGAATTTTCTGAGAATTTTCCGAGAATTTTCCGAGAATTTTCCGTCAATTTTCCGAGAATTTTCCACAATTTTCCGAGAATTTTCCGAGAATTTTCTGAGAATTTTCCGAGAATTTTCCGAGAATTTTCCGAGAATTTTCCGAGAATTTTCCGAGAATTTTCCGAGAATTTTCCGAGAATTTTCCGAGAATTTTCCGACAATTTTCCGAGAATTTTCCGAGAATTTTCCGAGAATTTTCCGAGAATTTTCCGAGAATTTTCTGAGAATTTTCCGAGAATTATCCGAGAATTTCCGAGAATTTTCTGAGAATTTTCCGAGAATTTTCCGAGAATTTTCCGAGAATTTTCCGAGAATTTTCGGAGAATTTTCCGAGAATTTTCCGAGAATTTTCTGAGAATTTTCCGAGAATTTTCCGAGAATTTTCTGAGAATTTTCCGAGAATTATCCGAGAATTTCCGAGAATTTTCTGAGAATTTTCCGAGAATTTTCTGAGAATTTTCCGAGAATTTTCCGAGAATTTTCCGAGAATTTTCCGAGAATTTTCCGAGAATTTTCCGAGAATTTTCCGAGAATTTTCCGAGAATTTTCCGAGAATTTTCCGAGAATTTTCCGAGAATTTTCCGAGAACTTTGCGAGAATTTTCCGAGAATTTGCCGAGAATTTTCCGAGAATTTTCCGAGAATTTTCCGAGAATTTTCCGAGAATTGTCCGAGAATTTTCCGAGAATTTTCCGAGAATTTTCCGAGAATTTTCCGAGAATTTTCCGAGAATTTTCCGAGAATTTTCCGAGAATTTTCCGAGAATTTTCCGAGAATTTTCCGAGAATTTTCCGAGAATTTTCCGAGAATTTTCTGAGAATTTTCCGAGAATTTTCCGAGAATTTTCTGAGAATTATCCGAGAATTATCCGAGAATTTCCGAGAATTTTCTGAAAATTTTCCGAGAATTTTCCGAGAATTTTCCGAGAATTTTCCGAAAATTTTCCGAGAATTTTCGCAGAATTTTCCGAGAATTTTCCGAGAATTTTCTGAGAATTGTCCGAGAATTTTCCGACAATTTTCTGAGAATTTTCCGAGAATTTTCCGAGAATTTTCCGACAATTTTCCGAGAATTTTCCGAGAATTTTCCGAGAATTTTCCGAGAATTTTCCGAGAATTTTCCGAGAATTTTCCGAGAATTTTCCGAGAATTTTCCGGGAATTTTCCGAGAATTTTCTGAGAATTTTCCGAGAATTTTCCGAGAATTTTCCGAGAATTTTCCGAGAATTTTCCGAGAATTTTCCGAGAATTTTCCGAGAATTTCCGAGAATTTTCTGAGAATTTTCCGAGAATTTTCTGAGAATTTTCCGAGAATTTTCCGAGAATTTTCCGAGAATTTTCCGAGAATTTTCCG
Source organism: Eutreptiella sp. 'Long Island Sound 2002' (assembly GCA_964036045.1). NCBI lineage: Eukaryota > Euglenozoa > Euglenophyceae > Eutreptiales > Eutreptiaceae > Eutreptiella > Eutreptiella sp. 'Long Island Sound 2002'. The sequence continues at coordinate 10,908,105 of OZ038401.1, read as the reverse complement.
AGAATTTTCCGAGAATTTTCCGAGAATTTACCGAGAATTTTCCGAGAATTTTCCGAGAATTTTCCGAGAATTTTCCGAGAATTTTTGGAGAATTTTCCGAGAATTTTCCGAGAATTTTCTGAGAATTTTCCGAGAATTTTCCGAGAATTTTCTGAGAATTTTCCGAGAATTATCCGAGAATTTCCGAGAATTTTCTGAGAATTTTCCGAGAATTTTCCGAGAATTTTCCGAGAATTTTCGGAGAATTTTCCGAGAATTTTCCGAGAATTTTCTGAGAATTTTCTGAGAATTTTCCGAGAATTTTCCGAGAATTTTCTGAGAATTTTCCGAGAATTATCCGAGAATTTCCGAGAATTTCCCGAGAATTTTCCGAGAATTTTCCGAGAATTTTCTGAGAATTTTCGGAGAATTTTCCGAGAATTTTCCGAGAATTTTCTGAGAATTTTCCGAGAATTTTCCGAGAATTTTCCGAGAATTTTCCGAGAATTTTCCGAGAACTTTCGGAGAATTTTTCGAGAATTTTCCGAGAATTTTCCGTCAATTTTCCGAGAATTTTCCGAGAATTTTCCGAGAATTTTCCGAGAATTTTCCGAGAATTTTCCGAGAATTTTCCGAGAATTTTCCGAGAATTTTCCGAGAATTTTCCGAGAATTTTCCGAGAATTTTCGGAGAATTTTCGGAGAATTTTTCGAGAATTTTCCGAGAATTTTCCGTCAATTTTCCGAGAATTTTCCGAGAATTTTCCGAGAATTTTCCGAGAATTTTCCGAGAATTTTCCGAGAATTTTCCGAGAATTTTCCGAAAATTTTCCGAGAATTTTCTGAGAATTTTCCGAGAATTTTCCGTCAATTTTCCGAGAATTTTCCGAGAATTTTCCGAGAATTTTCCGAGAATTTTCCGAGAATTTTCCGAGAATTTTCCGAGAATTTTCTGAGAATTTTCCGAGAATTTTCCAAGAATTTTCCCAGAATTTTCCGAGAATTTTCCGAGAATTTTCAGAGAATTTTCCGAGAATTTTCCGAGAATTTTCCGAGAATTTTCCGAGAATTTTCCGAGAATTTTCCGGGAATTTTCCGAGAATTTTCTGAGAATTTTCCGAGAATTTTCCGAGAATTTTCCGAGAATTTTCCGAGAATTTTCCGAGAATTTTCCGAGAATTTTCCGAGAATTTTCCGAGAATTTTCCGAGAATTTTCCGTCAATTTTCCGAGAATTTTCCGAGAATTTTCCGAGAATTTTCCGAGAATTTTCCGAGAACTTTCCGAGAACTTTCCGAGAATTTTCCGAGAATTTTCCGAGAATTTTCCGAGAATTTTCTGAGAATTTTCCGAGAATTTTCCGAGATTTTTCCGAGAATTTTCCGAGAATTTTCCGAGAATTTTCCGTCAATTTTCCGAGAATTTTCCGAGAATTTTCCGAGAATTTTCCGAGATTTTTCCGAGAATTTTCCGAGAATTTTCCGAGAATTTTCCGAGAATTTTCCGAGAACTTTCCGAGAATTTTCTGAGAATTTTCCGAGAATTGTCCGAGAATTTTCCGAGAATTTTCGGAGAATTTTTCGAGAATTTTCCGAGAATTTTCCGTCAATTTTCCGAGAATTTTCCGAGAATTTTCCGAGAATTTTCCGAGAATTTTCCGAGAATTTTCCGAGAATTTTCCGAGAATTTTCCGAGAATTTTCCGAGAATTTTCCGAGAATTTTCCGAGAATTTTCCGAGAATTTTCCGAGAATTTTCCGAGAATTTTCGGAGAATTTTCGGAGAATTTTTCGAGAATTTTCCGAGAATTTTCCGTCAATTTTCCGAGAATTTTCCGAGAATTTTCCGAGAATTTTCCGAGAATTTTCCGAGAATTTTCCGAGAATTTTCCGAGAATTTTCCGAGAATTTTCCGAGAATTTTCCGTCAATTTTCCGAGAATTTTCCGAGAATTTTCCGAGAATTTTCCGAGAATTTTCCGAGCATTTTCCGAGAATTTTCCGAGAATTTTCCGAGAATTTTCTGAGAATTTTCCGAGAATTTTCCGAGAATTTTCCGAGAATTTTCCGAGAATTTTCCGAGAATTTTCGGAGAATTTTCCGAGAATTTTCCGAGAATTTTCCGAGAATTTTCCGAGAATTTTCCGAGAATTTTCCGAGATTTTTCCGAGAATTTTCCGAGAATTTTCCGAGAATTTTCCGAGAATTTTCCGAGAACTTTCCGAGAATTTTCTGAGAATTTTCCGAGAATTGTCCGAGAATTTTCCGAGAATTTTCGGAGAATTTTTCGAGAATTTTCCGAGAATTTTCCGTCAATTTTCCGAGAATTTTCCGAGAATTTTCCGAGAATTTTCCGAGAATTTTCCGAGAATTTTCCGAGAATTTTCCGAGAATTTTCCGAGAATTTTCCGAGAATTTTCCGAGAATTTTCGGAGAATTTTTCGAGAATTTTCCGAGAATTTTCCGAGAATTTTCCGAGAATTTTCCGAGAATTTTCCGAGAATTTTCCGAGAATTTTCCGAGAATTTTCTGAGAATTTTCCGAGAATTTTCCGTCAATTTTCCGAGAATTTTCCGAGAATTTTCCGAGAATTTTCCGAGAATTTTCCGAGAATTTTCCGAGAATTTTCCGAGAATTTTCTGAGAATTTTCCGAGAATTTTCCGAGAATTTTCTGAGAATTTTCGGAGAATTTTCGGAGAATTTTCCGAGAATTTTCCGAGAATTTTCCGAGAATTTTCCGAGAATTTTCCGAGAATTTTCCGAGATTTTTCCGAGAATTTTCCGAGAATTTTCCGAGAATTTTCCGAGAATTTTCCGAGAATTTTCCGAGAATTTTCCGAGAATTTTCCGAGAATTTTCAGAGAATTTTCCGAGAACTTTCCGAGAATTTTCTGAGAATTTTCCGAGAATTTTCCGAGAATTTTCCGAGAATTTTCCGTCAATTTTCCGAGATTTTTCCGACAATTTTCCGAGAATTTTCCGAGAATTTTCCGAGAATTTTCCGAGAATTTTCCGAGAATTTTCTGAGAATTTTCCGAGAATTTTCCGAGAATTTTCCGAGAATTTTCCGAGAATTTTCCGAGAATTTTCCGAGAATTTTCTGAGAATTTTCCGAGAATTTTCCGTCAATTTTCCGAGAATTTTCCGAGAATTTTCCGAAAATTTTCCGAGAATTTTCCGAGAATTTTCCGAGAATTTTTCGAGAATTTTCCGAGAATTTTCTGAGAATTTTCCGAGAATTTTCCGAGAATTTTCCGTCAATTTTACGAGAATTTTCCACAATTTTCCGAGAATTTTCCGAGAATTTTCTGAGAATTTTCCGAGAATTTTCCGAGAATTTTCCGAGAATTTTCCGAGAATTTTCCGAGAATTTTCCGAGAATTTTCCGAGAATTTTCCGAGAATTTTCCGAGAATTTTCCGAGAATTTTCCGAGAATTTTCCGAGAATTTTCCGAGAGTTTTCCGAGAATTTTCCGAGAATTTTCCGAGAATTTTCCGAGAATTTTCCGAGAATTTTCTGAGAATTTTCCGAGAATTATCCGAGAATTTCCGAGAATTTACTGAGAATTTTCCGAGAATTTTCCGAGAATTTTCGGAGAATTTTCCGAGAATTTTCGGAGAATTTTCCGAGAATTTTCCGAGAATTTTCTGAGAATTTTCCGAGAATTTTCCGAGAATTTTCTGAGAATTTTCCGAGAATTATCCGAGAATTTCCGAGAATTTTCTGAGAATTTTCCGAGAATTTTCTGAGAATTTTCCGAGAATTTTCCGAGAATTTTCCGAGAATTTTCCGAGAATTTTCCGAGAATTTTCCGAGAATTTTCCGAGAATTTTCCGAGAATTTTCCGAGAACTTTGCGAGAATTTTCCGAGAATTTTCCGAGAATTTTCCGAGAATTTTCCGAGAATTTTCCGAGAATTTTCCGAGAATTTTCCGAGAATTTTCCGAGAATTTTCCGAGAATTTTCTGAGAATTTTCCGAGAATTTTCCGAGAATTTTCTGAGAATTTTCCGAGAATTTTCCGAGAATTTTCCGAAAATTTTCCGAGAATTTTCCGAGAATTTTCCGAGAATTTTCCGAGAATTTTCTGAGAATTTTCCGAGAATTTTCCGTCAATTTTCCGAGAATTTTCCGAGAATTTTCCGAAAATTTTCCGAGAATTTTCCGAGAATTTTCCGAGAATTTTCCGAGAATTTTCTGAGAATTTTCCGAGAATTTTCCGTCAATTTTCCGAGAATTTTCCGAGAATTTTCCGAAAATTTTCCGAGAATTTTCCGAGAATTTTCCGAGAATTTTCTGAGAATTTTCCGAGAATCTTCCGAGAATTTTCCGTCAATTTTCCGAGAATTTTCCGAGAATTTTCCGAGAATTTTCCGACAATTTTCTGAGAATTTTCCGAGAATTTTCCGAGAATTTTCCGAGAATTTTCCGAGAATTTTCCGAGAATTTTCCGAGAATTTTCCGAGAATTTTCCGGGAATTTTCCGAGAATTTTCCGAGAATTTTCCGAGAATTTCCCGAGAATTTTCCGAAAATTTTCCGAGAATTTTCCGAGAATTTTCCGAGAATTTTCCGAGAATTTTCTGAGAATTTTCCGAGAATTTTCCGAGAATTTTCCGAGATTTTTCCGAGAAGTTTCCGAGAATTTTCCGAGAATTTTCCGAGAATTTTCCGAGAATTTTCCGAGAATTTTCCAAGAATTTTCCGAGAACTTTCCGAGAATTTTCTGAGAATTTTCCGAGAATTGTCCGAGAATTTTCCGAGAATTTTCCGAGAATTTTCGGAGAATTTTCGGAGAATTTTCCGAGAATTTTCCGTCAATTTTCCGAGAATTTTCCGAGAATTTTCCGAGAATTTTCCGAGAATTTTCCGAGAATTTTCCGAGAATTTTCCGAGAATTTTCCGAGAATTTTCCGAGAATTTTCCGAGAATTTTCCGAGAATTTTCCGAGAATTTTCCGAGAATTTTCCGAGAATTATCCGAGAATTTCCGAGAATTTTCCGAGAATTTTCCGAGAATTTTCCGAGAATTTTCCGAGAATTTTCCGAGATTTTTCCGAGAATTTTCCGAGAATTTTCCGAGAACTTTCCGAGAATTTTCCGAGACTTTTCCGAGAATTTTCCGTCAATTTTCCGAGAATTTTCTGAGAATTTTCCGAGAATTTTCCGAGAATTTTCCGAGAATTTTCCGAGAATTTTCCGAGAATTTTCCGAGAATTTTCTGAGAATTTTCCGAGAATTTTCCGAGAATTTTCCGAGAATTTTCCGAGAATTTTCCGAGAATTTTCCGAGAACTTTCCGAGAATTTTCTGAGAATTTTCCGAGAATTTTCCGAGAATTTTCCGAGAATTTTCGGAGAATTTTTCGAGAATTTTCCGAGAATTTTCCGTCAATTTTCCGAGAATTTTCCGAGAATTTTCCGAGAATTTTCCGAGAATTTTCCGAGAATTTTCCGAGAATTTTCCGAGAATTTTCCGAGAATTTTCCGAGAATTTTCCGAGAATTTTCCGACAATTTTCCGAGAATTTTCCGAGAGTTTTTCCGAGAATTTTCCGAGAATTTTCCGAGAATTTTCCGAGAATTTTCTAAGAATTTTCTGAGAATTTTCCGAGAATTTTCCGAGAATTTTCCGAGAATTTTCCGAAAATTTTCCGAGAATTTTCCGAGAATTTTCCGAGAATTTTCTGAGAATTTTCCGAGAATTTTCCGTCAATTTTCCGAGAATTTTCCGAGAATTTTCCGAAAATTTTCCGAGAATTTTCCGAGAATTTTCCGAGAATTTTCCGAGAAATTTCCGAGAATTTTCTGAGAATTTTCCGAGAATTTTCCGAGAATTTTCCGTCAATTTTCCGAGAATTTTCCACAATTTTCCGAGAATTTTCCGAGAATTTTCCGAGAATTTTCCGAGAATTTTCCGAGAATTTTCCGAGAATTTTCGGAGCATTTTCCGAGAATTTTCCGAGAATTTTCCGAGAATTTTCCGAGAATTTTCCGAGAATTTTCCGAGAATTTTCCGGGAATTTTCCGAGAATTTTCCGAGAATTTTCCGAGAATTTTCCGAGAATTTTCCGAGAATTTTCCGAGAATTTTCCGAGAATTTTCCGAGAATTTTCCGAGAATTTTCCGAGAATTTTCCGAGAATTTTCCGTCAATTTTCCGAGAATTTTCCGTCAATTTTCCGAGAATTTTCCGAGAATTTTCCGAGAATTTTCCGAGAATTTTCCGAGAACTTTCCGAGAATTTTCCGAGAATTTTCCGAGAATTTTCCGAGAATTTTCTGAGAATTTTCCGAGAATTTTCCGAGATTTTTCCGAGAATTTTCCGAGAATTTTCCGAGAATTTTCCGAGAATTTTCCGAGAATTTTCGGAGAATTTTCTGAGAATTTTCCGAGAATTTTCCGAGAATTTTCCGAGAATTTTCCGAGAACTTTCCGAGAATTTTCTGAGAATTTTCCGAGAATTTTCCGAGAATTTTCCGAGAATTTTCCGTCAATTTTCCGAGAATTTTCCGAGAATTTTCCGAGAATTTTCCGAGATTTTTCCGAGAATTTTCCGAGAATTTTCCGAGAATTTTCCGAGAATTTTCCGAGAACTTTCCGAGAATTTTCTGAGAATTTTCCGAGAATTATCCGAGAATTTTCCGAGAATTTTCGGAGAATTTTTCGAGAATTTTCCGAGAATTTTCCGTCAATTTTCCGAGAATTTTCCGAGAATTTTCCGAGAATTTTCCGAGAATTTTCCGAGAATTTTCCGAGTATTTTCCGAGAATTTTCCGAGAATTTTCCGAGAATTTTCCGAGAATTTTCCGAGAATTTTCCGAGAATTTTCCGAGAATTTTCGGAGAATTTTCGGAGAATTTTTCGAGAATTTTCCGAGAATTTTCCGTCAATTTTCCGAGAATTTTCCGAGAATTTTCCGAGAATTTTCCGAGAATTTTCCGAGAATTTTCCGAGAATTTTCCGAGAATTTTCCGAGAATTTTCTGAGAATTTTCCGAGAATTTTCCGTCAATTTTCCGAGAATTTTCCGAGAATTTTCCGAGAATTTTCCGAGAATTTTCCGAGAATTTTCCGAGAATTTTCCGAGAATTTTCCGAGAATTTTCTGAGAATTTTCCGAGAATTTTCCGAGAATTTTCCGAGAACTTTCCGAGAATTTTCCGAGAATTTTCCGAGAATTTTCCGAGAATTTTCTGAGAATTTTCCGAGAATTTTCCGAGAATTTTCCGAGATTTTTCCGAGAATTTTCCGAGAATTTTCCGAGAATTTTCCGAGAATTTTCCGAGAATTTTCGGAGAATTTTCTGAGAATTTTCCGAGAATTTTCCGAGAATTTTCCGAGAATTTTCCGAGAACTTTCCGAGAATTTTCCGAGAATTTTCTGAGAATTTTCCGAGAATTTTCCGAGAATTTTCCGAGAATTTTCCGAGAATTTTCCGAGAATTTTCCGAGATTTTTCCGAGAATTTTCCGAGAATTTTCCGAGAATTTTCCGAGAATTTTCCGAGAACTTTCCGAGAATTTTCTGAGAATTTTCCGAGAATTGTCCGAGAATTTTCCGAGAATTTTCGGAGAATTTTTCGAGAATTTTCCGAGAATTTTCCGTCAATTTTCCGAGAATTTTCCGAGAATTTTCCGAGAATTTTCCGAGAATTTTCCGAGAATTTTCCGAGAATTTTCCGAGAATTTTCCGAGAATTTTCCGAGAATTTTCCGAGAATTTTCCGAGAATTTTCCGAGAATTTTCCGAGAATTTTCCGAAAATTTTCGGAGAATTTTCGGAGAATTTTTCGAGAATTTTCCGAGAATTTTCCGACAATTTTCCGAGAATTTTCCGAGAATTTTCCGAGAATTTTCCGAGAATTTTCCGAGAATTTTCCGAGAATTTTCCGAGAATTTTCCGAGAATTTTCCGAGAATTTTCCGTCAATTTTCCGAGAATTTTCCGAGAATTTTCCGAGAATTTTCCGAGAATTTTCCGAGAATTTTCCGAGAATTTTCCGAGAATTTTCCGAGAATTTTCTGAGAATTTTCCGAGAATTTTCCGAGAATTTTCCGAGAATTTTCCGAGAATTTTCGGAGAATTTTCCGAGAATTTTCCGAGAATTTTCCGAGAATTTTCCGAGATTTTTCCGAGAATTTTCCGAGATTTTTCCGAGAATTTTCCGAGAATTTTCCGAGAACTTTCCGAGAATTTTCTGAGAATTTTCCGAGAATTGTCCGAGAATTTTCCGAGAATTTTCGGAGAATTTTTCGAGAATTTTCCGAGAATTTTCCGTCAATTTTCCGAGAATTTTCCGAGAATTTTCCGAGAATTTTCCGAGAATTTTCCGAGAATTTTCCGAGAATTTTCGGAGAATTTTCCGAGAATTTTCCGAGAATTTTCCGAGAATTTTCCGAGAATTTTCCGAGAATTTTCCGAGATTTTTCCGAGAATTTTCCGAGAATTTTCCGAGAATTTTCCGAGAATTTTCCGAGAACTTTCCGAGAATTTTCTGAGAATTTTCCGAGAATTGTCCGAGAATTTTCCGAGAATTTTCGGAGAATTTTTCGAGAATTTTCCGAGAATTTTCCGTCAATTTTCCGAGAATTTTCCGAGAATTTTCCGAGAATTTTCCGAGAATTTTCCGAGAATTTTCCGAGAATTTTCCGAGAATTTTCCGAGAATTTTCCGAGAATTTTCCGAGAATTTTCGGAGAATTTTTCGAGAATTTTCCGAGAATTTTCCGAGAATTTTCCGAGAATTTTCCGAGAATTTTCCGAGAATTTTCCGAGAATTTTCCGAGAATTTTCTGAGAATTTTCCGAGAATTTTCCGTCAATTTTCCGAGAATTTTCCGAGAATTTTCCGAGAATTTTCCGAGAATTTTCCGAGAATTTTCCGAGAATTTTCCGAGAATTTTCTGAGAATTTTCCGAGAATTTTCCGAGAATTTTCTGAGAATTTTCGGAGAATTTTCGGAGAATTTTCCGAGAATTTTCCGAGAATTTTCCGAGAATTTTCCGAGAATTTTCCGAGAATTTTCCGAGATTTTTCCGAGAATTTTCCGAGAATTTTCCGAGAATTTTCCGAGAATTTTCCGAGAATTTTCCGAGAATTTTCCGAGAATTTTCCGAGAATTTTCAGAGAATTTTCCGAGAACTTTCCGAGAATTTTCTGAGAATTTTCCGAGAATTTTCCGAGAATTTTCCGAGAATTTTCCGTCAATTTTCCGAGATTTTTCCGACAATTTTCCGAGAATTTTCCGAGAATTTTCCGAGAATTTTCCGAGAATTTTCCGAGAATTTTCTGAGAATTTTCCGAGAATTTTCCGAGAATTTTCCGAGAATTTTCCGAGAATTTTCCGAGAATTTTCCGAGAATTTTCTGAGAATTTTCCGAGAATTTTCCGTCAATTTTCCGAGAATTTTCCGAGAATTTTCCGAAAATTTTCCGAGAATTTTCCGAGAATTTTCCGAGAATTTTTCGAGAATTTTCCGAGAATTTTCTGAGAATTTTCCGAGAATTTTCCGAGAATTTTCCGTCAATTTTACGAGAATTTTCCACAATTTTCCGAGAATTTTCCGAGAATTTTCTGAGAATTTTCCGAGAATTTTCCGAGAATTTTCCGAGAATTTTCCGAGAATTTTCCGAGAATTTTCCGAGAATTTTCCGAGAATTTTCCGAGAATTTTCCGAGAATTTTCCGAGAATTTTCCGAGAATTTTCCGAGAATTTTCCGAGAATTTTCCGAGAATTTTCCGAGAATTTTCCGAGAATTTTCCGAGAATTTTCCGAGAATTTTCCGAGAATTTTCTGAGAATTTTCCGAGAATTATCCGAGAATTTCCGAGAATTTACTGAGAATTTTCCGAGAATTTTCCGAGAATTTTCGGAGAATTTTCCGAGAATTTTCGGAGAATTTTCCGAGAATTTTCCGAGAATTTTCTGAGAATTTTCCGAGAATTTTCCGAGAATTTTCTGAGAATTTTCCGAGAATTATCCGAGAATTTCCGAGAATTTTCTGAGAATTTTCCGAGAATTTTCTGAGAATTTTCCGAGAATTTTCCGAGAATTTTCCGAGAATTTTCCGAGAATTTTCCGAGAATTTTCCGAGAATTTTCCGAGAATTTTCCGAGAATTTTCCGAGAATTTTCCGAGAATTTTCCGAGAATTTTCCGAGAACTTTGCGAGAATTTTCCGAGAATTTTCCGAGAATTTTCCGAGAATTTTCCGAGAATTTTCCGAGAATTTTCCGAGAATTTTCCGAGAATTTTCCGAGAATTTTCCGAGAATTTTCTGAGAATTTTCCGAGAATTTTCCGAGAATTTTCTGAGAATTTTCCGAGAATTTTCCGAGAATTTTCCGAAAATTTTCCGAGAATTTTCCGAGAATTTTCCGAGAATTTTCCGAGAATTTTCTGAGAATTTTCCGAGAATTTTCCGTCAATTTTCCGAGAATTTTCCGAGAATTTTCCGAAAATTTTCCGAGAATTTTCCGAGAATTTTCCGAGAATTTTCCGAGAATTTTCTGAGAATTTTCCGAGAAATTTCCGTCAATTTTCCGAGAATTTTCCGAGAATTTTCCGAAAATTTTCCGAGAATTTTCCGAGAATTTTCCGAGAATTTTCTGAGAATTTTCCGAGAATCTTCCGAGAATTTTCCGTCAATTTTCCGAGAATTTTCCGAGAATTTTCCGAGAATTTTCCGACAATTTTCTGAGAATTTTCCGAGAATTTTCCGAGAATTTTCCGAGAATTTTCCGAGAATTTTCCGAGAATTTTCCGAGAATTTTCCGAGAATTTTCCGGGAATTTTCCGAGAATTTTCCGAGAATTTTCCGAGAATTTCCCGAGAATTTTCCGAAAATTTTCCGAGAATTTTCCGAGAATTTTCCGAGAATTTTCCGAGAATTTTCTGAGAATTTTCCGAGAATTTTCCGAGAATTTTCCGAGATTTTTCCGAGAAGTTTCCGAGAATTTTCCGAGAATTTTCCGAGAATTTTCCGAGAATTTTCCGAGAATTTTCCAAGAATTTTCCGAGAACTTTCCGAGAATTTTCTGAGAATTTTCCGAGAATTGTCCGAGAATTTTCCGAGAATTTTCCGAGAATTTTCGGAGAATTTTCGGAGAATTTTCCGAGAATTTTCCGTCAATTTTCCGAGAATTTTCCGAGAATTTTCCGAGAATTTTCCGAGAATTTTCCGAGAATTTTCCGAGAATTTTCCGAGAATTTTCCGAGAATTTTCCGAGAATTTTCCGAGAATTTTCCGAGAATTTTCCGAGAATTTTCCGAGAATTATCCGAGAATTTCCGAGAATTTTCCGAGAATTTTCCGAGAATTTTCCGAGAATTTTCCGAGAATTTTCCGAGATTTTTCCGAGAATTTTCCGAGAATTTTCCGAGAACTTTCCGAGAATTTTCCGAGACTTTTCCGAGAATTTTCCGTCAATTTTCCGAGAATTTTCTGAGAATTTTCCGAGAATTTTCCGAGAATTTTCCGAGAATTTTCCGAGAATTTTCCGAGAATTTTCCGAGAATTTTCTGAGAATTTTCCGAGAATTTTCCGAGAATTTTCCGAGAATTTTCCGAGAATTTTCCGAGAATTTTCCGAGAACTTTCCGAGAATTTTCTGAGAATTTTCCGAGAATTTTCCGAGAATTTTCCGAGAATTTTCGGAGAATTTTTCGAAAATTTTCCGAGAATTTTCCGTCAATTTTCCGAGAATTTTCCGAGAATTTTCCGAGAATTTTCCGAGAATTTTCCGAGAATTTTCCGAGAATTTTCCGAGAATTTTCCGAGAATTTTCCGAGAATTTTCCGAGAATTTTCCGACAATTTTCCGAGAATTTTCCGAGAGTTTTTCCGAGAATTTTCCGAGAATTTTCCGAGAATTTTCCGAGAATTTTCTAAGAATTTTCTGAGAATTTTCCGAGAATTTTCCGAGAATTTTCCGAGAATTTTCCGAAAATTTTCCGAGAATTTTCCGAGAATTTTCCGAGAATTTTCTGAGAATTTTCCGAGAATTTTCCGTCAATTTTCCGAGAATTTTCCGAGAATTTTCCGAAAATTTTCCGAGAATTTTCCGAGAATTTTCCGAGAATTTTCCGAGAAATTTCCGAGAATTTTCTGAGAATTTTCCGAGAATTTTCCGAGAATTTTCCGTCAATTTTCCGAGAATTTTCCACAATTTTCCGAGAATTTTCCGAGAATTTTCCGAGAATTTTCCGAGAATTTTCCGAGAATTTTCCGAGAATTTTCCGAGAATTTTCGGAGCATTTTCCGAGAATTTTCCGAGAATTTTCCGAGAATTTTCCGAGAATTTTCCGAGAATTTTCCGAGAATTTTCCGGGAATTTTCCGAGAATTTTCCGAGAATTTTCCGAGAATTTTCCGAGAATTTTCCGAGAATTTTCCGAGAATTTTCCGAGAATTTTCCGAGAATTTTCCGAGAATTTTCCGAGAATTTTCCGTCAATTTTCCGAGAATTTTCCGTCAATTTTCCGAGAATTTTCCGAGAATTTTCCGAGAATTTTCCGAGAATTTTCCGAGAACTTTCCGAGAATTTTCCGAGAATTTTCCGAGAATTTTCCGAGAATTTTCTGAGAATTTTCCGAGAATTTTCCGAGATTTTTCCGAGAATTTTCCGAGAATTTTCCGAGAATTTTCCGAGAATTTTCCGAGAATTTTCGGAGAATTTTCTGAGAATTTTCCGAGAATTTTCCGAGAATTTTCCGAGAATTTTCCGAGAACTTTCCGAGAATTTTCTGAGAATTTTCCGAGAATTTTCCGAGAATTTTCCGAGAATTTTCCGTCAATTTTCCGAGAATTTTCCGAGAATTTTCCGAGAATTTTCCGAGATTTTTCCGAGAATTTTCCGAGAATTTTCCGAGAATTTTCCGAGAATTTTCCGAGAACTTTCCGAGAATTTTCTGAGAATTTTCCGAGAATTATCCGAGAATTTTCCGAGAATTTTCGGAGAATTTTTCGAGAATTTTCCGAGAATTTTCCGTCAATTTTCCGAGAATTTTCCGAGAATTTTCCGAGAATTTTCCGAGAATTTTCCGAGAATTTTCCGAGTATTTTCCGAGAATTTTCCGAGAATTTTCCGAGAATTTTCCGAGAATTTTCCGAGAATTTTCCGAGAATTTTCCGAGAATTTTCGGAGAATTTTCGGAGAATTTTTCGAGAATTTTCCGAGAATTTTCCGTCAATTTTCCGAGAATTTTCCGAGAATTTTCCGAGAATTTTCCGAGAATTTTCCGAGAATTTTCCGAGAATTTTCCGAGAATTTTCCGAGAATTTTCTGAGAATTTTCCGAGAATTTTCCGTCAATTTTCCGAGAATTTTCCGAGAATTTTCCGAGAATTTTCCGAGAATTTTCCGAGAATTTTCCGAGAATTTTCCGAGAATTTTCCGAGAATTTTCTGAGAATTTTCCGAGAATTTTCCGAGAATTTTCCGAGAACTTTCCGAGAATTTTCCGAGAATTTTCCGAGAATTTTCCGAGAATTTTCTGAGAATTTTCCGAGAATTTTCCGAGAATTTTCCGAGATTTTTCCGAGAATTTTCCGAGAATTTTCCGAGAATTTTCCGAGAATTTTCCGAGAATTTTCGGAGAATTTTCTGAGAATTTTCCGAGAATTTTCCGAGAATTTTCCGAGAATTTTCCGAGAACTTTCCGAGAATTTTCCGAGAATTTTCTGAGAATTTTCCGAGAATTTTCCGAGAATTTTCCGAGAATTTTCCGAGAATTTTCCGAGAATTTTCCGAGATTTTTCCGAGAATTTTCCGAGAATTTTCCGAGAATTTTCCGAGAATTTTCCGAGAACTTTCCGAGAATTTTCTGAGAATTTTCCGAGAATTGTCCGAGAATTTTCCGAGAATTTTCGGAGAATTTTTCGAGAATTTTCCGAGAATTTTCCGTCAATTTTCCGAGAATTTTCCGAGAATTTTCCGAGAATTTTCCGAGAATTTTCCGAGAATTTTCCGAGAATTTTCCGAGAATTTTCCGAGAATTTTCCGAGAATTTTCCGAGAATTTTCCGAGAATTTTCCGAGAATTTTCCGAAAATTTTCGGAGAATTTTCGGAGAATTTTTCGAGAATTTTCCGAGAATTTTCCGACAATTTTCCGAGAATTTTCCGAGAATTTTCCGAGAATTTTCCGAGAATTTTCCGAGAATTTTCCGAGAATTTTCCGAGAATTTTCCGAGAATTTTCCGAGAATTTTCCGTCAATTTTCCGAGAATTTTCCGAGAATTTTCCGAGAATTTTCCGAGAATTTTCCGAGAATTTTCCGAGAATTTTCCGAGAATTTTCCGAGAATTTTCTGAGAATTTTCCGAGAATTTTCCGAGAATTTTCCGAGAATTTTCCGAGAATTTTCGGAGAATTTTCCGAGAATTTTCCGAGAATTTTCCGAGAATTTTCCGAGATTTTTCCGAGAATTTTCCGAGATTTTTCCGAGAATTTTCCGAGAATTTTCCGAGAACTTTCCGAGAATTTTCTGAGAATTTTCCGAGAATTGTCCGAGAATTTTCCGAGAATTTTCGGAGAATTTTTCGAGAATTTTCCGAGAATTTTCCGTCAATTTTCCGAGAATTTTCCGAGAATTTTCCGAGAATTTTCCGAGAATTTTCCGAGAATTTTCCGAGAATTTTCCGAGTATTTTCCGAGAATTTTCCGAGAATTTTCCGAGAATTTTCCGAGAATTTTCCGAGAATTTTCGGAGAATTTTTCGAGAATTTTCCGAGAATTTTCCGTCAATGTTCCGAGAATTTTCCGAGAATTTTCCGAGAATTTTCCGAGAATTTTCCGAGAATTTTCCGAGAATTTTCCGAGAATTTTCTGAGAATTTTCCGAGAATTTTCCGAGAATTTTCCGAGAATTTTCCGAGAATTTTCCGAGAATTTTCCGAGAATTTTCCGAGAATTTTCCGAGAATTTTCCGAGAATTTTCCGAGAATTTTCCGAGAATTTTCCGAGAATTTTCGGAGAATTTTCGGAGAATTTTCGGAGAATTTTCCGAGAATTTTCCGAGAATTTTCCGAGAATTGTCCGAGAATTTTCCGAGATTTTTCCGAGAATTTTCCGAGAATTTTCCGAGAATTTTCCGAGAATTTTCCGAGAATTTTCCGAGAATTTTCCGAGAATTTTCCGAGAATTTTCCGAGAATTTTCCGAGAATTTTCCGAGAACTTTCCGAGAATTTTCTGAGAATTTTCCGAGAATTTTCCGAGAATTTTCCGAGAATTTTCCGTCAATTTTCCGAGAATTTTCCGAGAATTTTCCGAGAATTTTCCGAGATTTTTCCGACAATTTTCCGAGAATTTTCCGAGAATTTTCCGAGAATTTTCCGAGAATTTTCCGAGAATTTTCTGAGAATTTTCCGAGAATTTTCCGAGAGTTTTCCGAGAATTTTCCGAGAATTTTCCGAGAATTTTCCGAGAATTTTCCGAGAATTTTCTGAGAATTTTCTGAGAATTTTCCGAGAATTTTCCGTCAATTTTCCGAGAATTTTAAGAGAATTTTACGAGAATTTTCCGAAAATTTTCCGAGAATTTTCCGAGAATTTTCCGAGAATTCTCCGAGAATTCTCTGAGAATTTTCCGAGAATTTTCCGTCAATTTTCCGAGAATTTTCCGAGAATTTTCCGAGAATTTTCCGAGAATTTTCCGAGAATTTTCCGAGAATTTTCCGAGAATTTTCCGAGAATTTTCCGAGAATTTTCCGAGAATTTTCCGAGAATTTTCCGAGAATTTTCCGAGAATTTTCCGAGAATTTTCCGAGAATTTTCCGAGAATTTTCCGAGAATTTTCCGAGAATTTTCCGAGAATTTTCCGAGAATTTTCCGAGAATTTTCGGAGAATTTTCCGAGAATTATCCGAGAATTTCCGAGAATTTTCTGAGAATTTTCCGAGAATTTTCCGAGAATTTTCCGAGAATTTTCCGAGAATTTTCGGAGAATTTTCGGAGAATTTTCCGAGAATTTTCCGAGAATTTTCTGAGAATTTTCGGAGAATTTTCCGAGAATTTTCCGAGAATTTTCCGAGAGTTTCCGAGAATTTTCTGAGAATTTTCTGAGAATTTTCCGAGAATTTTCCGAGAATTTTCCGAGAATTTTCCGAGAATTTTCCGAGAATTTTCCGAGAATTTTCCGAGAATTTTCCGAGAATTTTCCGAGAATTTTCCGAGAATTTTCCGAGAATTTTCCGAGAATTTTCCGAGAATTTTCCGAGAATTTTCCGAGAACTTTCCGAGAATTTTCCGAGAATTTTCCGAGAATTTTCCGAGAATTTTCCGAGAATTTTCCGAGAATTTTCCGAGAATTTTCCGAGAATTTTCCGAGAATTTTCTGAGAATTTTCCGAGAATTTTCCGAGAATTTTCCGAGAATTTTCCGAGAATTTTCCGAGAATTTTCCGAAAATTTTCCGAGAATTTTCCGAGAATTTTCCGAGAATTTTCCGAGAATTTTCTGAGAATTTTCCGAGAATTTTCCGTCAATTTTCCGAGAATTTTCCGAGAATTTTCCGAAAATTTTCCGAGAATTTTCCGAGAATTTTCCGAGAATTTTCTGAGAATTTTCCGTCAATTTTCCGAGAATTTTCCGAGAAATTTCCGAAAATTTTCCGAGAATTTTCCGAGAATTTTCCGAGAATTTTCTGAGAATTTTCCGAGAATTTTCCGAGAATTTTCCGTCAATTTTCCGAGAATTTTCCGAGAATTTTCCGAGAATTTTCCGTCAATTTTCCGAGAATTTTCCGAGAATTTTCCGAGAATTTTCTGACAATTTTCTGAGAATTTGCCGAGAATTTTCCGAGAATTTTCCGAGAATTTTCCGAGAATTTTCCGAGAATTTTCCGAGAATTTTCCGGGAATTTTCCGAGAATTTTCCGAGAATTTTCCGAGAATTTTCCGAGAATTTTCCGAAAATTTTCCGAGAATTTTCCGAGAATTTTCCGAGAATTTTCCGAGAATTTTCTGAGAATTTTCCGAGAATTTTCCGAGAATTTTCCGAGAATTTTCCGAGAAGTTTCCGAGAATTTTCCGATAATTTTCCGAGAATTTTCCGAGAATTTTCCGAGAATTTTCCGAGAATTTTCCGAGAACTTTCCGAGAACTTTCCGAGAACTTTCCGAGAATTTTCCGAGAATTTTCCGAGAATTTTCCGTCAATTTTCCGAGAATTTTCCGAGAATTTTCCGAGAATTTTCCGAGAATTTTCCGAGAATTTTCCGAGAATTTTCCGAGAATTTTCCGAGAATTTTCCGAGAATTTTCCGAGAATTTTCCGAGAATTTTCCGAGAATTTTCCGAGAATTTTCCGAGAATTTTCCGAGAATTTTCCGTCAATTTTCCGAGAATTTTCCGAGAATTTTCCGAGAATTTTCCGAGATTTTTCCGAGAATTTTCCGAGAATTTTCCGAGAATTTTCCGAGAATTTTCCGAGAACTTTCCGAGAATTTTCTGAGAATTTTCCGAGAATTGTCCGAGAATTTTCCGAGAATTTTCCGAGAATTTTCGGAGAATTTTCCGAGAATTTTCCGAGAATTTTCCGTCAATTTTCCGAGAATTTTCCGAGAATTTTCCGAGAATTTTCCGAGAATTTTCTGAGAATTTTCCGAGAATTTTCCGAGAATTTTCTGAGAATTTTCCGAGAATTATCCGAGAATTTCCGAGAATTTTCTGAGAATTTTCCGAGAATTTTCCGAGAATTTTCTGAGAATTTTCCGAGAATTATCCGAGAATTTCCGAGAATTTTCCGAGAATTTTCCGAGAATTTTCCGAGAATTTTCCGAGAATTTTCCGTGAATTTTCCGAGAATTTTCCGAGAATTTTCCGAGAATTTTCCGAGAATTTTCCGAGAATTTTCCGAGAATTTTCCGAGAACTTTCCGAGAATTTTCGGAGACTTTTCCGAGAATTTTCCGTCAATTTTCCGAGAATTTTCTGAGAATTTTCCGAGAATTTTCCGAGAATTTTCCGAGAATTTTCCGAGAATTTTCCGAGAATTTTCCGAGAATTTTCCGAGAATTTTCCGAGAATTTTCCGAGAATTTTCCGAGAATTTTCCGAGAATTTTCCGAGAATTTTCCGAGAATTTTCTGAGAATTTTCCGAGAATTTTCCGTCAATTTTCCGAGAATTTTCCGAGAATTTTCCGAAAATTTTCCGAAAATTCTCCGAGAATTTTCCGAGAATTTTCCGAGAATTTTGTGAGAATTTTCCGAGAATTTTCCGTCAATTTTCCGAGAATTTTCCGAGAATTTTCCCAGAATTTTCCGAGAATTTTCTGAGAATTTTCCGAGATTTTTCCGAGAATTTTCCGAGAATTTTCCGAGAACTTTCCGAGAATTTTCTGAGAATTTTCCGAGAATTGTCCGAGAATTTTCCGAGAATTTTCCGAGAATTTTCGGAGAATTTTCCGAGAATTTTCCGAGAATTTTCCGTCAATTTTCCGAGAATTTTCCGAGAATTTTCGGAGAATTTTCCGAGAATTTTCTGAGAATTTTCCGAGAATTTTCCGAGAATTTTCTGAGAATTTTCCGAGAATTATCCGAGAATTTCCGAGAATTTTCTGAGAATTTTCCGAGAATTTTCCGAGAATTTTCTGAGAATTTTCCGAGAATTATCCGAGAATTTCCGAGAATTTTCCGAGAATTTTCCGAGAATTTTCCGAGAATTTTCCGAGAATTTTCCGTGAATTTTCCGAGAATTTTCCGAGAATTTTCCGAGAATTTTCCGAGAATTTTCCGAGAATTTTCCGAGAATTTTCCGAGAACTTTCCGAGAATTTTCCGAGACTTTGCCGAGAATTTTCCGTCAATTTTCCGAGAATTTTCTGAGAATTTTCTGAGAATTTTCCGAGAATTTTCCGAGAATTTTCCGAGAATTTTCCGAGAATTTTCCGAGAATTTTCCGAGAATTTTCCGAGAATTTTCCGAGAATTTTCCGAGAATTTTCCGAGAATTTTCCGAGAATTTTCCGAGAATTTTCTGAGAATTTTCCGAGAATTTTCCGTCAATTTTCCGAGAATTTTCCGAGAATTTTCCGAAAATTTTCCGAAAATTTTCCGAGAATTTTCCGAGAATTTTGTGAGAATTTTCCGAGAATTTTCCGTCAATTTTCCGAGAATTTTCCGAGAATTTTCCCAGAATTTTCCGAGAATTTTCTGAGAATTTTCCGAGAATTTTCCGAGAATTTTCCGAGAATTTTCCGAGAATTTTCCGAGAATTTTCCGAGAATTTTCCGAGAATTTTCCGGGAATTTTCCGAGAATTTTCCGAGAATTTTCCGAGAATTTTCCGAGAATTTTCCGAGAATTTTCCGAGAATTTTCCGAGAATTTTCCGAGAATTCGGAAAATTCTCAGAAAATTCTCGGAAAATTCTCGGAAAATTCTCGGAAAATTCTCGGAAAATTCTCGGAAAATTCTCGGAAAATTCTCGGAAAATTCTCGGAAAATTCTCGGAAAATTCACGGAAAATTCTCGGAAAATTCTCGGAAAATTCTCAGAAAATCGTCGGAAAATTCTCGGAAAATTCTCAGAAAATTCTCGGAAAAATCTCGGAAAATTCTCGGAAAATTCTCGGAAAATTGACGGAAAATTCTCGGAAAATTCTCGGAAAATTCCCAGAAAATTCTCGGAAAATTCCCGGAAAATTCTCGGAAAATTCTCGGAAAATTCTCGGAAAATTCTCGGAAAATTCTCGGAAAATTCTCGGAAAATTGACGGAAAATTCTCGGAAAATTCTCGGAAAATTCTCGGAAAATTCTCGGAAAATTCTCGGAAAATTATCGGAAAATTCTCGGAAAATTCTCGGAAAATTCTCGGAAAATTCTCGGAAAAATCTCGGAAAATTCTCGGAAAATTCTCGGACAATTCTCAGAAAATTCTCGGAAAATTCTCGGAAAATTCTCGGAAAATTCTCGGAAAATTCTCAATAAATTCTCGGAAAATTCTCGCAAAATTCTCGGAAAATTCTCGGAAAATTCTCGGAAAATTCTCGGAAAATTCTCAGAAAATTCTCGGAAAATTCCCAGAAAATTCTCGGAAAATTCTCGGAAAATTCTCGGAAAAATCTCGGAAAATTCTCGGAAAATTCTCAGAAAATTCTCGGAAAATTCTCGGAAAATTCTCAGAAAATTCTCGGAAAATTCTCGGAAAATTCTCGGAAAATTCTCGGAAAATTCTCGGAAAATTCTCGGAGAAATTCTCGGAGAATTGTCGGAGAATTCTCGGAAAATTCTCGGAGAAATGCTCGGAGAAATTCTCGGAGAAAATCTCGGAGAAGTTCTCGGAGAAATTCTCGGAGAAAATCTTGGAGAAAATTCTCGGAGAAATTCTCGGAGAAATTCTCGAATAATTCTCGGAAAATTCTCAGAAAATTCTCGGAAAATTCCCAGAAAATTCTCGGAAAATTCTCGGAAAATTCTCGGAAAATTCCCGGAAAATTCTCGGAAAATTCTCGGAAAATTCTCGGAAAGTTCTCGGAAAATTCTCGGAAAATTCTCGGAAAATTCTCGGAAAATTCTCGGAAAATTCTCGGAAAATTCTCGGAAAAATCTCGGAAAATTCTCGGAAAATTCTCGGAAAATTCTCAGAAAATTCTCGGAAAATTCTCGGAAAATTCTCGGCAAATTCTCAATAAATTCTCGGAAAATTCTCGGAAAATTCTCGGAAAATTCTCGGAAAATTCTCGGAAAATTCTCGGAAAATTCTCGGAAAATTCTCGGAAAATTCTCGGAAAATTCTAGGAAAATTCTCGGAAGATTCTCGGAAAATTCTCGGAAAATTCTCGGAAAAATCTCGGAAAATTCTCGGAAAATTCTCGGCAAATTCTCGGAAAATTCTCAGAAAATTCTCAATAAATTCTCGGAAAATTCTTAAAAAATTCTCGGAAAATTCACGGAAAATTCTCGGAAAATTCTCGGAAAATTCTCAGAAAATCGTCGGAAAATTCTCGGAAAATTCTCAGAAAATTCTCGGAAAAATCTCGGAAAATTCTCAGAAAATTCTCGGAAAATTCTCGGAAAATTCTCGGAAAATTCTCGGAAAATTCTCGGAAAATTCTCGGATAATTCTCGGAAAATTCTCAGAAAATTCTCGGAAAATTCCCAGAAAATTCTCGGAAAATTCTCGGAAAATTCTCGGAAAATTCTCGGAAAATTCTCGGAAAATACTCGGAAAATTCTCGGAAAATTCTCGGAAAATTCTAGGAAAATTGACGGAAAATTCTCGGAAAATTCTCGGAAAATTCTCGGAAAATTGACGGAAAATTCTCGGAAAATTCTCGGAAAATTCTCGGAAAAATCTCGGAAAATTCTCGGAAAATTCTCGGAAAATTCTCGGAAAATTCTCAGAAAATTCTCAATAAATTCTCGAAAAATTCTCGGAAAATTCTCGGAAAATTCTCGGAAAATTCTCGGAAAATTCTCAGAAAATTCTCGGAAAATTCCCAGAAAATTCTCGGAAAATTCTCGGAAAATTCTCGGAAAATTCTCGGAAAATTCTCGGAAAATTCTCGGAAAATTCTCGGAAAATTCTCGGAAAATTGACGGAAAATTCTCGGAAAATTCTCGGAAAATTCTCGGAAAATTCTCGGAAAATTCTCGGAAAATTCTCGGAAAATTCTCGGAAAATTCTCGGAAAATTCTCGGAAAAATTCTCGGAAAATTCTCGGAAAATTCTCGGAAAATTCTCAGAAAATTCTCGGAAAATTCCCAGAAAATTCTCGGAAAATTCTCGGAAAATTCTCGGAAAATTTTCGGAAAATTCTCAGAAAATTCTCGGAAAATTCTCGGAAAATTCTCAGAAAATTCTCGGAAAATTCTCGGAAAATTCTCGGAAAATTCTCGGAAAATTCTCGGAAAATTCTCGGAGAAATTTTCGGAGAATTGTCGGAGAATTCTCGGAAAATTCTCGGAGAAATGCTCGGAGAAATTCTCGGAGAAAATCTCGGAGAAGTTCTCGGAGAAATTCTCGGAGAAAATCTTGGAGAAAATTCTCGGAGAAATTCTCGGAGAAATTCTCGGAGAATTCTCGGAGAATTCTCGGAGAATTCTGGGATAAAAAAAAAACGAGAATTCTCGGAATTCGAAAATTCTCGGAATTTCTCGGAAATTCTCGGAATTTTCGGAATTCTCGGAATTCTCGGAAAATTCTCGGAAAATTCTCGGAAAATTCTCGGAAAATTCTCGGAAAATTCCCGGAAAATTCTCGGAAAAATCTCGGAAAATTTTCGGAAAATTCTCAGAAAATTCTCGGAAAATTCTCGGAAAATTCTCGGAAAATTCTCAGAAAATTCTCGGAAAATTCTCGGAAAATTCTCGGAAAATTCTCGGAAAATTCTCGGAAAATTGACGGAAAATTCTCGGAAAATTCTCGGAAAATTCTCGGAAAATTGACGGAAAATTCTCGGAAAATTCTCGGAAAATTCTCGGAAAAATCTCGGAAAATTCTCGGAAAATTCTCGGAAAATTCTCGGAAAATTCTCAGAAAATTCTCAATAAATTCTCGAAAAATTCTCGGAAAATTCTCGGAAAATTCTCGGAAAATTCTCGGAAAATTCTCAGAAAATTCTCGGAAAATTCCCAGAAAATTCTCGGAAAATTCTCGGAAAATTCTCGGAAAATTCTCGGAAAATTCCCGGAAAATTCTCGGAAAATTCTCGGAAAATTCTCGGAAAATTGACGGAAAATTCTCGGAAAATTGACGGAAAATTCTCGGAAAATTCTCGGAAAATTCTCGGAAAATTCTCGGAAAATTCTCGGAAAATTCTCGGAAAATTCTCGGAAAATTCTCGGAAAATTCTCGGAGAAATTGTCGGAGAATTGTCGGAGAATTCTCGGAAAATTCTCGGAGAAATGCTCGGAGAAATTCTCGGAGAAAATCTCGGAGAAGTTCTCGGAGAAATTCTCGGAGAAAATCTTGGAGAAAATTCTCGGAGAAATTCTCGGAGAAATTCTCGGAGAATTCTCGGAGAATTCTCGGAGAATTCTCGGATAAAAAAAAAAACGAGAATTCTCGGAATTCGAAAATTCTCGGAATTTCTCGGAAATTCTCGGAATTTTCGGAATTCTCGGAATTCTCGGAAAATTCTCGGAAAATTCTCGGAAAATTCTCGGAAAATTCTCGGAAAATTCCCGGAAAATTCTCGGAAAATTCTCGGAAAATTCTCGGAAAATTCTCGGAAAATTCTCGGAAAATTCTCGGAAAATTCTCGGAAAATTCTCGGAAAATTCTCGGAAAATTCTCGGAAAATTCTCGGAAAATTCTCAGAAAATTCTCGGAAAATTCTCGGAAAATTCTCGGAAAATTCTCAATAAATTCTCGGAAAATTCTCGGAAAATTGTCGGAAAATTCTCGGAAAATTCTCGGAAAATTCTCGGAAAATTCTCGGAAAATTCTCGGAAAATTCTCGGAAAATTCTCGGAAAAATCTCGGAAAATTCTCGGAAAATTCTCGGCAAATTCTCGGAAAATTTTCAAAAAATTCTCAATAAATTCTCGGAAAATTCTTGGAAAATTCTCGGAAAATTCACGGAAAATTCTCGGAAAATTCTCGGAAAATTCTCAGAAAATCGTCGGCAAATTCTCGGAAAATTCTCAGAAAATTCTCGGAAAAATCTCGGAAAATCTCGGAAAATTCTCAGAAAATTCTCGGAAAATTCTCGGAAAATTCTCGGAAAATTCTCGGAAAATTCTCGGAAAATTCTCGGATAATTCTCGGAAAATTCTCAGAAAATTCTCGGAAAATTCCCAGAAAATTCTCGGAAAATTCTCGGAAAATTCTCGGAAAATTCCCGGAAAATTCTCGGAAAATTCTCGGAAAATTCTCGGAAAATTCTCGGAAAATTCTCGGAAAATTCTCGGAAAATTCTCGGAAAATTCTCGGAAAAATCTCGGAAAATTCTCGGAAAATTCTCGGAAAATTCTCGGAAAATTCTCGGAAAATTCTCGGAAAATTCTCGGAAAATTCTCGGAAAATTCTCGGAAAATTCTCGGAAAAATCTCGGAAAATTCTCGGAAAATTCTCGGCAAATTCTCGGAAAATCCTCAGAAAATTCTCAATAAATTCTCGGAAAATTCTTGGAAAATTCTCGGAAAATTCACGGAAAATTCTCGGAAAATTCTCGGAAAATTCTCAGAAAATCGTCGGAAAATTCTCGGAAAATTCTCAGAAAATTCTCGGAAAATTCTCGGAAAATTCTCGGAAAATTCTCGGAAAATTCTCGGAAAATTCTCGGAAAATTCTCGGAAAATTCCCGGAAAATTCTCGGAAAATTCTCGGAAAATTCTCGGAAAATTCTCGGAAAATTCTCGGAAAATTCTCGGAAAATTCTCGGAAAATTCTCGGAAAAATCTCGGAAAATTCTCGGAAAATTCTCGGAAAATTCTCAGAAAATTCTCGGAAAATTCTCGGAAAATTCTCGGAAAATTCTCAATAAATTCTCGGAAAATTCTCGGAAAATTCTCGGAAAATTCTCGGAAAATTCTCGGAAAATTCTCGGAAAATTCTCGGAAAATTCTCGGAAAATTCTCGGAAAATTCTCGGAAAAATCTCGGAAAATTCTCGGAAAATTCTCGGCAAATTCTCGGAAAATTTTCAAAAAATTCTCAATAAATTCTCGGAAAATTCTTGGAAAATTCTCGGAAAATTCACGGAAAATTCTCGGAAAATTCTCGGAAAATTCTCAGAAAATCGTCGGCAAATTCTCGGAAAATTCTCAGAAAATTCTCGGAAAAATCTCGGAAAATCTCGGAAAATTCTCAGAAAATTCTCGGAAAATTCTCGGAAAATTCTCGGAAAATTCTCGGAAAATTCTCGGAAAATTCTCGGAAAATTCTCGGATAATTCTCGGAAAATTCTCAGAAAATTCTCGGAAAATTCCCAGAAAATTCTCGGAAAATTCTCGGAAAATTCTCGGAAAATTCCCGGAAAATTCTCCGAAAATTCTCGGAAAATTCTCGGAAAATTCTCGGAAAATTCTCGGAAAATTCTCGGAAAATTCTCGGAAAATTCTCGGAAAATTCTCGGAAAAATCTCGGAAAATTCTCGGAAAATTCTTGGAAAATTCTCAGAAAATTCTCGGAAAATTCTCGGAAAATTCTCGGAAAATTCTCAATAAATTCTCGGAAAATTCTCGGAAAATTCTCGGAAAATTCTCGGAAAATTCTCGGAAAATTCTCGGAAAATTCTCGGAAAAATCTCGGAAAATTCTCGGAAAATTCTCGGAAAATTCTCGGAAAATTCTCGGAAAATTCTCGGAAAATTCTCGGAAAAATCTCGGAAAATTCTCGGAAAATTCTCGGCAAATTCTCGGAAAATCCTCAGAAAATTCTCAATAAATTCTCGGAAAATTCTTGGAAAATTCTCGGAAAATTCACGGAAAATTCTCGGAAAATTCTCGGAAAATTCTCAGAAAATCGTCGGAAACTTCTCGGAAAATTCTCAGAAAATTCTCGGAAAAATCTCGGAAAATTCTCGGAAAATTCTCAGAAAATTCTCGGAAAATTCTCGGAAAATTCTCGGATAATTCTCGGAAAATTCTCAGAAAATTCTCGGAAAATTCCCAGAAAATTCTCGGAAAATTCTCGGAAAATTCTCGCAAAATTCTCGGAAAATTCTCGGAAAATTCTCGGAAAATTCTCGGAAAATTCTCAGAAAATTCTCGGAAAATTCCCAGAAAATTCTCGGAAAATTCTCGGAAAATTCTCGGAAAAATCTCGGAAAAATCTCGGAAAATTCTCAGAAAATTCTCGGAAAATTCTCGGAAAATTCTCAGAAAATTCTCGGAAAATTCTCGGAAAATTCTCGGAAAATTCTCGGAAAATTCTCGGAAAATTCTCGGAGAAATTCTCGGAGAATTGTCGGAGAATTCTCGGAAAATTCTCGGAGAAATGCTCGGAGAAATTCTCGGAGAAAATCTCGGAGAAGTTCTCGGAGAAATGCTCGGAGAAAATCTTGGAGAAAATTCTCGGAGAAATTCTCGGAGAAATTCTCGAATAATTCTCGGAAAATTCTCAGAAAATTCTCGGAAAATTCCCAGAAAATTCTCGGAAAATTCTCGGAAAATTCTCGGAAAATTCCCGGAAAATTCTCGGAAAATTCTCGGAAAATTCTCGGAAAGTTCTCGGAAAATTCTCGGAAAATTCTCGGAAAATTCTCGGAAAATTCTCGGAAAATTCTCGGAAAATTCTCGGAAAAATCTCGGAAAATTCTCGGAAAATTCTCGGAAAATTCTCAGAAAATTCTCGGAAAATTCTCGGAAAATTCTCGGCAAATTCTCAATAAATTCTCGGAAAATTCTCGGAAAATTCTCGGAAAATTCTCGGAAAATTCTCGGAAAATTCTCGGAAAATTCTCGGAAAATTCTCGGAAAATTCTAGGAAAATTCTCGGAAGATTCTCGGAAAATTCTCGGAAAATTCTCGGAAAAATCTCGGAAAATTCTCGGAAAATTCTCGGCAAATTCTCGGAAAATTCTCAGAAAATTCTCAATAAATTCTCGGAAAATTCTTAAAAAATTCTCGGAAAATTCACGGAAAATTCTCGGAAAATTCTCGGAAAATTCTCAGAAAATCGTCGGAAAATTCTCGGAAAATTCTCAGAAAATTCTCGGAAAAATCTCGGAAAATTCTCAGAAAATTCTCGGAAAATTCTCGGAAAATTCTCGGAAAATTCTCGGAAAATTCTCGGAAAATTCTCGGATAATTCTCGGAAAATTCTCAGAAAATTCTCGGAAAATTCCCAGAAAATTCTCGGAAAATTCTCGGAAAATTCTCGGAAAATTCTCGGAAAATTCTCGGAAAATACTCGGAAAATTCTCGGAAAATTCTCGGAAAATTCTAGGAAAATTGACGGAAAATTCTCGGAAAATTCTCGGAAAATTCTCGGAAAATTGACGGAAAATTCTCGGAAAATTCTCGGAAAATTCTCGGAAAATTCTCGGAAAATTCTCGGAAAATTCTCGGAAAATTCTCAGAAAATTCTCAATAAATTCTCGAAAAATTCTCGAAAAATTCTCGGAAAATTCTCGGAAAATTCTCGGAAAATTCTCGGAAAATTCTCAGAAAATTCTCGGAAAATTCCCAGAAAATTCTCGGAAAATTCTCGGAAAATTCTCGGAAAATTCTCGGAAAATTCTCGGAAAATTCTCGGAAAATTCTCGGAAAATTCTCGGAAAATTGACGGAAAATTCTCGGAAAATTCTCGGAAAATTCTCGGAAAATTCTCGGAAAATTCTCGGAAAATTCTCGGAAAATTCTCGGAAAATTCTCGGAAAATTCTCGGAAAAATTCTCGGAAAATTCTCGGAAAATTCTCGGAAAATTCTCAGAAAATTCTCGGAAAATTCCCAGAAAATTCTCGGAAAATTCTCGGAAAATTCTCGGAAAAATCTCGGAAAATTTTCGGAAAATTCTCAGAAAATTCTCGGAAAATTCTCGGAAAATTCTCAGAAAATTCTCGGAAAATTCTCGGAAAATTCTCGGAAAATTCTCGGAAAATTCTCGGAAAATTCTCGGAGAAATTTTCGGAGAATTGTCGGAGAATTCTCGGAAAATTCTCGGAGAAATGCTCGGAGAAATTCTCGGAGAAAATCTCGGAGAAGTTCTCGGAGAAATTCTCGGAGAAAATCTTGGAGAAAATTCTCGGAGAAATTCTCGGAGAAATTCTCGGAGAATTCTCGGAGAATTCTCGGAGAATTCTGGGATAAAAAAAAAACGAGAATTCTCGGAATTCGAAAATTCTCGGAATTTCTCGGAAATTCTCGGAATTTTCGGAATTCTCGGAATTCTCGGAAAATTCTCGGAAAATTCTCGGAAAATTCTCGGAAAATTCTCGGAAAATTCCCGGAAAATTCTCGGAAAAATCTCGGAAAATTTTCGGAAAATTCTCAGAAAATTCTCGGAAAATTCTCGGAAAATTCTCGGAAAATTCTCAGAAAATTCTCGGAAAATTCTCGGAAAATTCTCGGAAAATTCTCGGAAAATTCTCGGAAAATTGACGGAAAATTCTCGGAAAATTCTCGGAAAATTCTCGGAAAATTGACGGAAAATTCTCGGAAAATTCTCGGAAAATTCTCGGAAAAATCTCGGAAAATTCTCGGAAAATTCTCGGAAAATTCTCGGAAAATTCTCAGAAAATTCTCAATAAATTCTCGAAAAATTCTCGGAAAATTCTCGGAAAATTCTCGGAAAATTCTCGGAAAATTCTCAGAAAATTCTCGGAAAATTCCCAGAAAATTCTCGGAAAATTCTCGGAAAATTCTCGGAAAATTCTCGGAAAATTCCCGGAAAATTCTCGGAAAATTCTCGGAAAATTCTCGGAAAATTGACGGAAAATTCTCGGAAAATTGACGGAAAATTCTCGGAAAATTCTCGGAAAATTCTCGGAAAATTCTCGGAAAATTCTCGGAAAATTCTCGGAAAATTCTCGGAAAATTCTCGGAAAATTCTCGGAGAAATTGTCGGAGAATTGTCGGAGAATTCTCGGAAAATTCTCGGAGAAATGCTCGGAGAAATTCTCGGAGAAAATCTCGGAGAAGTTCTCGGAGAAATTCTCGGAGAAAATCTTGGAGAAAATTCTCGGAGAAATTCTCGGAGAAATTCTCGGAGAATTCTCGGAGAATTCTCGGAGAATTCTCGGATAAAAAAAAAAACGAGAATTCTCGGAATTCGAAAATTCTCGGAATTTCTCGGAAATTCTCGGAATTTTCGGAATTCTCGGAATTCTCGGAAAATTCTCGGAAAATTCTCGGAAAATTCTCGGAAAATTCTCGGAAAATTCTCGGAAAATTCTCGGAAAATTCTCGGAAAATTCTCGGAAAATTCTCGGAAAATTCTCGGAAAATTCTCGGAAAATTCTCAGAAATTTCTCGGAAAATTCTCGGAAAATTCTCGGAAAATTCTCAATAAATTCTCGGAAAATTCTCGGAAAATTGTCGGAAAATTCTCGGAAAATTCTCGGAAAATTCTCGGAAAATTCTCGGAAAATTCTCGGAAAATTCTCGGAAAAATCTCGGAAAATTCTCGGAAAATTCTCGGCAAATTCTCGGAAAATTTTCAAAAAATTCTCAATAAATTCTCGGAAAATTCTTGGAAAATTCTCGGAAAATTCACGGAAAATTCTCGGAAAATTCTCGGAAAATTCTCAGAAAATCGTCGGCAAATTCTCGGAAAATTCTCAGAAAATTCTCGGAAAAATCTCGGAAAATCTCGGAAAATTCTCAGAAAATTCTCGGAAAATTCTCGGAAAATTCTCGGAAAATTCTCGGAAAATTCTCGGAAAATTCTCGGATAATTCTCGGAAAATTCTCAGAAAATTCTCGGAAAATTCCCAGAAAATTCTCGGAAAATTCTCGGAAAATTCTCGGAAAATTCCCGGAAAATTCTCGGAAAATTCTCGGAAAATTCTCGGAAAATTCTCGGAAAATTCTCGGAAAATTCTCGGAAAATTCTCGGAAAAATCTCGGAAAATTCTCGGAAAATTCTCGGAAAATTCTCGGAAAATTCTCGGAAAATTCTCGGAAAATTCTCGGAAAATTCTCGGAAAATTCTCGGAAAATTCTCGGAAAAATCTCGGAAAATTCTCGGAAAATTCTCGGCAAATTCTCGGAAAATCCTCAGAAAATTCTCAATAAATTCTCGGAAAATTCTTGGAAAATTCTCGGAAAATTCACGGAAAATTCTCGGAAAATTCTCGGAAAATTCTCAGAAAATCGTCGGAAAATTCTCGGAAAATTCTCAGAAAATTCTCGGAAAATTCTCGGAAAATTCTCGGAAAATTCTCGGAAAATTCTCGGAAAATTCTCGGAAAATTCTCGGAAAATTCCCGGAAAATTCTCGGAAAATTCTCGGAAAATTCTCGGAAAATTCTCGGAAAATTCTCGGAAAATTCTCGGAAAATTCTCGGAAAATTCTCGGAAAAATCTCGGAAAATTCTCGGAAAATTCTCGGAAAATTCTCAGAAAATTCTCGGAAAATTCTCGGAAAATTCTCGGAAAATTCTCAATAAATTCTCGGAAAATTCTCGGAAAATTCTCGGAAAATTCTCGGAAAATTCTCGGAAAATTCTCGGAAAATTCTCGGAAAATTCTCGGAAAATTCTCGGAAAATTCTTGGAAAAATCTCGCAAAATTCTCGGAAAATTCTCGGCAAATTCTCGGAAAATTTTCAAAAAATTCTCAATAAATTCTCGGAAAATTCTTGGAAAATTCTCGGAAAATTCACGGAAAATTCTCGGAAAATTCTCGGAAAATTCTCAGAAAATCGTCGGCAAATTCTCGGAAAATTCTCAGAAAATTCTCGGAAAAATCTCGGAAAATCTCGGAAAATTCTCAGAAAATTCTCGGAAAATTCTCGGAAAATTCTCGGAAAATTCTCGGAAAATTCTCGGAAAATTCTCGGAAAATTCTCGGATAATTCTCGGAAAATTCTCAGAAAATTCTCGGAAAATTCCCAGAAAATTCTCGGAAAATTCTCGGAAAATTCTCGGAAAATTCCCGGAAAATTCTCCGAAAATTCTCGGAAAATTCTCGGAAAATTCTCGGAAAATTCTCGGAAAATTCTCGGAAAATTCTCGGAAAATTCTCGGAAAATTCTCGGAAAAATCTCGGAAAATTCTCGGAAAATTCTTGGAAAATTCTCAGAAAATTCTCGGAAAATTCTCGGAAAATTCTCGGAAAATTCTCAATAAATTCTCGGAAAATTCTCGGAAAATTCTCGGAAAATTCTCGGAAAATTCTCGGAAAATTCTCGGAAAATTCTCGGAAAATTCTCGGAAAATTCTCGGAAAATTCTCGGAAAATTCTCGGAAAATTCTCGGAAAATTCTCGGAAAAATCTCGGAAAATTCTCGGAAAATTCTCGGCAAATTCTCGGAAAATCCTCAGAAAATTCTCAATAAATTCTCGGAAAATTCTTGGAAAATTCTCGGAAAATTCACGGAAAATTCTCGGAAAATTCTCGGAAAATTCTCAGAAAATCGTCGGAAAATTCTCGGAAAATTCTCAGAAAATTCTCGGAAAAATCTCGGAAAATTCTCAGAAAATTCTCGGAAAATTCTCGGAAAATTCTCGGATAATTCTCGGAAAATTCTCAGAAAATTCTCGGAAAATTCCCAGAAAATTCTCGGAAAATTCTCGGAAAATTCTCGGAAAATTCTCGGAAAATTCTCGGAAAATTCTCGGAAAATTCTCGGAAAATTCTCGGAAAATTCTCGGAAAATTCTCGGAAAATTGACGGAAAATTCTCGGAAAATTCTCGGAAAATTCTCGGAAAATTGACGGAAAATTCTCTGAAAATTCTCGGAAAATTCTCGGAAAATTCTCGGAAAATTCTCGGAAAATTCTCGGAAAATTCTCGGAAAATTCTCAATAAATTCTCGGAAAATTCTCGGAAAATTCTCGGAAAATTCTCGGAAAATTCTCGGAAAATTCTCAGAAAATCGTCGGAAAATTCTCGGAAAATTCTCGGAAAATTCTCGGAAAATTCTCAATAAATTCTCGGAAAATTCTCGGAAGATTTTCGGAAAATTCTCGGAAAATTCTCGGAAAATTCTCGGAAAATTCTCAGAAAATCGTCGGAAAATTCTCGAAAAATTCTCGGAAAATTCTCGGAAAAATCTCGGAAAATTCTCGGAAAATTCTCGGAAAATTCTCGGAAAATTCTCAGAAAATTCTCAATAAATTCTCGGAAAATTCTCGGAAAATTCTCGGAAAATTCACGGAAAATTCTCGGAAAATTCTCGGAAAATTCTCAGAAAATCGTCGGAAAATTCTCCGAAAATTCTCAGAAAATTCTCGGAAAAATCTCGGAAAATTCTCGGAAAATTCTCGGAAAATTGACGGAAAATTCTCGGAAAATTCTCGGAAAATTCTTGGAAAATTCTCGGAAAAATCTCGGAAAAATCTCGGAAAATTCTCGGAAAATTCTCAGAAAATTCTCGGAAAATTCTCGGAAAATTCTCGGAAAATTCTCGGAAAATTCTCAGAAAATTCTCAATAAATTCTCGGAAAATTCTTGGAAAATTCTCGGAAAATTCACGGAAAATTCTCGGAAAATTCTCGGAAAATTCTCAGAAAATCGTCGGAAAATTCTCGGAAAATTCCCAGAAAATTCTCGGAAAAATCTCGGAAAATTCTCGGAAAATTCTCAGAAAATTCTCGGAAAATTCTCGGAAAATTCTCGGAAAATTCTCGGAAAATTCTCGGAAAATTCTCGGAAAATTCTCGGAAAATTCTCGGATAATTCTCGGAAAATTCTCAGAAAATTCTCGGAAAATTCCCAGAAAATTCTCGGAAAATTCTCGGAAAATTCTCGGAAAATTCTCGGAAAATTCTCGGAAAATTCTCGGAAAATTCTCAATAAATTCTCGGAAAATTCTCGGAAAATTCTCGGAAAATTCACGGAAAATTCTCGGAAAATTCTCGGAAAATTCTCAGAAAATCGTCGGAAAATTCTCCGAAAATTCTCAGAAAATTCTCGGAAAAATCTCGGAAAATTCTCGGAAAATTCTCGGAAAATTGACGGAAAATTCTCGGAAAATTCTCGGAAAATTCTTGGAAAATTCTCGGAAAAATCTCGGAAAATTCTCGGAAAATTCTCGGAAAATTCTCAGAAAATTCTCGGAAAATTCTCGGAAAATTCTCGGAAAATTCTCGGAAAATTCTCAGAAAATTCTCAATAAATTCTCGGAAAATTCTTGGAAAATTCTCGGAAAATTCACGGAAAATTCTCGGAAAATTCTCGGAAAATTCTCAGAAAATCGTCGGAAAATTCTCGGAAAATTCCCAGAAAATTCTCGGAAAAATCTCGGAAAATTCTCGGAAAATTCTCAGAAAATTCTCGGAAAATTCTCGGAAAATTCTCGGAAAATTCTCGGAAAATTCTCGGAAAATTCTCGGAAAATTCTCGGAAAATTCTCGGATAATTCTCGGAAAATTCTCAGAAAATTCTCGGAAAATTCCCAGAAAATTCTCGGAAAATTCTCGGAAAATTCTCGGAAAATTCTCGGAAAATTCTCGGAAAATTCTCGGAAAATTCTCGGAAAATTCTCGGAAAATTCTCGGAAAATTCTCGGAAAATTCTCGGAAAATTCTCGGAAAATTCTCGGAAAATTCTCGGAAAATTCTCGGAAAATTCTCGGAAAATTCTCGGAAAATTCTCGGAAAATTGACGGAAAATTCTCGGAAAATTCTCGGAAAATTCTCGGAAAATTGACGGAAAATTCTCGGAAAATTCTCCGAAAATTCTCCGAAAATTCTCGGAAAATTCTCGGAAAATTCTCTGAAAATTCTCGGAAAATTCTCGGAAAATTCTCAATAAATTCTCGGAAAATTCTCGGAAAATTCTCGGAAAATTCTCGGAAAATTCTCGGAAAATTCTCGGAAAATTCTCAGAAAATCGTCGGAAAATTCTCGGAAAATTCTCGGAAAATTCTCGGAAAAATCTCGGAAAATTCTCGGAAAATTCTCGGAAAATTCTCGGAAAATTCTCAATAAATTCTCGGAAAATTCTCGGAAAATTCTCGGAAAATTCACGGAAAATTCTCGGAAAATTCTCGGAAAATTCTCAGAAAATCGTCGGAAAAATCTCGGAAAATTCTCAGAAAATTCTCGGAAAAATCTCGGAAAATTCTCGGAAAATTCTCGGAAAATTGACGGAAAATTCTCGGAAAATTCTCGGAAAATTCTCGGAAAATTCTCGGAAAAATCTCGGAAAATTCTCGGAAAATTCTCGGAAAATTCTCAGAAAATTCTCGGAAAATTCTCGGAAAATTCTCGGAAAATTCTCGGAAAATTGACGGAAAATTCTCGGAAAATTCTCGGAAAATTCTCCGAAAATTCTCGGAAAATTCTCGGAAAATTCTCGGAAAATTCTCGGAAAATTCTCAATAAATTCTCGGAAAATTCTCGGAAAATTCTCGGAAAATTCTCGGAAAATTCTCGGAAAATTCTCGGAAAATTCTCAGAAAATCGTCGGAAAATTCTCGGAAAAATCTCGGAAAATTCTCGGAAAAATCTCGGAAAATTCTCGGAAAATTCTCGGAAAATTCTCGGAAAATTCTCAGAAAATTCTCAATAAATTCTCAGAAAATTCTCGGAAAATTCTCAGAAAATTCTCAATAAATTCTCGGAAAATTCTTAAAAAATTCTCGGAAAATTCACGGAAAATTCTCGGAAAATTCTCAGAAAATTCTCGGAAAAATCTCGGATAATTCTCGGAAAATTCTCGGAAAATTGACGGAAAATTCTCGGAAAATTCTCGGAAAATTCTCGGAAAATTCTCGGAAAAATCTCGGAAAATTCTCGGAAAATTCTCAGAAAAATGCCGGAAAATTCTCGGAAAATTCTCGGATAATTCTCGGAAAATTCTCAGAAAATTCCCAGAAAATTCTCGGAAAATTCTCGGAAAATTCTCGGAAAATTCTCGGAAAATTCTCGGAAAATTCTCGGGAAATTCTCGGAAAATTCTCGGAAAATTCTCGGAAAATTCTCGGAAAATTGACGGAAAATTCTCGGAAAATTCTCGGAAAATTCTCGGAAAAATCTCGGAAAATTCTCGGAAAATTCTCGGAAAATTCTCGGAAAATTCTCAGAAAATTCTCAATAAATTCTCGGAAAATTCTCGGAAAATTCACGGAAAATTCTCGGAAAATTCTCGGAAAATTCTCAGAAAATCGTCGGAAAATTCTCGGAAAATTCTCAGAAAATTCTCGGAAAAATCTCGGAAAATTCTCGGAAAATTCTCGGAAAATTGACGGAAAATTCTCGGAAAATTCTCGGAAAATTCTGGGAAAATTCTCGGAAAAATCTCGGAAAATTCTCGGAAAATTCTCGGAAAATTCTCAGAAAATTCTCGGAAAATTCTCGGAAAATTCTCGGAAAATTGACGGAAAATTCTCGGAAAATTCTCGGAAAATTCTCCGAAAATTCTCGGAAAATTCTCGGAAAATTCTCGGAAAATTCTCGGAAAATTCTCGGAAAATTCTCGGAAAATTCTCGGAAAATTCTCGGAAAATTCTCGGAAAATTCTCGGAAAATTCTCGGAAAATTCTCAGAAAATCGTCGGAAAATTCTCGGAAAAATCTCGGAAAATTCTCGGAAAAATCTCGGAAAAATCTCGGAAAATTCTCGGAAAATTCTCGGAAAATTCTCGGAAAATTCTCAATAAATTCTCGGAAAATTCTCGGAAAATTCTCGGAAAATTCACGGAAAATTCTCGGAAAATTCTCGGAAAATTCTCAGAAAATCGTCGGAAAAATCTCGGAAAATTCTCAGAAAATTCTCGGAAAAATCTCGGAAAATTCTCGGAAAATTCTCGGAAAATTGACGGAAAATTCTCGGAAAATTCTCGGAAAATTCTCGGAAAATTCTCGGAAAATTCTCGGAAAATTCTCGGAAAATTCTCGGAAAATTGACGGAAAATTCTCGGAAAATTCTCGGAAAATTCTCGGAAAAATCTCGGAAAATTCTCGGAAAATTCTCGGAAAATTCTCGGAAAATTCTCAGAAAATTCTCAATAAATTCTCGGAAAATTCTCGGAAAATTCACGGAAAATTCTCGGAAAATTCTCGGAAAATTCTCAGAAAATCGTCGGAAAATTCTCGGAAAATTCTCAGAAAATTCTCGGAAAAATCTCGGAAAATTCTCGGAAAATTCTCGGAAAATTGACGGAAAATTCTCGGAAAATTCTCGGAAAATTCTGGGAAAATTCTCGGAAAAATCTCGGAAAATTCTCGGAAAATTCTCGGAAAATTCTCAGAAAATTCTCGGAAAATTCTCGGAAAATTCTCGGAAAATTGACGGAAAATTCTCGGAAAATTCTCGGAAAATTCTCCGAAAATTCTCGGAAAATTCTCGGAAAATTCTCGGAAAATTCTCGGAAAATTCTCGGAAAATTCTCGGAAAATTCTCGGAAAATTCTCGGAAAATTCTCGGAAAATTCTCGGAAAATTCTCGGAAAATTCTCGGAAAATTCTCAGAAAATCGTCGGAAAATTCTCGGAAAAATCTCGGAAAATTCTCGGAAAAATCTCGGAAAATTCTCGGAAAATTCTCGGAAAATTCTCGGAAAATTCTCGGAAAATTCTCAATAAATTCTCGGAAAATTCTCGGAAAATTCTCGGAAAATTCACGGAAAATTCTCAATAAATTCTCGGAAAATTCTCGGAAAATTCTCGGAAAATTCTCGGAAAATTCTCGGAAAATTCTCGGAAAATTCTCAGAAAATCGTCGGAAAATTCTCGGAAAAATCTCGGAAAATTCTCGGAAAAATCTCGGAAAATTCTCGGAAAATTCTCGGAAAATTCTCGGAAAATTCTCAGAAAATTCTCAATAAATTCTCAGAAAATTCTCGGAAAATTCTCAGAAAATTCTCAATAAATTCTCGGAAAATTCTTAAAAAATTCTTAAAAAATTCTCGGAAAATTCTCAGAAAATTCTCGGAAAAATCTCGGATAATTCTCGGAAAATTCTCGGAAAATTGACGGAAAATTCTCGGAAAATTCTCGGAAAATTCTCGGAAAATTCTCGGAAAAATCTCGGAAAATTCTCGGAAAATTCTCGGAAAATTCTCAGAAAAATGTCGGAAAATTCTCGGAAAATTCTCGGATAATTCTCGGAAAATTCTCAGAAAATTCCCAGAAAATTCTCGGAAAATTCTCGGAAAATTCTCGGAAAATTCTCGGAAAATTCTCGGAAAATTCTCGGGAAATTCTCGGAAAATTCTCGGAAAATTCTCGGAAAATTCTCGGAAAATTGACGGAAAATTCTCGGAAAATTCTCGGAAAATTCTCGGAAAAATCTCGGAAAATTCTCGGAAAATTCTCGGAAAATTCTCGGAAAATTCTCAGAAAATTCTCAATAAATTCTCGGAAAATTCTCGGAAAATTCACGGAAAATTCTCGGAAAATTCTCGGAAAATTCTCAGAAAATCGTCGGAAAATTCTCGGAAAATTCTCAGAAAATTCTCGGAAAAATCTCGGAAAATTCTCGGAAAATTCTCGGAAAATTGACGGAAAATTCTCGGAAAATTCTCGGAAAATTCTGGGAAAATTCTCGGAAAAATCTCGGAAAATTCTCGGAAAATTCTCGGAAAATTCTCAGAAAATTCTCGGAAAATTCTCGGAAAATTCTCGGAAAATTGACGGAAAATTCTCGGAAAATTCTCGGAAAATTCTCCGAAAATTCTCGGAAAATTCTCGGAAAATTCTCGGAAAATTCTCGGAAAATTCTCGGAAAATTCTCGGAAAATTCTCGGAAAATTCTCGGAAAATTCTCGGAAAATTCTCGGAAAATTCTCGGAAAATTCTCGGAAAATTCTCAGAAAATCGTCGGAAAATTCTCGGAAAAATCTCGGAAAATTCTCGGAAAAATCTCGGAAAATTCTCGGAAAATTCTCGGAAAATTCTCGGAAAATTCTCAGAAAATTCTCAATAAATTCTCGGAAAATTCTCGGAAAATTCTCGGAAAATTCTCGGAAAATTCTCGGAAAATTCTCGGCAAATTCTCAGAAAATCGTCGGAAAATTCTCGGAAAATTCTCAGAAAATTCCCGGAAAAATCTCGGAAAATTCTCGGAAAATTCTCGGAAAATTCTCGGAAAATTCTCGGAAAATTCTCGGAAAATTCTCGGAAAATTCTCGGAAAATTCTCAGAAAATTCTCGGAAAATTCTCGGAAAATTCTCCGAAAATTCTCGGAAAATTCTCGGAAAATTCTCAGAAAATTCTCGGAAAATTCCCAGAAAATTCTCGGAAAATTCTCGGAAAATTCTCGGAAAATTCTCGGAAAATTCTCGGAAAATTCTCGGAAAATTCTCGGAAAATTGACGGAAAATTCTCGGAAAATTCTCGGAAAATTCTCGGAAAATTCTCGGAAAATTCTCGGAAAATTATCGGAAAATTATCGGAAAATTCTCGGAAAATTCTCGGAAAATTCTCGGAAAAATCTCGGAAAAATCTCGGAAAATTCTCGGAAAATTCTCGGAAAATTCTCAGAAAATTCTCGGAAAATACTCAGAAAATTCTCGGAAAATTCTCGGAAAATTCTCAATAAATTCTCGGAAAATTCTCGCAAAATTCTCGGAAAATTCTCGGAAAATTCTCGGAAAATTCTCGGAAAATTCTCAGAAAATTCTCGGAAAATCCTCGGAAAATTCTCGGAAAATTCTCGGAAAATTGACGGAAAATTCTCGGAAAATTCTCGGAAAATTCTCCGAAAATTCTCGGAAAATTCTCGGAAAGTTCTCGGAAAATTCTCAATAAATTCTCGGAAAATTCTCGGAAAATTCTCGGAAAATT
Organism: Eutreptiella sp. 'Long Island Sound 2002'; assembly: GCA_964036045.1. Classification (NCBI taxonomy): domain Eukaryota; phylum Euglenozoa; class Euglenophyceae; order Eutreptiales; family Eutreptiaceae; genus Eutreptiella; species Eutreptiella sp. 'Long Island Sound 2002'. Next base: position 10,869,877 of record OZ038401.1, on the reverse strand, counting down.
CTCGGAAAATTCTCGGAAAATTCTCAGAAAATCGTCGGAAAATCGTCGGAAAATTCTCGGAAAAATCTCGGAAAATTCTCGGAAAAATCTCGGAAAATTCTCGGAAAATTCTCGGAAAATTCTCGGAAAATTCTCAGAAAATTCTCAATAAATTCTCGGAAAATTCGGAAAATTCTCGGAAAATTCACGGAAAATTCTCGGAAAATTCTCGGAAAATTCTCAGAAAATCGTCGGAAAATTCTCGGAAAATTCTCAGAAAATTGTCGGAAAAATCTCGGAAAATTCTCGGAAAATTCTCGGAAAATTGACGGAAAATTCTCGGAAAACTCTCGGAAAATTCTCGGAAAATTTTCGGAAAAATCTCGGAAAATTCTCGGAAAATTCTCGGAAAATTCTCAGAAAATTCTCGGAAAATTCTCGGAAAATTCTCGGAAAATTCTCGGAAAATTCTCGGAAAATTCTCAGAAAATTCTCCGAAAATTCCCAGAAAATTCTCGGAAAATTCTCGGAAAATTCTCGGAAAATTCTCGGAAAATTCTCGGAAAATTCTCGGAAAATTGACGGAAAATTCTCGGAAAATTCTCGGAAAATTCTCGGAAAATTCTCGAAAAATTCTCGGAAAATTCTCGGAGAATTATCGGAAAATTCTCGGAAAATTCTCGGAAAATTCTCGGAAAATTCTCGGAAAAATCTCGGAAAATTCTCGGAAAATTCTCGGAAAATTCTCAGAAAATTCTCGGAAAATTCTCCGAAAATTCTCGGAAAATTCTCGGAAAATTCTCAATAAATTCTCGGAAAATTCTCGCAAAATTCTCGGAAAATTCTCGGAAAATTCTCGGAAAATTCTCGGAAAATTCTCAGAAAATTCTCGGAAAATTCCCAGAAAATTCTCGGAAAATTCTCGGAAAATTCTCGGAAAAATCTCGGAAAATTCTCGGAAAATTCTCAGAAAATTCTCGGAAAATTCTCGGAAAATTCTCGGAAAATTCTCGGAGAAATTCTCGGAGAATTGTCGGAGAATTCTCGGAAAATTCTCGGAGAAATGCTCGGAGAAATTCTCGGAGAAAATCTCGGAGAAGTTCTCGGAGAAATTCTCGGAGAAAATCTTGGAGAAAATTCTCGGAGAAATTCTCGGAGAAATTCTCGAATAATTCTCGGAAAATTCTCAGAAAATTCTCGGAAAATTCCCAGAAAATTCTCGGAAAATTCTCGGAAAATTCTCGGAAAATTCCCGGAAAATTCTCGGAAAATTCTCGGAAAATTCTTGGAAAATTCTGGGAAAATTCTCGGAAAATTCTCGGAAAATTCTCGGAAAATTCTCGGAAAATTCTCGGAAAAATCTCGGAAAATTCTCGGAAAATTCTCGGAAAATTCTCAGAAAATTCTCGGAAAATTCTCGGAAAATTCTCGGCAAATTCTCAATAAATTCTCGGAAAATTCTCGGAAAATTCTCGGAAAATTCTCGGAAAATTCTCGGAAAATTCTCGGAAAATTCTCGGAAAATTCTCGGAAAATTCTCGGAAAATTCTCGGAAAATTCTCGGAAAATTCTCGGAAAATTCTCGGAAAATTCTCGGAAAATTCTCGGAAAAATCTCGGAAAATTCTCGGAAAATTCTCGGCAAATTCTCGGAAAATTCTCAGAAAATTCTCAATAAATTCTCGGAAAATTCTTAAAAAATTCTCGGAAAATTCACGGAAAATTCTCGGAAAATTCTCGGAAAATTCTCAGAAAATCGTCGGAAAATTCTCGGAAAATTCTTCGAAAATTCTCGGAAAAATCTCGCAAAATTCTCGGAAAATTCTCAGAAAATTCTCGGAAAATTCTCGGAAAATTCTCGGAAAATTCTCGGAAAATTCTCGGAAAATTCTCGGATAATTCTCGGAAAATTCTCAGAAAATTCCCAGAAAATTCTCAGAAGATTCTCGGAAAATTCTCGGAAAATTCTCGGAAAATTCTCCGAAAATTCTCGGAAAATTCTCGGAAAGTTCTCGGAAAATTCTCAATAAATTCTCGGAAAATTCTCGGAAAATTCTCGGAAAATTCTCGGAAAATTCTCGGAAAAATCTCGGAAAATTCTCGGAAAATTCTCGGAAAATTCTCAATAAATTCTCGGAAAATTCTCGGAAAATTCTCGGAAAATTCACGGAAAATTCTCGGAAAATTCTCGGAAAATTCTCAGAAAATCGTCGGAAAATTCTCGGAAAATTCTCAGAAAATTCTCGGAAAAATCTCGGAAAATTCTCGGAAAATTCTCGGAAAATTGACGGAAAATTCTCGGAAAATTCTCGGAAAATTCTCGGAAAATTCTCGGAAAAATCTCGGAAAATTCTCGGAAAATTCTCGGAAAATGCTCAGAAAATTCTCGGAAAATTCTCGGAAAATTCTCGGAAAATTCTCGGAAAATTGACGGAAAATTCTCGGAAAATTCTCGGAAAATTCTCCGAAAATTCTCGGAAAATTCTCGGAAAATTCTCGGAAAATTCTCGGAAAATTCTCAATAAATTCTCGGAAAATTCTCGGAAAATTCTCGGAAAATTCTCGGAAAATTCTCGGAAAATTCTCGGACAATTCTCAGAAAATCGTCGGAAAATTCTCGGAAAAATCTCGGAAAACTCTCGGAAAAATCTCGGAAAATTCTCGGCAAATTCTCGGAAAATTCTCGGAAAATTCTCAGAAAATTCTCAATAAATTCTCGGAAAATTCTCGGAAAATTCTCGGAAAATTCTCGGAAAATTCTCGGAAAATTCTCGGAAAATTCTCAGAAAATCGTCGGAAAATTCTCGGAAAATTCTCAGAAAATTCTCGGAAAAATCTCGGAAAATTCTCGGAAAATTCTCGGAAAATTCTCGGAAAATTCTCGGAAAATTCTCGGAAAATTCTCGGAAAATTCTCGGAAAATTCTCGGAAAATTCTCGGAAAATTCTCGGAAAATTGACGGAAAATTCTCGGAAAATTCTCGGAAAATTCTCGGAAAATTCTCGGAAAATTCTCGGAAAATTATCGGAAAATTATCGGAAAATTCTCGGAAAATTCTCGGAAAATTCTCGGAAAAATCTCGGAAAAATCTCGGAAAATTCTCGGAAAAATCTCGGAAAATTCTCAGAAAATTCTCGGAAAATTCTCGGAAAATTCTCGGAAAATTCTCGGAAAATTCTCAATAAATTCTCGGAAAATTCTCGCAAAATTGTCGGAAAATTCTCGGAAAATTCTCGGAAAATTCTCGGAAAATTCTCGGAAAATTCTCAGAAAATTCTCGGAAAATTCTCGGAAAATTCTCGGAAAATTCTCGGAAAATTGACGGAAAATTCTCGGAAAATTCTCGGAAAATTCTCGGAAAATTCTCGGAAAATTCTCGGAAAATTCTCGGAAAATTCTCGGAAAATTCTCAATAAATTCTCGGAAAATTCTCGGAAAATTCTCGGAAAATTCTCGGAAAATTCTCGGAAAATTCTCGGAAAATTCTCAGAAAATCGTCGGAAAAATCTCGGAAAATTCTCGGAAAATTCTCGGAAAAATCTCGGAAAAATCTCCGAAAATTCTCGGAAAATTCTCGGAAAATTCTCAGAAAATTCTCAATAAATTCTCGGAAAATTCGGAAAATTCTCGGAAAATTCACGGAAAATTCTCGGAAAATTCTCGGAAAATTCTCAGAAAATCGTCGGAAAATTCTCGGAAAATTCTCAGAAAATTCTCGGAAAAATCTCAGAAAATTCTCGGAAAATTCTCGGAAAATTGACGGAAAATTCTCGGAAAATTCTCGGAAAATTCTCGGAAAATTCTCGGAAAAATCTCGGAAAATTCTCGGAAAATTCTCGGAAAATTCTCAGAAAATTCTCGGAAAATTCTCGGAAAATTCTCGGAAAATTCTCGGAAAATTCTCGGAAAATTCTCAGAAAATTCTCCGAAAATTCCCAGAAAATTCTCGGAAAATTCTCGGAAAATTCTCGGAAAATTCTCGGAAAATTCTCGGAAAATTCTCGGAAAATTCTCAGAAAATTCTCGGAAAATTCCCAGAAAATTCTCGGAAAATTCTCGGAAAATTCTCGGAAAATTCTCGGAAAATTCTCGGAAAATTCTCGGAAAATTCTCGGAAAATTCTCGGAAAATTGACGGAAAATTCTCGGAAAATTCTCGGAAAATTCTCGGAAAATTCTCGGAAAATTCTCGGAAAATTATCGGAAAATTATCGGAAAATTCTCGGAAAATTCTCGGAAAATTCTCGGAAAAATCTCGGAAAATTCTCGGAAAATTCTCGGAAAATTCTCGGAAAATTCTCGGAAAATTCTCGGAAAATTCTCGGAAAATTCTCGGAAAATTCTCAATAAATTCTCGGAAAATTCTCGCAAAATTCTCGGAAAATTCTCGGAAAATTCTCGGAAAATTCTCGGAAAATTCTCGGAAAATTCTCAGAAAATTCTCGGAAAATTCTCGGAAAATTCTCGGAAAATTCTCGGAAAATTGACGGAAAATTCTCGGAAAATTCTCGGAAAATTCTCCGAAAATTCTCGGAAAATTCTCGGAAAATTCTCGGAAAATTCTCGGAAAATTCTCAATAAATTCTCGGAAAATTCTCGGAAAATTCTCGGAAAATTCCCAATAAATTCTCGGAAAATTCTCGCAAAATTGTCGGAAAATTCTCGGAAAATTCTCAGAAAATTCTCGGAAAATTCTCGGAAAATTCTCGGAAAATTCTCGGAAAATTCTCAATAAATTCTCGGAAAATTCTCGGAAAATTGACGGAAAATTCTCGGAAAATTCTCGGAAAATTCTCCGAAAATTCTCGGAAAATTCTCGGAAAATTCTCGGAAAATTCTCGGAAAATTCTCAATAAATTCTCGGAAAATTCTCGGAAAATTCTCGGAAAATTCTCGGAAAATTCTCGGAAAATTCTCGGACAATTCTCAGAAAATCGTCGGAAAATTCTCGGAAAAATCTCGGAAAACTCTCGGAAAAATCTCGGAAAATTCTCGGAAAATTCTCGGAAAATTCTCGGAAAATTCTCAGAAAATTCTCAATAAATTCTCGGAAAATTCTCGGAAAATTCTCGGAAAATTCTCGGAAAATTCTCGGAAAATTCTCGGAAAATTCTCAGAAAATCGTCGGAAAATTCTCGGAAAATTCTCAGAAAATTCTCGGAAAAATCTCGGAAAATTCTCGGAAAATTCTCGGAAAATTCTCGGAAAATTCTCGGAAAATTCTCGGAAAATTCTCGGAAAATTCTCGGAAAATTCTCGGAAAATTCTCGGAAAATTCTCGGAAAATTGACGGAAAATTCTCGGAAAATTCTCGGAAAATTCTCGGAAAATTCTCGGAAAATTCTCGGAAAATTATCGGAAAATTATCGGAAAATTCTCGGAAAATTCTCGGAAAATTCTCGGAAAAATCTCGGAAAAATCTCGGAAAATTCTCGGATCTCGGAAAATTCTCAGAAAATTCTCGGAAAATTCTCGGAAAATTCTCGGAAAATTCTCGGAAAATTCTCAATAAATTCTCGGAAAATTCTCGCAAAATTGTCGGAAAATTCTCGGAAAATTCTCGGAAAATTCTCGGAAAATTCTCGGAAAATTCTCAGAAAATTCTCGGAAAATTCTCGGAAAATTCTCGGAAAATTCTCGGAAAATTGACGGAAAATTCTCGGAAAATTCTCGGAAAATTCTCGGAAAATTCTCGGAAAATTCTCGGAAAATTCTCGGAAAATTCTCGGAAAATTCTCAATAAATTCTCGGAAAATTCTCGGAAAATTCTCGGAAAATTCTCGGAAAATTCTCGGAAAATTCTCGGAAAATTCTCAGAAAATCGTCGGAAAAATCTCGGAAAATTCTCGGAAAATTCTCGGAAAAATCTCGGAAAAATCTCCGAAAATTCTCGGAAAATTCTCGGAAAATTCTCAGAAAATTCTCAATAAATTCTCGGAAAATTCGGAAAATTCTCGGAAAATTCACGGAAAATTCTCGGAAAATTCTCGGAAAATTCTCAGAAAATCGTCGGAAAATTCTCGGAAAATTCTCAGAAAATTCTCGGAAAAATCTCAGAAAATTCTCGGAAAATTCTCGGAAAATTGACGGAAAATTCTCGGAAAATTCTCGGAAAATTCTCGGAAAATTCTCGGAAAAATCTCGGAAAATTCTCGGAAAATTCTCGGAAAATTCTCAGAAAATTCTCGGAAAATTCTCGGAAAATTCTCGGAAAATTCTCGGAAAATTCTCGGAAAATTCTCAGAAAATTCTCCGAAAATTCCCAGAAAATTCTCGGAAAATTCTCGGAAAATTCTCGGAAAATTCTCGGAAAATTCTCGGAAAATTCTCGGAAAATTCTCAGAAAATTCTCGGAAAATTCCCAGAAAATTCTCGGAAAATTCTCGGAAAATTCTCGGAAAATTCTCGGAAAATTCTCGGAAAATTCTCGGAAAATTCTCGGAAAATTCTCGGAAAATTGACGGAAAATTCTCGGAAAATTCTCGGAAAATTCTCGGAAAATTCTCGGAAAATTCTCGGAAAATTATCGGAAAATTATCGGAAAATTCTCGGAAAATTCTCGGAAAATTCTCGGAAAAATCTCGGAAAATTCTCGGAAAATTCTCGGAAAATTCTCGGAAAATTCTCGGAAAATTCTCGGAAAATTCTCGGAAAATTCTCGGAAAATTCTCGGAAAATTCTCAATAAATTCTCGGAAAATTCTCGCAAAATTCTCGGAAAATTCTCGGAAAATTCTCGGAAAATTCTCGGAAAATTCTCGGAAAATTCTCAGAAAATTCTCGGAAAATTCTCGGAAAATTCTCGGAAAATTCTCGGAAAATTGACGGAAAATTCTCGGAAAATTCTCGGAAAATTCTCCGAAAATTCTCGGAAAATTCTCGGAAAATTCTCGGAAAATTCTCGGAAAATTCTCAATAAATTCTCGGAAAATTCTCGGAAAATTCTCGGAAAATTCCCAATAAATTCTCGGAAAATTCTCGCAAAATTGTCGGAAAATTCTCGGAAAATTCTCAGAAAATTCTCGGAAAATTCTGGGAAAATTCTCGGAAAATTCTCGGAAAATTCTCAATAAATTCTCGGAAAATTCTCGCAAAATTGTCGGAAAATTCTCGGAAAATTCTCGGAAAATTCTCGGAAAATTCTCGGAAAATTCTCAGAAAATTCTCGGAAAATTCTCGGAAAATTCTCGGAAAATTCTCGGAAAATTGACGGAAAATTCTCGGAAAATTCTCGGAAAATTCTCGGAAAATTCTCGGAAAATTCTCGGAAAATTCTCGGAAAATTCTCAATAAATTCTCGGAAAATTCTCGGAAAATTCTCGGAAAATTCTCGGAAAATTCTCGGAAAATTCTCGGAAAATTCTCAGAAAATCGTCGGAAAATTCTCGGAAAAATCTCGGAAAATTCTCGGAAAAATCTCGGAAAAATCTCCGAAAATTCTCGGAAAATTCTCGGAAAATTCTCAGAAAATTCTCAATAAATTCTCGGAAAATTCGGAAAATTCTCGGAAAATTCACGGAAAATTCTCGGAAAATTCTCGGAAAATTCTCAGAAAATCGTCGGAAAATTCTCGGAAAATTCTCAGAAAATTCTCGGAAAAATCTCAGAAAATTCTCGGAAAATTCTCGGAAAATTGACGGAAAATTCTCGGAAAATTCTCGGAAAATTCTCGGAAAATTCTCGGAAAAATCTCGGAAAATTCTCGGAAAATTCTCGGAAAATTCTCAGAAAATTCTCGGAAAATTCTCGGAAAATTCTCGGAAAATTCTCGGAAAATTCTCGGAAAATTCTCAGAAAATTCTCCGAAAATTCCCAGAAAATTCTCGGAAAATTCTCGGAAAATTCTCGGAAAATTCTCGGAAAATTCTCGGAAAATTCTCGGAAAATTCTCAGAAAATTCTCGGAAAATTCCCAGAAAATTCTCGGAAAATTCTCGGAAAATTCTCGGAAAATTCTCGGAAAATTCTCGGAAAATTCTCGGAAAATTCTCGGAAAATTGACGGAAAATTCTCGGAAAATTCTCGGAAAATTCTCGGAAAATTCTCGGAAAATTCTCGGAAAATTATCGGAAAATTATCGGAAAATTCTCGGAAAATTCTCGGAAAATTCTCGGAAAAATCTCGGAAAATTCTCGGAAAATTCTCGGAAAAATCTCGGAAAATTCTCGGAAAATTCTCGGAAAATTCTCGGAAAATTCTCGGAAAATTCTCGGAAAATTCTCAATAAATTCTCGGAAAATTCTCGCAAAATTCTCGGAAAATTCTCGGAAAATTCTCGGAAAATTCTCGGAAAATTCTCGGAAAAATCTCAGAAAATTCTCGGAAAATTCTCGGAAAATTCTCGGAAAATTCTCGGAAAATTGACGGAAAATTCTCGGAAAATTCTCGGAAAATTCTCCGAAAATTCTCGGAAAATTCTCGGAAAATTCTCGGAAAATTCTCGGAAAATTCTCAATAAATTCTCGGAAAATTCTCGGAAAATTCTCGGAAAATTCTCAATAAATTGTCGGAAAATTCTCGCAAAATTGTCGGAAAATTCTCGGAAAATTCTCGGAAAATTCTCGGAAAATTCTCGGAAAATTCTCAGAAAATTCTCGGAAAATTCTCGGAAAATTCTCGGAAAATTCTCGGAAAATTGACGGAAAATTCTCGGAAAATTCTCGGAAAATTGTCGGAAAATTCTCGGAAAATTCTCGGAAAATTCTCGGAAAATTCTCGGAAAATTCTCAATAAATTCTCGGAAAATTCTCGGAAAATTCTCGGAAAATTCTCGGAAAATTCTCGGAAAATTCTCGGAAAATTCTCAGAAAATCGTCGGAAAATTCTCGGAAAAATCTCGGAAAATTCTCGGAAAAATCTCGGAAAAATCTCGGAAAATTCTCGGAAAATTCTCGGAAAATTCTCAGAAAATTCTCAATAAATTCTCGGAAAATTCGGGGAAAATTCTCGGAAAATTCTCGGAAAATTCACGGAAAATTCTCGGAAAATTCTCGGAAAATTCTCAGAAAATTCTCGGAAAATTCTCGGAAAATTGACGGAAAATTCTCGGAAAATTCTCGGAAAATTCTCGGAAAATTCTCGGAAAAATCTCGGAAAATTCTCGGAAAATTCTCGGAAAATTCTCAGAAAATTCTCGGAAAATTCTCGGAAAATTCTCGGAAAATTCTCGGAAAATTCTCGGAAAATTCTCAGAAAATTCTCCGAAAATTCCCAGAAAATTCTCGGAAAATGCTCGGAAAATTCTCGGAAAATTCTCGGAAAATTCTCGGAAAATTCTCGGAAAATTCTCAGAAAATTCTCGGAAAATTCCCAGAAAATTCTCGGAAAATTCTCGGAAAATTCTCGGAAAATTCTCGGAAATTTCTCGGAAAATTCTCGGAAAATTCTCGGAAAATTGACGGAAAATTCTCGGAAAATTCTCGGAAAATTCTCGGAAAATTCTCGGAAAATTCTCGGAAAATTATCGGAAAATTATCGGAAAATTCTCGGAAAATTCTCGGAAAATTCTCGGAAAAATCTCGGAAAAATCTCGGAAAATTCTCGGAAAATTCTCGGAAAATTCTCAGAAAATTCTCGGAAAATTCTCGGAAAATTCTCGGAAAATTCTCGGAAAATTCTCAATAAATTCTCGGAAAATTCTCGCAAAATTCTCGGAAAATTCTCGGAAAATTCTCGGAAAATTCTCGGAAAATTTTCAGAAAATTCTCGGAAAATTCTCGGAAACTTCTCGGAAAATTCTCGGAAAATTGACGGAAAATTCTCGGAAAATTCTCGGAAAATTCTCCGAAAATTCTCGGAAAATTCTCGGAAAATTCTCGGAAAATTCTCGGAAAATTCTCAATAAATTCTCGGAAAATTCTCGGAAAATTCTCGGAAAATTCTCGGAAAATTCTCGGAAAATTCTCAGAAAATCGTCGGAAAATTCTCGGAAAATTCTCGGAAAATTCTCGGAAAATTCTCAGAAAATTCTCAATAAATTCTCGGAAAATTGACGGAAAATTCTCGGAAAATTCTCGGAAAATTCTCGGAAAATTCTCGGAAAATTCTCGGAAAATTCTCAGAAAATCGTCGGAAAATTCTCGGAAAATTCTCAGAAAATTCTCGGAAAAATCTCAGAAAATTCTCGGAAAATTCTCGGAAAATTGACGGAAAATTCTCGGAAAATTCTCGGAAAATTCTCGGAAAATTCTCGGAAAAATCTCGGAAAATTCTCGGAAAATTCTCGGAAAATTCTCAGAAAATTCTCGGAAAATTCTCGGAAAATTCTCGGAAAATTCTCGGAAAATTCTCGGAAAATTCTCAGAAAATTCTCCGAAAATTCCCAGAAAATTCTCGGAAAATTCTCGGAAAATTCTCGGAAAATTCTCGGAAAATTCTCGGAAAATTCTCGGAAAATTCTCGGAAAATTGACGGAAAATTCTCGGAAAATTCTCGGAAAATTCTCGGAAAATTCTCGGAAAATTCTCGGAAAATTCTCGGAGAATTATCGGAAAATTCTCGGAAAATTCTCGGAAAATTCTCGGAAAATTCTCGGAAAAATCTCGGAAAATTCTCGGAAAATTCTCGGAAAATTCTCAGAAAATTCTCGGAAAATTCTCGGAAAATTCTCGGAAAATTCTCGGAAAATTCTCAATAAATTCTCGGAAAATTCTCGCAAAATTCTCGGAAAATTCTCGGAAAATTCTCGGAAAATTCTCGGAAAATTCTCAGAAAATTCTCGGAAAATTCCCAGAAAATTCTCGGAAAATTCTCGGAAAATTCTCGGAAAAATCTCGGAAAATTCTCGGAAAATTCTCAGAAAATTCTCGGAAAATTCTCGGAAAATTCTCAGAAAATTCTCGGAAAATTCTCGGAAAATTCTCGGAAAATTCTCGGAAAATTCTCGGAAAATTCTCGGAGAAATTCTCGGAGAATTGTCGGAGAATTCTCGGAAAATTCTCGGAGAAATGCTCGGAGAAATTCTCGGAGAAAATCTCGGAGAAGTTCTCGGAGAAATTCTCGGAGAAAATCTTGGAGAAAATTCTCGGAGAAATTCTCGGAGAAATTCTCGAATAATTCTCGGAAAATTCTCAGAAAATTCTCGGAAAATTCCCAGAAAATTCTCGGAAAATTCTCGGAAAATTCTCGGAAAATTCCCGGAAAATTCTCGCGAAATTCTCGGAAAATTCTCGGAAAATTCTCGGAAAATTCTCGGAAAATTCTCGGAAAATTCTCGGAAAATTCTCGGAAAATTCTCGGAGAAATTCTCGGAGAATTGTCGGAGAATTCTCGGAAAATTCTCGGAGAAATGCTCGGAGAAATTCTCGGAGAAAATCTCGGAGAAGTTCTCGGAGAAATTCTCGGAGAAAATCTTGGAGAAAATTCTCGGAGAAATTCTCGGAGAAATTCTCGAATAATTCTCGGAAAATTCTCAGAAAATTCTCGGAAAATTCCCAGAAAATTCTCGGAAAATTCTCGGAAAATTCTCGGAAAATTCCCGGAAAATTCTCGCGAAATTCTCGGAAAATTCTCGGAAAATTCTGGGAAAATTCTCGGAAAATTCTTGGAAAAATCTCGGAAAATTCTCGGAAAATTCTCGGAAAATTCTCAGAAAATTCTCGGAAAATTCTCGGAAAATTCTCGGCAAATTCTCAATAAATTCTCGGAAAATTCTCGGAAAATTCTCGGAAAATTCTCGGAAAATTCTCGGAAAATTCTCGGAAAATTCCCGGAAAATTCTCGGAAAATTCTCGGAAAATTCTCGGAGAATTTTGGGAAAATTCTCGGAAAATACTCGGAAAATTCTCGGAAAATTCTCGGAAAAATCTTGGAAAATTCTCGGAAAATTCTCGGCAAATTCTCGGAAAATTCTCAGAAAATTCTCAATAAATTCTCGGAAAATTCTTAAAAAATTCTCGGAAAATTCACGGAAAATTCTCGGAAAATTCTCGGAAAATTCTCAGAAAATCGTCGGAAAATTCTCGGAAAATTCTTGGAAAATTCTCGGAAAAATCTCGCAAAATTCTCGGAAAATTCTCAGAAAATTCTCGGAAAATTCTCGGAAAATTCTCGGAAAATTCTCGGAAAATTCTCGGAAAATTCTCGGAAAATTCTCGGATAATTCTCGGAAAATTCTCAGAAAGTTCTCGGAAAATTCTCGGAAAATTCTCGGAAAATTCTCGGAAAATTCTCGGAAAATTCTCGGAAAATTCTCGGAAAATTGACGGAAAATTCTCGGAAAATTCTCGGAAAATTCTCGGAAAATTGACGGAAAATTCTCGGAAAATTCTCGGAAAATTCTCGGAAAAATCTCGGAAAATTCTCGGAAAATTCTCGGAAAATTCTCGGAAAATTCTCAGAAAATTCTCAATAAATTCTCGAAAAATTCTCGGAAAATTCTCGGAAAATTCTCGGAAAATTCTCGGAAAATTCTCAGAAAATTCTCGGAAAATTCCCAGAAAATTCTCGGAAAATTCTCGGAAAATTCTCGGAAAATTCTCGGGAAATTCTCGGAAAATTCTCGGAAAATTCTCGGAAAATTCTCGGAAAATTCTCGGAAAATTCTCGGAAAATTCTCGGAAAATTGACGGAAAATTCTCGGAAAATTCTCGGAAAATTCTCGGAAAATTGACGGAAAATTCTCGGAAAATTCTCGGAAAATTCTCGGAAAAATCTCGGAAAATTCTCGGAAAATTCTCGGAAAATTCTCGGAAAATTCTCAGAAAATTCTCAATAAATTCTCGAAAAATTCTCGGAAAATTCTCGGAAAATTCTCGGAAAATTCTCGGAAAATTCTCAGAAAATTCTCGGAAAATTCCCAGAAAATTCTCGGAAAATTCTCGGAAAATTCTCGGAAAATTCTCGGAAAATTCTCGGAAAATTCTCGGAAAATTCTCGGAAAATTCTCGGGAAATTGACGGAAAATTCTCGGAAAATTCTCGGAAAATTCTCGGAAAATTCTCGGAAAATTCTCGGAAAATTCTCGGAAAATTCTCGGAAAATTCTCGGAAAATTCTCGGAAAATTCTCGGAAAATTCTCGGAAAATTCTCGGAAAATTCTCAGAAAATTCTCGGAAAACTCCCAGAAAATTCTCGGGAAATTCTCGGAAAATTCTCGGAAAAATCTCGGAAAATTTTCGGAAAATTCTCAGAAAATTCTCGGAAAATTCTCGGAAAATTCTCGGAAAATTCTCGGAAAATTCTCGGAAAATTCTCGGAAAATTCTCGGAAAATTCTCGGAGAAATTCTCGGAGAATTGTCGGAGAATTCTCGGAAAATTCTCGGAGAAATGCTCGGAGAAATTCTCGGAGAAAATCTCGGAGAAGTTCTCGGAGAAATTCTCGGAGAAAATCTTGGAGAAAATTCTCGGAGAAATTCTCGGAGAAATTCTCGGAGAATTCTCGGAGAATTCTCGGAGAATTCTCGGATAAAAAAAAAAACGAGAATTCTCGGAATTCGAAAATTCTCGGAATTTCTCGGAAATTCTCGGAATTTTCGGAATTCTCGGAATTCTCGGAAAATCCTCGGAAAATTCTCGGAAAATTCTCGGAAAATTCTCGGAAAATTCCCGGAAAATTCTCGGAAAATTCTCGGAAAATTTTCGGGAAATTCTCGGAAAACTCTCGGAAAATTCTCGGAAAATTCTCGGAAAATTCTCGGAAAAATCTCGGAAAATTCTCGGAAAATTCTCGGAAAATTCTCGGAAAATTCTCAGAAAATTCTCGGAAAATTCTCGGAAAATTCTCGGAAAATTCTCAATAAATTCTCGGAAAATTCTCGGAAAATTCTCGGAAAATTCTCGGAAAATTCTCGGAAAATTCTCGGAAAATTCTCGGAAAATTCTCGGAAAATGCTCGGAAAAATCTCGGAAAATTCTCGGAAAATTCTCGGCAAATTCTCGGAAAATTCTCAAAAAATTCTCAATAAATTCTCGGAAAATTCTTGGAAAATTCTCGGAAAATTCACGGAAAATTCTCGGAAAATTCTCGGAAAATTCTCAGAAAATCGTCGGCAAATTCTCGGAAAATTCTCAGAAAATTCTCGGAAAAATCTCGGAAAATCTCGGAAAATTCTCAGAAAATTCTCGGAAAATTCTCGGAAAATTCTTGGAAAATTCTCGGAAAATTCTCGGAAAATTCTCGGAAAATTCTCGGATAATTCTCGGAAAATTCTCAGAAAATTCTCGGAAAATTCCCAGAAAATTCTCGGAAAATTCTCGGAAAATTCTCGGAAAATTCCCGGAAAATTCTCGGAAAATTCTCGGAAAATTCTCGGAAAATTCTCGGAAAATTCTCGGAAAATTCTCGGAAAATTCTCGGAAAATTCTCGGAAAAATCTCGGAAAATTCTCGGAAAATTCTCGGAAAATTCTCGGAAAATTCTCGGAAAATTCTCGGAAAATTCTCAATAAATTCTCGGAAAATTCTCGGAAAATTCTCGGAAAATTCTCGGAAAATTCTCGGAAAATTCTCGGAAAATTCTCGGAAAATTCTCGGAAAATTCTCGGAAAATTCTCGGAAAAATCTCGGAAAATTCTCGGAAAATTCTCGGCAAATTCTCGGAAAATTCTCAGAAAATTCTCAATAAATTCTCGGAAAATTCTTGGAAAATTCTCCGAAAATTCACGGAAAATTCTCGGAAAATTCTCGGAAAATTCTCAGAAAATCGTCGGAAAATTCTCGGAAAATTCTCAGAAAATTCTCGGAAAAATCTCGGAAAATTCTCGGAAAATTCTCAGAAAATTCTCGGAAAATTCTCGGAAAATTCTCGGAAAATTCACGGAAAATTCTCGGAAAATTCTCGGAAAATTCTCGGAAAATTCTCGGAAAATTCTCGGAAAATTCTCAGAAAATTCTCGGAAAATTCCCAGAAAATTCTCGGAAAATTCTCGGAAAATTCTCGGAAAATTCTCGGAAAATTCTCGGAAAATTCTCGGAAAATTCTCGGAAAATTCTCGGAAAATTCTCGGAAAATTCTCGGAAAATTCTCGGAAAAATCTCGGAAAATTGACGGAAAATTCTCGGAAAATTCTCGGAAAATTCTCGGAAAATTGACGGAAAATTCTCTGAAAATTCTCGGAAAATTCTCCGAAAATTCTCGGAAAATTCTCAGAAAATTCTCGGAAAATTCTCGGAAAATTCTCAGAAAATTCTCGGAAAAATCTCGGAAAATTCTCGGAAAATTCTCGGAAAATTGACGGAAAATTCTCGGAAAATTCTCGGAAAATTCTTGGACAATTCTCGGAAAAATCTCGGAAAATTCTCGGAAAATTCTCGGAAAATTCTCAGAAAATTCTCGGAAAATTCTCGGAAAATTCTCGGAAAATTCTCGGAAAATTCTCGGAAAATTCTCGGAAAATTCTCAATAAATTCTCGGAAAATTCTCGGAAAATTCTCGGAAAATTCTCGGAAAATTCTCGGAAAATTCTCGGAAAATTCTCGGAAAATTCTCGGAAAATTCTCGGAAAATTCTCGGAAAAATCTCGGAAAATTCTCGGAAAATTCTCGGCAAATTCTCGGAAAATTCTCAGAAAATTCTCAATAAATTCTCGGAAAATTCTTGGAAAATTCTCCGAAAATTCACGGAAAATTCTCGGAAAATTCTCGGAAAATTCTCAGAAAATCGTCGGAAAATTCTCGGAAAATTCTCAGAAAATTCTCGGAAAAATCTCGGAAAATTCTCGGAAAATTCTCAGAAAATTCTCGGAAAATTCTCGGAAAATTCTCGGAAAATTCACGGAAAATTCTCGGAAAATTCTCGGAAAATTCTCGGAAAATTCTCGGAAAATTCTCGGAAAATTCTCAGAAAATTCTCGGAAAATTCCCAGAAAATTCTCGGAAAATTCTCGGAAAATTCTCGGAAAATTCTCGGAAAATTCTCGGAAAATTCTCGGAAAATTCTCGGAAAATTCTCGGAAAATTCTCGGAAAATTCTCGGAAAATTCTCGGAAAAATCTCGGAAAATTGACGGAAAATTCTCGGAAAATTCTCGGAAAATTCTCGGAAAATTGACGGAAAATTCTCTGAAAATTCTCGGAAAATTCTCCGAAAATTCTCGGAAAATTCTCAGAAAATTCTCGGAAAATTCTCGGAAAATTCTCAGAAAATTCTCGGAAAAATCTCGGAAAATTCTCGGAAAATTCTCGGAAAATTGACGGAAAATTCTCGGAAAATTCTCGGAAAATTCTTGGACAATTCTCGGAAAAATCTCGGAAAATTCTCGGAAAATTCTCGGAAAATTCTCAGAAAATTCTCGGAAAATTCTCGGAAAATTCTCGGAAAATTCTCGGAAAATTCTCGGAAAATTCTCGGAAAATTCTCAATAAATTCTCGGAAAATTCTCGGAAAATTCTCGGAAAATTCTCGGAAAATTCTCGGAAAATTCTCGGAAAATTCTCGGAAAATTCTCGGAAAATTCTCAGAAAATTCTCGGAAAAAACTCGGAAAGTTCTCGGAAAATTCTCGGAAAATTCTCGGAAAATTCTCGGAAAATTCTCGGAAAATTCTCGGAAAATTCTCGGAAAATTCTCGGAAAATTGACGGAAAATTCTCGGAAAATTCTCGGAAAATTCTCGGAAAATTGACGGAAAATTCTCGGAAAATTCTCCGAAAATTCTCCGAAAATTCTCGGAAAATTCTCGGAAAATTCTCGGAAAATTCTCGGAAAATTCTCGGAAAATTCTCAATAAATTCTCGGAAAATTCTCGGAAAATTCTCGGAAAATTCTCGGAAAATTCTCGGAAAATTCTCGGAAAATTCTCAGAAAATCGTCGGAAAATTCTCGGAAAATTCTCGGAAAATTCTCGGAAAAATCTCGGAAAATTCTCGGAAAATTCTCGGAAAATTCTCGGAAAATTCTCAATAAATTCTCGGAAAATTCTCGGAAAATTCTCGGAAAATTCACGGAAAATTCTCGGAAAATTCTCGGAAAATTCTCAGAAAATCGTCGGAAAATTCTCGGAAAATTCTTAGAAAATTCTCGGAAAAATCTCGGAAAATTCTCGGAAAATTCTCGGAAAATTGACGGAAAATTCTCGGAAAATTCTCGGAAAATTCTCGGAAAATTCTCGGAAAAATCTCGGAAAATTCTCGGAAAATTCTCGGAAAATTCTCAGAAAATTCTCGGAAAATTCTCGGAAAATTCTCGGACAATTCTCGGAAAATTGACGGAAAATTCTCGGAAAATTCTCGGAATATTCTCGGAAAATTCTCGGAAAATTCTCGGAAAATTCTCGGAAAATTCTCGGAAAATTCTCAATAAATTCTCGGAAAATTCTCGGAAAATTCTCGGAAAATTCTCGGAAAATTCTCGGAAAATTCTCGGAAAATTCTCAGAAAATCGTCGGAAAATTCTCGGAAAAATCTCGGAAAATTCTCGGAAAAATCTCGGAAAATTCTCGGAAAATTCTCGGAAAATTCTCGGAAAATTCTCAGAAAATTCTCAATAAATTCTCGGAAAATTCTCGGAAAATTCTTGGAAAATTCACGGAAAATTCTCAGAAAATTCTCGGAAAATTCTCGGAAAATTGTCGGAAAGTTCTCGGAAAATTCTCAGAAAATTCTCGGAAAAATCTCGGAAAATTCTCGGAAAATTCTCGGAAAATTGACGGAAAATTCTCGGAAAATTCTCGGAAAATTCTCGGAAAATTCTCGGAAAAATCTCGGAAAATTCTCGGAAAATTCTCGGAAAATTCTCAGAAAAATGTCGGAAAATTCTCGGAAAATTCTCGGAAAATTCTCGGAAAATTCTCGGAAAATTCTCAGAAAATTCTCGGAAAATTCCCAGAAAATTCTCGGAAAATTCTCGGAAAATTCTCGGAAAATTCTCGGAAAATTCTCGGAAAATTCTCGGAAAATTCTCGGAAAATTCTCGGAAAATTGACGGAAAATTCTCGGAAAATTCTCGGAAAATTCTCGGAAAAATCTCGGAAAATTCTCGGAAAATTCTCGGAAAATTCTCGGAAAATTCTCAGAAAATTCTCAATAAATTCTCCGAAAATTCTCGGAAAATTCTCGGAAAATTCACGGAAAATTCTCGGAAAATTCTCGGAAAATTCTCAGAAAATCGTCGGAAAATTCTCGGAAAATTCTCAGAAAATTCTCGGAAAAATCTCGGAAAATTCTCGGAAAATTCTCGGAAAATTGACGGAAAATTCTCGGAAAATTCTCGGAAAATTCTCGGAAAATTCTCGGAAAAATCTCGGAAAATTCTCGGAAAATTCTCGGAAAATTCTCGGAAAATTCTCGGAAAATTCTCGGAAAATTGACGGAAAATTCTCGGAAAATTCTCGGAAAATTCTCCGAAAATTCTCGGAAAATTCTCGGAAAATTCTCGGAAAATTCTCGGAAAATTCTCAATAAATTCTCGGAAAATTCTCGGAAAATTCTCGGAAAATTCTCGGAAAATTCTCGGAAAATTCTCGGAAAATTCTCAGAAAATCGTCGGAAAATTCTCGGAAAAATCTCGGAAAATTCTCTGAAAAATCTCGGAAAATTCTCGGAAAATTCTCGGAAAATTCTCGGAAAATTCTCAGAAAATTCTCAATGAATTTTCGAAAAATTCTCGGAAAATTCTCGGAAAATTCTCGGAAAATTCTCAGAAAATTCTCGGAAAATTCCCAGAAAATTCTCGGAAAATTCTCGGAAAATTCTCGGAAAATTCTCGGAAATTTCTCGGAAATTTCTCGGAAAATTCTCGGAAAATTCTCGGAAAATTGACGGAAAATTCTCGGAAAATTCTCGGAAAATTCTCGGAAAATTCTCGGAAAATTCTCGGAAAATTCTCGGAAAATTCTCGGAAAATTCTCGGAAAATTCTCGGAAAATTCTCGGAAAATTCTCGGAAAATTCTCAGAAAATTCTCGGAAAATTCCCAGAAAATTCTCGGGAAATTCTCGGAAAATTCTCGGAAAAATCTCGGAAAATTTTCGGAAAATTCTCAGAAGATTCTCGGAAAATTCTCGGAAAATTCTCAGAAAATTCTCGGAAAATTCTCGGAAAATTCTCGGAAAATTCTCGGAGAAATTCTCGGAGAATTGTCGGAGAATCCTCGGAAAATTCTCGGAGAAATGCTCGGAGAAATTCTCGGAGAAAATCTCGGAGAAGTTCTCGGAGAAATTCTCGGAGAAAATCTTGGAGAAAATTCTCGGAGAAATTCTCGGAGAAATTCTCGGAGAATTCTCGGAGAATTCTCGGAGAATCCTCGGATAAAAAAAAAAACGAGAATTCTCGGAATTCGAAAATTCTCGGAATTTCTCGGAAATTCTCGGAAAATTCTCGGAAAATTCTCGGAAAATTCTCGGAGAAATTCTCGGAGAATTGTCGGAGAATCCTCGGAAAATTCTCGGAGAAATGCTCGGAGAAATTCTCGGAGAAAATCTCGGAGAAGTTCTCGGAGAAATTCTCGGAGAAAATCTTGGAGAAAATTCTCGGAGAAATTCTCGGAGAAATTCTCGGAGAATTCTCGGAGAATTCTCGGAGAATCCTCGGATAAAAAAAAAACGAGAATTCTCGGAATTCGAAAATTCTCGGAATTTCTCGGAAAATTCCCGGAAAATTCTCGGAAAATTCTCGAAAAATTTTCGGAAAATTCTCGGAAAATTCTCGGAAAATTCTCGGAAAATTCTCGGAAAATTCTCGGAAAATTCTCGGAAAAATCTCGGAAAATTCTCGGAAAATTCTCGGAAAATTCTCAGAAAATTCTCGGAAAATTCTCGGAAAATTCTCGGAAAATTCTCAATAAATTCTCGGAAAATTCTCGGAAAATTCTCGGAAAATTCTCGGAAAATTCTCGGAAAATTCTCGGAAAATTCTCGGAAAATTCTCGGAAAATTCTCGGAAAATTCTCGGAAAAATCTCGGAAAATTCTCGGAAAATTCTCGGCAAATTCTCGGAAAATTCTCAAAAAATTCTCAATAAATTCTCGGAAAATTCTTGGAAAATTCTCGGAAAATTCACGGAAAATTCTCGGAAAATTCTCGGAAAATTCTCAGAAAATCGTCGGCAAATTCTCGGAAAATTCTCAGAAAATTCTCGGAAAAATCTCGGAAAATCTCGGAAAATTCTCAGAAAATTCTCGGAAAATTCTCGGAAAATTCTTGGAAAATTCTCGGAAAATTCTCGGAAAATTCTCGGAAAATTCTCGGAAAATTCTCGGATAATTCTCGGAAAATTCTCAGAAAATTCTCGGAAAATTCCCAGAAAATTCTCGGAAAATTCTCGGAAAATTCTCGGAAAATTCCCGGAAAATTCTCGGAAAATTCTCGGAAAATTCTCGGAAAATTCTCGGAAAATTCTCGGAAAATTCTCGGAAAATTCTCGGACAATTCTCGGAAAATTCTCGGAAAAATCTCGGAAAATTCTCGGAAAATTCTCGGAAAATTCTCGGAAAATTCTCGGAAAATTCTCGGAAAATTCTCGGAAAATTCTCAATAAATTCTCGGAAAATTCTCGGAAAATTCTCGGAAAATTCTCGGAAAATTCTCGGAAAATTCTCGGAAAATTCTCGGAAAATTCTCGGAAAATTCTCGGAAAATTCTCGGAAAATTCTCGGAAAATTCTCGGAAAAATCTCGGAAAATTCTCGGAAAATTCTCGGCAAATTCTCGGCAAATTCTCAGAAAATTCTCAATAAATTCTCGGAAAATTCTTGGAAAATTCTCGGAAAATTCACGGAAAATTCTCGGAAAATTCTCGGAAAATTCTCAGAAAATCGTCGGAAAATTCTCGGAAAATTCTCAGAAAATTCTCGGAAAAATCTCGGAAAATTCTCGGAAAATTCTCAGAAAATTCTCGGAAAATTCTCGGAAAATTCTCGGAAAATTCTCGGAAAATTCTCGGAAAATTCTCGGAAAATTCTCGGAAAATTCTCGGATAATTCTCGGAAAATTCTCAGAAAATTCTCGGAAAATTCCCAGAAAATTCTCGGAAAATTCTCGGAAAATTCTCGGAAAATTCTCGGAAAATTCTCGGAAAATTCTCGGAAAATTCTCGGAAAATTCTCGGAAAATTCTCGGAAAATTGACGGAAAATTCTCGGAAAATTCTCGGAAAATTCTCGGAAAATTGACGGAAAATTCTCTGAAAATTCTCGGAAAATTCTCCGAAAATTCTCGGAAAATTCTCGGAAAATTCTCGGAAAATTCTCGGAAAATTCTCAATAAATTCTCGGAAAATTCTCGGAAAATTCTCGGAAAATTCTCGGAAAATTCTCGGAAAATTCTCGGAAAATTCTCAGAAAATCGTCGGAAATTTCTCGGAAAATTCTCGGAAAATTCTCGGAAAATTCTCAATAAATTCTCGGAAAATTCTCGGAAAATTTTCGGAAAATTCTCGGAAAATTCTCGGAAAATTCTCAGAAAATCGTCAGAAAATTCTCGGAAAATTCTCGGAAAATTCTCGGATAATTCTCGGAAAATTCTCGGAAAATTCTCGGAAAATTCTCGGAAAATTCTCAGAAAATTCTCAATAAATTCTCGGAAAATTCTCGGAAAATTCTCGGAAAATTCACGGAAAATTCTCGGAAACTTCTCGGAAAATTCTCAGAAAATCGTCGGAAAATTCTCGGAAAATTCTCAGAAAATTCTCGGAAAAATCTCGGAAAATTCTCGGAAAATTCTCGGAAAATTGACGGAAAATTCTCGGAAAATTCTCGGAAAATTCTTGGAAAATTCTCGGAAAAATCTCGGAAAATTCTCGGAAAATTCTCGGAAAATTCTCAGAAAATTCTCGGAAAATTCTCGGAAAATTCTCGGAAAATTCTCGGGGAATTCTCGGAAAATTCTCGGAAAATTCTCAATAAATTCTCGGAAAATTCTCGGAAAATTCTCGGAAAATTCTCGGAAAATTCTCGGAAAATTCTCGGAAAATTCTCAGAAAATTCTCGGAAAATTCTCGGAAAATTCTCGGAAAATTCTCGGGGAATTCTCGGAAAATTCTCGGAAAATTCTCAATAAATTCTCGGAAAATTCTCGGAAAATTCTCGGAAAATTCTCGGAAAATTCTCGGAAAATTCTCGGAAAATTCTCGGAAAATTCTCGGAAAATTCTCGGAAAATTCTCAGAAAATTCTCGGAAAAATCTCGGAAAGTTCTCGGAAAATTCTCGGAAAATTCTCGGAAAATTCTCGGAAAATTCTCGGAAAATTCTCGGAAAATTCTCGGAAAATTCTCGGAAAATTCTCGGAAAATTCTCGGAAAAATCTCGGAAAATTCTCGGAAAATTCTCGGAAAATTCTCAGAAAATTCTCGGAAAATTCTCGGAAAATTCTCGGAAAATTCTCAATAAATTCTCGGAAAATTCTCGGAAAATTCTCGGAAAATTCTCGGAAAATTCTCGGAAAATTCTCGGAAAATTCTCGGAAAATTCTCGGAAAATTCTCGGAAAAATCTCGGAAAATTCTCGGAAAATTCTCGGAAAATTCTCGGAAAATTCTCGGAAAATTCTCGGAAAAATCTCGGAAAATTCTCGGGAAATTCTCGGCAAATTCTCGGAAAATTCTCAGAAAATTCTCAATAAATTCTCGGAAAATTCTTGGAAAATTCTCGGAAAATTCACGGAAAATTCTCGGAAAATTCTCGGAAAATTCTCAGAAAATCGTCGGAAAATTTTCGGAAAATTCTCAGAAAATTCTCGGAAAAATCTCGGAAAATTCTCGGAAAATTCTCAGAAAATTCTCGGAAAATTCTCGGAAAATTCTCGGAAAATTCTCGGAAAATTCTCGGAAAATTCTCGGAAAATTCTCGGATAATTCTCGGAAAATTCTCAGAAAATTCTCGGAAAATTCCCAGAAAATTCTCGGAAAATTCTCGGAAAATTCTCGGAAAATTCTCGGAAAATTCTCGGAAAATTCTCGGAAAATTCTCGGAAAATTCTCGGAAAATTCTCGGAAAATTGACGGAAAATTCTCGGAAAATTCTCGGAAAATTCTCGGAAAATTGACGGAAAATTCTCGGAAAATTCTCGGAAAATTCTCGGAAAATTCTCGGAAAATTCTCGGAAAATTCTCGGAAAATTCTCGGAAAATTCTCAATAAATTCTCGGAAAATTCTCGGAAAATTCTCGGAAAATTCTCGGAAAATTCTCGGAAAATTCTCGGAAAATTCTCAGAAAATCGTCGGAAAATTCTCGGAAAATTCTCGGAAAATTCTCGGAAAATTCTCAATAAATTCTCGGAAAATTGTCGGGAAATTCTCGGAAAATTCTCGGAAAATTCTCGGAAAATTCTCGGAAAATTCTCAGAAAATCGTCGGAAAATTCTCGGAAAATTCTCGGAAAATTCTCGGAAAAATCTCGGAAAATTCTCGGAAAATTCTCGGAAAATTCTCGAAAAATTCTCAGAAAATTCTCAATAAATTCTCGGAAAATTCTCGGAAAATTCACGGAAAATTCTCGGAAAATTCTCGGAAAATTCTCAGAAAATTCTCGGAAAAATCTCGGAAAATTCTCGGAAAATTCTCGGAAATTTCTCGGAAAATTCTCGGAAAATTCTCAGAAAATTCTCGGAAAATTCTCGGAAAAATCTCGGAAAATTCTCGGAAAATTCTCAGAAAATTCTCAGAAAATTCTCGGAAAATTCTCGGAAAATTCTCGGAAAATTCTCAGAAAGTTCTCGGAAAATTGACGGAAAATTCTCGGAAAATTCTCGGAAAATTCTCGGAAAATTCTCGGAAAATTCTCAGAAAATTCTCGGAAAATTCTCGGAAAATTCTCGGAAAATTCTCGGAAAATCTCGGGAAAATCTCGGAAAATTCTCGGAAAATTCTCGGAAAATTCTCGGAAAATTCTCGGAAAATTCTCGGAAAATTCTCGGAAAATTCTCGGAAAATTCTCGGAAAATTCTCAGAAAATTCTCGGAAAAATCTCGGAAAGTTCTCGGAAAATTCTCGGAAAATTCTCGGAAAATTCTCGGAAAATTCTCGGAAAATTCTCGGAAAATTCTCGGAAAATTCTCGGAAAATTCTCGGAAAATTCTCGGAAAAATCTCGGAAAATTCTCGGAAAATTCTCGGAAAATTCTCAGAAAATTCTCGGAAAATTCTCGAAAATTCTCGGAAAATTCTCAATAAATTCTCGGAAAATTCTCGGAAAATTCTCGGAAAATTCTCGGAAAATTCTCGGAAAATTCTCGGAAAATTCTCGGAAAATTCTCGGAAAATTCTCGGAAAAATCTCGGAAAATTCTCGGAAAATTCTCGGAAAATTCTCGGAAAATTCTCGGAAAATTCTCGGAAAAATCTCGGAAAATTCTCGGGAAATTCTCGGCAAATTCTCGGAAAATTCTCAGAAAATTCTCAATAAATTCTCGGAAAATTCTTGGAAAATTCTCGGAAAATTCACGGAAAATTCTCGGAAAATTCTCGGAAAATTCTCAGAAAATCGTCGGAAAATTTTCGGAAAATTCTCAGAAAATTCTCGGAAAAATCTCGGAAAATTCTCGGAAAATTCTCAGAAAATTCTCGGAAAATTCTCGGAAAATTCTCGGAAAATTCTCGGAAAATTCTCGGAAAATTCTCGGAAAATTCTCGGATAATTCTCGGAAAATTCTCAGAAAATTCTCGGAAAATTCCCAGAAAATTCTCGGAAAATTCTCGGAAGATTCTCAGAAAATCGTCGGAAAATTCTCGGAAAATTCTCGGAAAATTCTCGGAAAATTCTCGGAAAATTCTCGGAAAATTCTCGGAAAATTGACGGAAAATTCTCGGAAAATTCTCGGAAAATTCTCGGAAAATTGACGGAAAATTCTCGGAAAATTCTCGGAAAATTCTCAGAAAATTCTCGGAAAATTCTCGGAAAATTCTCGGAAAATTCTCGGAAAATTCTCGGAAAATTCTCAGAAAATTCTCGGAAAATTCTCTGAAAATTCTCGGAAAATTCTCGGAAAATTCTCAATAAATTCTCGGAAAATTCTCGGAAAATTCTCGGAAAATTCTCGGAAAATTCTCGGAAAATTCTCGGAAAATTCTCAGAAAAACGTCGGAAAATTCTCGGAAAATTCTCGGAAAATTCTCGGAAAATTCTCAATAAATTCTCGGAAAATTGTCGGGAAATTCTCGGAAAATTCTCGGAAAATTCTCGGAAAATTCTCGGAAAATTCTCAGAAAATCGTCGGAAAATTCTCGGAAAATTCTCGGAAAATTCTCGGAAAAATCTCGGAAAATTCTCGGAAAATTCTCGGAAAATTCTCGAAAAATTCTCAGAAAATTCTCAATAAATTCTCGGAAAATTCTCGGAAAATTCTCGGAAAATTCACGGAAAATTCTCGGAAAATTCTCGGAAAATTCTCAGAAAATCGTCGGAAAATTCTCGGAAAATTCTCAGAAAATTCTCGGAAAAATCTCGGAAAATTCTCGGAAAATTCTCGGAAAATTGACGGAAAATTCTCGGAAAATTCTCAGAAAATTCTCGGAAAATTCTCGGAAAATTCTCGGAAAATTCTCGGAAAAGTCTCAGAAAATTCTCGGAAAATTCTCGGAAAATTCTCGGAAAATTCTCGGAAAATTCTCGGAAAATTCTCGGAAAATTCTCGGAAAATTCTCAGAAAATTCTCGGAAAATTCTCGGAAAATTCTCGGAAAATTCTCGGAAAATTCTCGGAAAATTCTCGGAAAATTCTCGGATAATTCTCGGAAAATTCTCAGAAAATTCTCGGAAAATTCCCAGAAAATTCTCGGAAAATTCTCGGAAAATTCTCAGAAAATCGTCGGAAAATTCTCGGAAAATTCTCGGAAAATTCTCGGAAAATTCTCGGAAAATTCTCGGAAAATTCTCGGAAAATTGACGGAAAATTCTCGGAAAATTCTCGGAAAATTCTCGGAAAATTGACGGAAAATTCTCGGAAAATTCTCGGAAAATTCTCGGAAAATTCTCGGAAAATTCTCGGAAAATTCTCGGAAAATTCTCGGAAAATTCTCGGAAGATTCTCAGAAAATTCTCGGAAAATTCTCGGAAAATTCTCGGAAAATTCTCGGAAAATTCTCAATAAATTCTCGGAAAATTCTCGGAAAATTCTCGGAAAATTCTCGGAAAATTCTCGGAAAATTCTCGGAAAATTCTCAGAAAATCGTCGGAAAATTCTCGGAAAATTCTCGGAAAATTCTCGGAAAATTCTCAATAAATTCTCGGAAAATTGTCGGGAAATTCTCGGAAAATTCTCGGAAAATTCTCGGAAAATTCTCGGAAAATTCTCAGAAAATTCTCGGAAAATTCTCGGAAAATTCTCGGAAAATTCTCGGAAAATTCTCGGAAAATTCTCGGAAAATTCTCGGAAAATTCTCGGAAAATTCTCAGAAAATTCTCGGAAAATTCTCGGAAAATTCTCGGAAAATTCTCGGAAAATTCTCAATAAATTCTCGGAAAATTCTCGGAAAATTCTCGGAAAATTCTCGGAAAATTCTCGGAAAATTCTCGGAAAATTCTCAGAAAATCGTCGGAAAATTCTCGGAAAATTCTCGGAAAATTCTCGGAAAATTCTCAATAAATTCTCGGAAAATTGTCGGGAAATTCTCGGAAAATTCTCGGAAAATTCTCGGAAAATTCTCGGAAAATTCTCAGAAAATCGTCGGAAAATTCTCGGAAAATTCTCGGAAAATTCTCGGAAAAATCTCGGAAAATTCTCGGAAAATTCTCGGAAAATTCTCGAAAAATTCTCAGAAAATTCTCAATAAATTCTCGGAAAATTCTCGGAAAATTCTCGGAAAATTCACGGAAAATTCTCGGAAAATTCTCGGAAAATTCTCAGAAAATCGTCGGAAAATTCTCGGAAAATTCTCAGAAAATTCTCGGAAAAATCTCGGAAAATTCTCGGAAAATTCTCGGAAAATTGACGGAAAATTCTCGGAAAATTCTCAGAAAATTCTCGGAAAATTCTCGGAAAATTCTCGGAAAATTCTCGGAAAAGTCTCAGAAAATTCTCGGAAA
This sequence comes from Eutreptiella sp. 'Long Island Sound 2002', assembly GCA_964036045.1. NCBI lineage: Eukaryota > Euglenozoa > Euglenophyceae > Eutreptiales > Eutreptiaceae > Eutreptiella > Eutreptiella sp. 'Long Island Sound 2002'. The sequence continues at coordinate 10,843,016 of OZ038401.1, read as the reverse complement.
ATTCTCGGAAAATTCTCGGAAAATTCTCGGAAAATTCTCGGAAAATTCTCGGAAAATTCTCGGAAAATTCTCAGAAAATTCTCGGAAAATTCTCGGAAAATTCTCGGAAAATTCTCGGAAAATTCTCGGAAAATTCTCGGAAAATTCTCGGATAATTCTCGGAAAATTCTCAGAAAATTCTCGGAAAATTCCCAGAAAATTCTCGGAAAATTCTCGGAAAATTCTCAGAAAATCGTCGGAAAATTCTCGGAAAATTCTCGGAAAATTCTCGGAAAATTCTCGGAAAATTCTCGGAAAATTCTCGGAAAATTGACGGAAAATTCTCGGAAAATTCTCGGAAAATTCTCGGAAAATTGACGGAAAATTCTCGGAAAATTCTCGGAAAATTCTCGGAAAATTCTCGGAAAATTCTCGGAAAATTCTCGGAAAATTCTCGGAAAATTCTCGGAAAATTCTCAGAAAATTCTCGGAAAATTCTCGGAAAATTCTCGGAAAATTCTCGGAAAATTCTCAATAAATTCTCGGAAAATTCTCGGAAAATTCTCGGAAAATTCTCGGAAAATTCTCGGAAAATTCTCGGAAAATTCTCGGAAAATTCTCGGAAAATTCACGGAAAATTCTCGGAAAATTCTCGGAAAATTCTCAGAAAATCGTCGGAAAATTCTCGGAAAATTCTCGGAAAATTCTCAATAAATTCTCGGAAAATTGTCGGGAAATTCTCGGAAAATTCTCGGAAAATTCTCGGAAAATTCTCGGAAAATTCTCAGAAAATCGTCGGAAAATTCTCGGAAAATTCTCGGAAAATTCTCGGAAAAATCTCGGAAAATTCTCGGAAAATTCTCGGAAAATTCTCGAAAAATTCTCAGAAAATTCTCAATAAATTCTCGGAAAATTCTCGGAAAATTCTCGGAAAATTCACGGAAAATTCTCGGAAAATTCTCGGAAAATTCTCAGAAAATCGTCGGAAAATTCTCGGAAAATTCTCAGAAAATTCTCGGAAAAATCTCGGAAAATTCTCGGAAAATTCTCGGAAAATTGACGGAAAATTCTCGGAAAATTCTCAGAAAATTCTCGGAAAATTCTCGGAAAAATCTCGGAAAATTCTCGGAAAATTCTCAGAAAATTCTCAGAAAATTCTCGGAAAATTCTCGGAAAATTCTCGGAAAATTCTCAGAAAATTCTCGGAAAATTGACGGAAAATTCTCGGAAAATTCTCGGAAAATTCTCGGAAAATTCTCGGAAAATTCTCGGAAAATTCTCGGAAAATTCTCGGAAAATTCTCGGAAAATCTCGGGAAAATCTCGGAAAATTCTCGGAAAATTCTCGGAAAATTCTCGGAAAATTCTCGGAAAATTCTCGGAAAATTCTCGGAAAATTCTCAAAAAATTCTCGGAAAATTCTCGGAAAATTCTCGGAAAATTCTCGGAAAATTCTCGGAAAATTCTCGGAAAATTGACGGAAAATTCTCGGAAAATTCTCGGAAAAATCTCGGAAAATTCTCGGAAAATTCTCAGAAAATTCCCGGAAAATTCTCGGAAAATTCTCAGAAAATTCCCGGAAAATTCTCGGAAAAATCACGGAAAATTCTCGGAAAATTCTCGGAAAATTCTCGGAGAAATTCTCGGAGAATTCTCGGAGAATTCTCGGAAAATTCTCGGAGAAATGCTCGGAGAAATTCTCGGAGAAAATCTCGGAGAAGTTCTCGGAGAAATTCTCGGAGAAAATCTCGGAGAAAATTCTCGGAGAAATTCACGGAGAAATTCTCGGAGAATTCTCGGAGAATTCTCGGAGAATTCTCGGATAAAAAAAAAAAAACGAGAATTCTCGGAATTCGAAAATTCTCGGAATTTCTCGGAAATTCTCGGAATTTTCGGAATTCTCGGAATTCTCGGAAAATTCTCGGAAAATTCTCGGAAAATTCTCGGAAAATTCTCGGAAAATTCCCGGAAAATTCTCGGAAAATTCTCGGAAAATTCTCGGAAAATTCTCGGAAAATTCTCGGAAAATTCTCGGAAAATTCTCGGAAAATTCTCGGAAAATTCTCGGAAAATTCTCGGAAAAATCTCGGAAAATTCTCGGAAAATTCTCGGAAAAATCTCAGAAAATTCTCGGAAAATTCTCGGAAAATTCTCGGAAAATTCTCGGAAAATTCTCGGAAAATTCTCGGAAAATTCTCAATAAATTCTCGGAAAATTCTCGGAAAATTCTCGGAAAATTCTCGGAACATTCTCGGAAAATTCTCGGAAAATTCTCGGAAAATTCTCGGAAAATTCTCGGAAAATTCTCGGAAAAATCTCGGAAAATTCTCGGAAAATTCTCGGAAAATTCTCGGAACATTCTCGGAAAATTCTCGGAAAATTCTCGGAAAATTCGCGGGAAAATCTCGGAAAATTCTCGGAAAATTCTCGGAAAATTCTCGGAAAATTCTCGGAAAATTCTCGGAAAATTCTCGGAAAATTCTCGGAAAATTCTCGGAAAATTCTCGGAAAATTCTCGGAAAATTCTCGGAAAATTCTCGGAAAATTGACGGAAAATTCTCGGAAAAATCTCGGAAAATTCTCGGAAAATTCTCGGAAAATTCTCAGAAAATTCTCGGAAAATTCTCGGAAAATTCTCAGAAAATTCTCGGAAAATTCTCGGAAAATTCTCGGAAAATTCTCGGAAAATTCTCGGAAAATTCTCGGAAAAATCTCGGAAAATTCTCAGAAAATTCTCGGAAAATTCTCGGAAAATTCTCGGAAAATTCTCGGAAAATTCTCAGAAAATTCTCGGAAAATTCTCGGAAAAATCTCGGAAAATTCTCGGGAAATTCTCGGCAAATTCTCGGAAAATTCTCAGAAAATTCTCAATAAATTCTCGGAAAATTCTTGGAAAATTCTCGGAAAATTCTCGGAAAATTCTCGGAAAATTCTCGGAAAATTCTCGGAAAAATCTCGGAAAATTCTCGGAAAATTCTCGGAAAATTCTCGGAACATTCTCGGAAAATTCTCGGAAAATTCTCGGAAAATTCGCGGGAAAATCTCGGAAAATTCTCGGAAAATTCTCGGAAAATTCTCGGAAAATTCTCGGAAAATTCTCGGAAAATTCTCGGAAAATTCTCGGAAAATTCTCGGAAAATTCTCGGAAAATTCTCGGAAAATTCTCGGAAAATTCTCGGAAAATTGACGGAAAATTCTCGGAAAATTCTCGGAAAATTCTCGGAAAATTCTCGGAAAATTCTCAGAAAATTCTCGGAAAATTCTCGGAAAATTCTCAGAAAATTCTCGGAAAATTCTCGGAAAATTCTCGGAAAATTCTCGGAAAATTCTCAGAAAATTCTCGGAAAATTCTCGGAAAATTCTCAGAAAATTCTCGGAAAATTCTCGGAAAATTCTCGGAAAATTCTCGGAAAATTCTCAGAAAATTCTCGGAAAATTCTCGGAAAAATCTCGGAAAATTCTCGGGAAATTCTCGGCAAATTCTCGGAAAATTCTCAGAAAATTCTCAATAAATTCTCGGAAAATTCTTGGAAAATTCTCGGAAAATTCACGGAAAATTCTCGGAAAATTCTCAGAAAATCGTCGGAAAATTTTCAGAAAATTCTCAGAAAATTCTCGGAAAAATCTCGGAAAATTCTCGGAAAATTCTCAGAAAATTCTCGGAAAATTCTCGGAAAATTCTCGGAAAATTCTCGGAAAATTCTCGGAAAATTCTCGGAAAATTCTCGGATAATTCTCGGAAAATTCTCAGAAAATTCTCGGAAAATTCTCAGAAAATTCTCGGAAAATTCTCGGAAAATTCTCGGAAAATTCTCGGAAAATTCTCGGAAAATTCTCGGAAAATTCTCGGAAAATTCTCGGAAAATTCTCGGAAAATTCTCGGAAAAATCTCGGAAAATTCTCAGAAAATTCTCGGAAAATTCTCGGAAAATTCTCGGAAAATTCTCGGAAAATTCTCAGAAAATTCTCGGAAAATTCTCGGAAAAATCTCGGAAAATTCTCGGGAAATTCTCGGCAAATTCTCGGAAAATTCTCAGAAAATTCTCAATAAATTCTCGGAAAATTGTCGGAAAATTCTCGGAAAATTCTCGGAAAATTCTCGGAAAATTCTCAGAAAATCGTCGGAAAATTCGCGGGAAAATCTCGGAAAATTCTCGGAAAATCGTCGGAAAATTTTCGGAAAATTCTCAGAAAATTCTCGGAAAATTCTCGGAAAATTCTCGGAAAATTCTCAGAAAATTCTCGGAAAATTCTCGGAAAATTCTCGGAAAATTCTCGGAAAATTCTCGGAAAATTCTCGGAAAATTCTCGGATAATTCTCGGAAAATTCTCAGAAAATTCTCGGAAAATTCTCAGAAAATTCTCGGAAAATTCTCGGAAAATTCTCGGAAAATTCTCGGAAAATTCTCGGAAAATTCTCGGAAAATTCTCGGAAAATTCTCGGAAAATTCTCGGAAAATTCTCGGAAAAATCTCGGAAAATTCTCAGAAAATTCTCGGAAAATTCTCGGAAAAATCTCGGAAAATTCTCGGAAAATTCTCAGAAAATTCTCGGAAAATTCTCGGAAAAATCTCGGAAAATTCTCGGGAAATTCTCGGCAAATTCTCGGAAAATTCTCAGAAAATTCTCAATAAATTCTCGGAAAATTCTCGGAAAATTCTCGGAAAATTCTCGGAAAATTCTCGGAAAATTCTCGGAAAATTCTCGGAAAATTCTCGGAAAAATCTCGGAAAATTCTCGGAAAATTCTCGGAACATTCTCGGAAAATTCTCGGAAAATTCTCGGAAAATTCGCGGGAAAATCTCGGAAAATTCTCGGAAAATTCTCGGAAAATTCTCGGAAAATTCTCGGAAAATTCTCGGAAAATTCTCGGAAAATTCTCGGAAAATTCTCGGAAAATTCTCGGAAAATTCTCGGAAAATTCTCGGAAAATTCTCGGAAAATTGACAGAAAATTCTCGGAAAATTCTCGGAAAATTCTCGGAAAATTCTCGGAAAATTCTCAGAAAATTCTCGGAAAATTCTCGGAAAATTCTCAGAAAATTCTCGGAAAATTCTCGGAAAATTCTCACAAAATTCTCGGAAAATTCTCAGAAAATTCTCGGAAAATTCTCGGAAAATTCTCAGAAAATTCTCGGAAAACTCGGAAAATTCTCGGAAAATTCTCGGAAAATTCTCAGAAAATTCTCGGAAAATTCTCGGAAAAATCTCGGAAAATTCTCGGGAAATTCTCGGCAAATTCTCGGAAAATTCTCAGAAAATTCTCAATAAATTCTCGGAAAATTCTTGGAAAATTCTCGGAAAATTCACGGAAAATTCTCGGAAAATTCTCAGAAAATCGTCGGAAAATTTTCGGAAAATTCTCAGAAAATTCTCGGAAAAATCTCGGAAAATTCTCGGAAAATTCTCAGAAAATTCTCGGAAAATTCTCGGAAAATTCTCGGAAAATTCTCGGAAAATTCTCGGAAAATTCTCGGAAAATTCTCGGAAAATTCTCGGATAATTCTCGGAAAATTCTCAGAAAATTCTCGGAAAATTCTCAGAAAATTCTCGGAAAATTCTCGGAAAATTCTCGGAAAATTCTCGGAAAATTCTCGGAAAATTCTCGGAAAATTCTCGGAAAATTCTCGGAAAATTCTCGGAAAATTGACGGAAAATTCTCGGAAAATTCTCGGAAAATTCTCGGAAAATTGACGGAAAATTCTCGGAAAATTCTCGGAAAATTCTCCGAAAATTCTCGGAAAATTCTCGGAAACTTCTCGGAAAATTCTCGGAAAATTCTCAATAAATTCTCGGAAAATTCTCGGAAAATTCTCGGAAAATTCTCGGAAAATTCTCGGAAAATTCTCGGAAAATTCTCAGAAAATCGTCGGAAAATTTTCGGAAAATTCTCAGAAAATTCTCGGAAAAATCTCGGAAAATTCTCGGAAAATTCTCAGAAAATTCTCGGAAAATTCTCGGAAAATTCTCGGAAAATTCTCGGAAAATTCTCGGAAAATTCTCGGAAAATTCTCGGAAAATTCTCGGATAATTCTCGGAAAATTCTCAGAAAATTCTCGGAAAATTCTCAGAAAATTCTCGGAAAATTCTCGGAAAATTCTCGGAAAATTCTCGGAAAATTCTCGAAAAATTCTCAGAAAATTCTCAATAAATTCTCGGAAAATTCTCGGAAAATTCTCGGAAAATTCACGGAAAATTCTCGGAAAATTCTCGGAAAATTCTCAGAAAATCGTCGGAAAATTCTCGGAAAATTCTCAGAAAATTCTCGGAAAAATCTCGGAAAATTCTCGGAAAATTCTCGGAAAATTCTCGGAAAATTGACGGAAAATTCTCGGAAAATTCTCGGAAAATTCTCGGAAAATTCTCGGAAAAATCTCGGAAAATTCTCGGAAAATTCTCAGAAAATTCTCGGAAAATTCTCGGAAAATTCTCGGAAAATTCTCAGAAAATTCTCGGAAAATTGACGGAAAATTCTCGGAAAATTCTCGGAAAATTCTCGGAAAATTCTCGGAAAATTCTCGGAAAATTCTCGGAAAATTCTCGGAAAATTCTCGGAAAATTCTCGGAAAATCTCGGGAAAATCTCGGAAAATTCTCGGAAAATTCTCGGAAAATTCTCAGAAAATTCTCGGAAAATTCCCGGAAAATTCTCGGAAAATTCTCGGAAAATTCTCGGAAAATTCTCGGAAAATTCTCGGAAAATTCTCGGAAAATTCTCGGAAAATTCTCGGAAAATTGACGGAAAATTCTCGGAAAATTCTCGGAAAATTCTCGGAAAATTCTCGGAAAATTCTTAGAAAATTCCCGGAAAATTCTCGGAAAATTCTCAGAAAATTCCCGGAAAATTCTCGGAAAAATCACGGAAAATTCTCGGAAAATTCTCGGAAAATTCTCGGAGAAATTCTCGGAGAATTCTCGGAGAATTCTCGGAAAATTCTCGGAGAAATGCTCGGAGAAATTCTCGGAGAAAATCTCGGAGAAGTTCTCGGAGAAATTCTCGGAGAAAATCTCGGAGAAAATTCTCGGAGAAATTCACGGAGAAATTCTCGGAGAATTCTCGGAGAATTCTCGGAGAATTCTCGGATAAAAAAAAAAAAAACGAGAATTCTCGGAATTCGAAAATTCTCGGAATTTCTCGGAAATTCTCGGAATTTTCGGAATTCTCGGAATTCTCGGAAAATTCTCGGAAAATTCTCGGAAAATTCTAGGAAAACTCTCGGAAAATTCTCGGAAAATTCTCGGAAAAATCTCGGAAAATTCTCGGAAAATTCTCAGAAAATTCTCGGAAAATTCTCGGAAAATTCTCGGAAAATTCTCGGAAAAATCTCGGAAAATTGACGGAAAATTCTCGGAAAATTCTCGGAAAATTCTCGGAAAATTCTCGGAAAATTCTCGGAAAATTCTCGGAAAATTCTCGGAAAATTCTCGGAAAATTCTCGGAAAATCTCGGGAAAATCTCGGAAAATTCTCGGAAAATTCTCGGAAAATTCTCAGAAAATTCTCGGAAAATTCCCGGAAAATTCTCGGAAAATTCTCGGAAAATTCTCGGAAAATTCTCGGAAAATTCTCGGAAAATTCTCGGAAAATTCTCGGAAAATTCTCGGAAAATTGACGGAAAATTCTCGGAAAATTCTCGGAAAATTCTCGGAAAATTCTCGGAAAATTCTTAGAAAATTCCCGGAAAATTCTCGGAAAATTCTCAGAAAATTCCCGGAAAATTCTCGGAAAAATCACGGAAAATTCTCGGAAAATTCTCGGAAAATTCTCGGAGAAATTCTCGGAGAATTCTCGGAGAATTCTCGGAAAATTCTCGGAGAAATGCTCGGAGAAATTCTCGGAGAAAATCTCGGAGAAGTTCTCGGAGAAATTCTCGGAGAAAATCTCGGAGAAAATTCTCGGAGAAATTCACGGAGAAATTCTCGGAGAATTCTCGGAGAATTCTCGGAGAATTCTCGGATAAAAAAAAAAAAAACGAGAATTCTCGGAATTCGAAAATTCTCGGAATTTCTCGGAAATTCTCGGAATTTTCGGAATTCTCGGAATTCTCGGAAAATTCTCGGAAAATTCTCGGAAAATTCTAGGAAAACTCTCGGAAAATTCGCGGAAAATTCTCGGAAAATTCTCGGAAAATTCTCGGAAAATTCTCGGAAAATTCTCGGAAAATTCTCGGAAAATTCTCGGAAAATTCTCGGAAAAATCTCGGAAAATTCTCGGAAAATTCTCGGAAAAATCTCGGAAAATTCTCGCAAAATTCTCGGAAAATTCTCGGAAAATTCTCGGAAAATTCTCAGAAAATTCTCAATAAATTCTCGGAAAATTCTCGGAAAATTCTCGGAAAATTCTCGGAACATTCTCGGAAAATTCTCGGAAAATTCTCGGAAAATTCTCGGAAAATTCTCGGAAAATTCTCAGAAAAATCTCGGAAAATTCTCGGAAAATTCTCGGAAAATTCTCGGAAAATTCTCGGAAAATTCTCGGAAAATTCTCGGAAAATTCTCGGAAAATTCTCGGAAAATTCTCGGAAAATTCTCGGAAAATTCTCGGAAAATTCTCGGAAAGTTCTCGGAAAATTCTCGGAAAATTCTCAGAAAATTCTCAGAAAATTCTCGGAAAATTCTCGGAAAATTCTCGGAAAATTCTCGGAAAATTCTCGGAAAAATCTCGGAAAATTCTCGGAAAATTCTCGGAAAATTCTCGGAAAATTCTCGGAAAATTCTCGGAAAATTCTCGGAAAATTCTCGGGAAAATCGCGGAAAATTCTCGGAAAAGTCTCGGAAAATTCTCAGAAAATTCTCGGAAAATTCTCGGAAAATTCTCGGAAAATTCTCGGAAAATTCTCGGAAAATTCTCGGAAAATTCTCGGAAAATTCTCGGAAAATTCTCAGAAAATTCTCGGAAAATTCTCGGAAAATTCTCAGAAAATTCTCGGAAAATTCTCGGAAAATTCTCGGAAAATTCTCGGAAAATTCTCGGAAAATTCTCGGAAAATTCTCGGAGAAATTCTCGGAGAATTCTCGGAGAATTCCCGGAAAATTCTCGGAGAAATGCTTGGAGAAATTCTCGGAGAAAATCTCGGAGAAGTTCTCGGAGAAATTCTCGGAGAAAATCTCGGAGAAAATTCTCGGAGAAATTCTCGGAGAAATTCTCGGAGAATTCTCGGAGAATTATCGGAGAATTCTCGGATAAAAAAAAAACGAGAATTCTCGGAATTGGAAAATTCTCGGAATTTCTCGGAAATTCTCGGAATTTTCGGAATTCTCGGAATTCTCGGAAAATTCTCGGAAAATTCTCGGAAAATTCTCGGAAAATTCTCGGAAAATTCCCGGAAAATTCTCGGAAAATTCTCGGAAAATTCTCGGAAAATTCTCGGAAAATTCTCGGAAAATTCTCGGAAAATTCTCGGAAAATTCTCGGAAAGTTCTCGGAAAATTCTCGGAAAATTCTCAGAAAATTCTCAGAAAATTCTCGGAAAATTCTCGGAAAATTCTCGGAAAATTCTCGGAAAATTCTCGGAAAAATCTCGGAAAATTCTCGGAAAATTCTCGGAAAATTCTCGGAAAATTCTCGGAAAATTCTCGGAAAATTCTCGGAAAATTCTCGGGAAAATCGCGGAAAATTCTCGGAAAAGTCTCGGAAAATTCTCAGAAAATTCTCGGAAAATTCTCGGAAAAGTCTCGGAAAATTCTCGGAAAATTCTCGGAAAATTCTCGGAAAATTCTCGGAAAATTCTCGGAAAATTCTCAGAAAATTCTCGGAAAATTCTCGGAAAATTCTCAGAAAATTCTCGGAAAATTCTCGGAAAATTCTCGGAAAATTCTCGGAAAATTCTCGGAAAATTCTCGGAAAATTCTCGGAGAAATTCTCGGAGAATTCTCGGAGAATTCTCGGAAAATTCTCGGAGAAATGCTTGGAGAAATTCTCGGAGAAAATCTCGGAGAAGTTCTCGGAGAAATTCTCGGAGAAAATCTCGGAGAAAATTCTCGGAGAAATTCTCGGAGGAATTCTCGGAGAATTCTCGGAGAATTATCGGAGAATTCTCGGATAAAAAAAAAACGAGAATTCTCGGAATTGGAAAATTCTCGGAATTTCTCGGAAATTCTCGGAATTTTCGGAATTCTCGGAATTCTCGGAAAATTCTCGGAAAATTCTCGGAAAATTCTCGGAAAATTCTCGGAAAATTCCCGGAAAATTCTCGGAAAATTCTCGGAAAATTCTCGGAAAATTCTCGGAAAATTCTCGGAAAATTCTCGGAAAATTCTCGGAAAATTCTCGGAAACTTCTCGGAAAATTCTCGGAAAAATCTCGGAAAATTCTCCGAAAATTCTCGGAAAATTCTCGGAAAATTCTCGGAAAATTCTCGGAAAATTCTCGGAAAATTCTCAATAAATTCTCGGAAAATTCTCGGAAAATTCTCGGAAAATTCTCGGAAAATTCTCGGAAAATTCTCGGAAAATTCTCGGAAAATTCTCGGAAAATTCTCGGAAAAATCTCGGAAAATTCTCGGAAAATTCTCGGAAAATTCTCGGAAAATTCTCAGAAAATTCTCAATAAATTCTCGGAAAATTCTCAGAAAATTCTCAATAATTTCTCGGAAAATTCTCGGAAAATTCTCGGAAAATTCTCGGAACATTCTCGGAAAATTCTCGGAAAATTCTCGGAAAATTCTCGGAAAATTCTCGGAAAATTCTCGGAAAATTCTCGGAAAAATCTCGGAAAATTCTCGGAAAATTCTCGGAAAAATCTCAGAAAATTCTCGGAAAATTCTCGGAAAATTCTCGGAAAATTCTCGGAAAATTCTCAGAAAATTCTCAATAAATTCTCGGAAAATTCTCGGAAAATTCTCGGAAAATTCTCGGAACATTCTCGGAAAATTCTCGGAAAATTCTCGGAAAATTCTCGGAAAATTCTCGGAAAATTCTCGGAAAAATCTCGGAAAATTCTCGGAAAATTCTCGGAAAATTCTCGGAAAATTCTCGGAAAATTCTCGGAAAATTCTCGGAAAATTCTCGGGAAAATCGCGGAAAATTCTCGGAAAAGTCTCGGAAAATTCTCAGAAAATTCTCGGAAAATTCTCGGAAAATTCTCGGAAAATTCTCGGAAAATTCTCGGAAAATTCTCGGAAAATTCTCGGAAAATTCTCGGAAAATTCTCGGAAAATTCTCGGAAAGTTCTCGGAAAATTCTCGGAAAATTCTCAGAAAATTCTCAGAAAATTCTCGGAAAATTCTCGGAAAATTCTCGGAAAATTCTCGGAAAATTCTCGGAAAATTCTCGGAAAATTCTCGGAAAATTCTCAGAAAATTCTCGGAAAATTCTCGGAAAATTCTCAGAAAATTCTCGGAAAATTCTCGGAAAATTCTCGGAAAATTCTCGGAAAATTCTCGGAAAATTCTCGGAGAAATTCTCGGAGAATTCTCGGAGAATTCTCGGAAAATTCTCGGAGAAATGCTCGGAGAAATTCTCGGAGAAAATCTCGGAGAAGTTCTCGGAGAAATTCTCGGAGAAAATCTCGGAGAAAATTCTCGGAGAAATTCTCGGAGAAATTCTCGGAGAATTCTCGGAGAATTATCGGAGAATTCTCGGATAAAAAAAAAAACGAGAATTCTCGGAATTGGAAAATTCTCGGAATTTCTCGGAAATTCTCGGAATTTTCGGAATTCTCGGAATTCTCGGAAAATTCTCGGAAAATTCTCGGAAAATTCTCGGAAAATTCTCGGAAAATTCCCGGAAAATTCTCGGAAAATTCTCGGAAAATTCTCGGAAAATTCTCGGAAAATTCTCGGAAAATTCTCGGAAAATTCTCGGAAAAATCTCGGAAAATTCTCGGAAAATTCTCGGAAAAATCTCGGAAAATTCTCGGAAAATTCTCGGAAAATTCTCGGAAAATTCTCGGAAAATTCTCGGAAAATTCTCGGAAAATTCTCAAAAAATTCTCGGAAAATTCTCGGAAAATTCTCGGAAAATTCTCGGAAAATTCTCGGAAAATTCTCGGAAAAATCTCGGAAAATTCTCGGAAAATTCTCGGAAAATTCTCGGAAAATTCTCGGAAAATTCTCGGAAAATTCTCGGGAAAATCGCGGAAAATTCTCGGAAAATTCTCGGAAAATTCTCAGACAATTCTCGGAAAATTCTCGGAAAATTCTCGGAAAATTCTCGGAAAATTCTCGGAAAAGTCTCGGAAAATTCTCGGAAAATTCTCGGAAAATTCTCGGAAAATTCTCGGAAAATTGACGGAAAATTCTCGGAAAATTCTCGGAAAATTCTCGGAAAATTCTCAGAAAATTCTCGGAAAATTCTCGGAAAATTCTCAGAAAATTCTCGGAAAATTCTCGGAAAACTCTCGGAAAATTCTCGGAAAATTCTCGGAAAATTCTCGGAGAAATTCTCGGAGAATTCTCGGAGAATTCTCGGAAAATTCTCGGAGAAATGCTCGGAGAAATTCTCGGAGAAAATCTCGGAGAAGTTCTCGGAGAAATTCTCGGAGAAAATCTCGGAGAAAATTCTCGGAGAAATTCTCGGAGAAATTCTCGGAGAATTCTCGGAGAATTCTCGGAGAATTCTCGGATAAAAAAAAAAACGAGAATTCTCGGAATTCGAAAATTCTCGGAATTTCTCGGAAATTCTCGGAATTTTCGGAATTCTCGGAATTCTCGGAAAATTCTCGGAAAATTCTCGGAAAATTCTCGGAAAATTCTCGGAAAATTGACGGAAAATTCTCGGAAAATTCTCGGAAAAATCTCGGAAAATTCTCGGAAAATTCTCAGAAAATTCTCGGAAAATTCTCGGAAAATTCTCGGAAAATTCTCGGAAAATTCTCGGAAAATTCTCGGAAAATTCTCGGAAAATTCTCGGAAAATTCTCGGAGAAATTCTCGGAGAATTGTCGGAGAATTCTCGGAAAATTCTCGGAGAAATGCTCGGAGAAATTCTCGGAGAAAATCTCGGAGAAGTTCTCGGAGAAATTCTCGGAGAAAATCTTGGAGAAAATTCTCGGAGAAATTCTCGGAGAAATTCTCGGAGAATTCTCGGAGAATTCTCGGAAAATTCTCGGATAAAAAAAAAAACGAGAATTCTCGGAATTCGAAAATTCTCGGAATTTCTCGGAAATTCTCGGAATTTTCGGAATTCTCGGAATTCTCGGAAAATTCTCGGAAAATTCTCGGAAAATTCTCGGAAAATTCTCGGAAAATTCCCGGAAAATTCTCGGAAAATTCTCGGAAAATTCTCGGAAAATTCTCGGAAAATTCTCGGAAAATTCTCGGAAAATTCTCGGAAAAATCTCGGAAAATTCTCGGAAAATTCTCGGAAAAATCTCGGAAAATTCTCGGAAAATTCTCGGAAAATTCTCAGAAAATTCTCGGAAAATTCTCGGAAAATTCTCGGAAAATTCTCGGAAAATTCTCGGAAAATTCTCGGAAAATTCTCGGAAAATTCTCGGAAAATTCTCGGAAAATTCTCGGAAAATTCTCGGAAAATTCTCGGAAAATTCTCGGAAAAATCTCGGAAAATTCTCGGAAAATTCTCGGAAAATTCTCGGAAAATTCTCAGAAAATTCTCAATAAATTCTCGGAAAATTCTTGGAAAATTCTCGGAAAATTCACGGAAAATTCTCGGAAAATTCTCGGAAAATTGACAGAAAATTCTCGGAAAATTCTCGGAAAATTCTCGGAAAATTCTCGGAAAATTCTCAGAAAATTCTCGGAAAATTCTCGGAAAATTCTCGCAAAATTCTCGGAAAATTCTCGGAAAATTCTCGGAAAATTCTCGGAAAATTCTCGGATAATTCTCGGAAAAATCTCGGAAAATTCTCGGAAAATTCTCGGAAAATTCTCGGAAAATTCTCGGAAAATTCTCGGAAAATTCTCGGAAAATTCTCGGAAAATTCTCGGAAAATTCTCGGAAAATTCTCGGAAAATTGACGGAAAATTCTCGGAAAATTCTCGGAAAATTCTCGGAAAATTGACGGAAAATTCTCGGAAAATTCTCGGAAAATTCTCGGAAAATTCTCGGAAAATTCTCGGAAAATTCTCAGAAAAATCTCGGAAAATTCTCGGAAAATTCTCAGAAAATTCTCGGAAAATTCTCGGAAAATTCTCAGAAAATTCTCGGAAAATTCTCGGAAAATTCTCGGAAAATTCTCGGAAAATTCTCGGAAAATTCTCGGAGAAATTCTCGGAGAATTGTCGGAGAATTCTCGGAAAATTCTCGGAGAAATGCTCGGAGAAATTCTCGGAGAAAATCTCGGAGAAGTTCTCGGAGAAATTCTCGGAGAAAATCTTGGAGAAAATTCTCGGAGAAATTCTCGGAGAAATTCTCGGAGAATTCTCGGAGAATTCTCGGAGAATTCTCGGATAAAAAAAAAAAACGAGAATTCTCGGAATTCGAAAATTCTCGGAATTTCTCGGAAATTTTCGGAATTTTCGGAATTCTCGGAATTCTCGGAAAATTCTCGGAAAATTCTCGGAAAATTCTCGGAAAATTCTCGGAAAATTCCCGGAAAATTCTCGGAAAATTCTCGGAAAATTCTCGGAAAATTCTCGGAAAATTCTCGGAAAATTCTCGGAAAATTCTCGGAAAATTCTCGGAAAATTCTCGGAAAATTCTCGGAAAAATCTCGGAAAATTCTCGGAAAATTCTCGGAAAATTCTCAGAAAATTCTCGGAAAATTCGCGGAAAATTCTCGGAAAATTCTCAATAAATTCTCGGAAAATTCTCGGAAAATTCTCGGAAAATTCTCGGAAAATTCTCGGAAAATTCTCGGAAAATTCTCGGAAAATTCTCGGAAAATTCTCGGAAAATTCTCGGAAAAATCTCGGAAAATTCTCGGAAAATTCTCGGCAAATTCTCGGAAAATTCTCAGAAAATTCTCCATAAATTCTCGGAAAATTCTTGGAAAATTCTCGGAAAATTCACGGAAAATTCTCGGAAAATTCTCGGAAAATTCTCAGAAAATCGTCGGAAAATTCTCGGAAAATTCTCAGAAAATTCTCGGAAAAATCTCGGAAAATTCTCGGAAAATTCTCGGAAAATTCTCGGAAAATTCTCGGAAAGTTCTCGGAAAAATCCCGGAAAATTCTCGGAAAATTCTCGGCAAATTCTCGGAAAATTCTCAGAAAATTCTCAATAAATTCTCGGAAAATTCTCGGAAAATTCTCGGAAAATTCTCGGAAAATTCTCAGAAAATCGTCGGAAAATTCTCGGAAAATTCTCAGAAAATTCTCGGAAAAATCTCGGAAAATTCTCGGAAAATTCTCGGAAAATTGACGGAAAATTCTCGGAAAATTCTCGGATAATTCTCGGAAAATTCTCGGAAAAATCTCGGAAAATTCTCGGAAAATTCTCAGAAAATTCTCAGAAAATTCTCGGAAAATTCTCGGAAAATTCTCGGAAAATTCTCGGAAAATTCTCGGAAAATTCTCGGAAAATTCTCGGAAAAATCTCGGATAATTCTCGGAAAATTCTCAGAAAATTCTCGGAAAATTCCCAGAAAATTCTCGGAAAATTCTCGGAAAATTCTCGGAAAATTCTCGGAAAATTCTCGGAAAATTCTCGGAAAATTCTCGGAAAATTCTCGGAAAATTCTCGGAAAATTCTCGGAAAATTCTCGGAAAAATCTCGGAAAATTCTCGGAAAATTCTCGGAAAATCGTCGGAAAATTCTCGGAAAATTCTCAGAAAATTCTCGGAAAAATCTCGGAAAATTCTCGGAAAATTCTCGGAAAATTGACGGAAAATTCTCGGAAAATTCTCGGATAATTCTCGGAAAATTCTCGGAAAATTCTCGGAAAATTCTCGGAAAATTCTCGGAAAATTCTCAGAAAATTCTCGGAAAATTCTCGGAAAATTCTCGGAAAATTCTCGGAAAATTCTCGGAAAATTCTCGGAAAATTCTCGGAAAAATCTCGGATAATTCTCGGAAAATTCTCAGAAAATTCTCGGAAAATTCCCAGAAAATTCTCGGAAAATTCTCGGAAAATTCTCGGAAAATTCTCGGAAAATTCTCGGAAAATTCTCGGAAAATTCTCGGAAAATTCTCAGAAAATTCTCGGAAAATTCTCGGAAAATTCTCGGAAAATTCTCGGAAAATTGACGGAAAATTCTCGGAAAATTCTCGGAAAATTCTCGGAAAATTGACGGAAAATTCTCGGAAAATTCTCGGAAAATTGACGGAAAATTCTCGGAAAATTCTCGGAAAATTCTCGGAAAATTGACGGAAAATTCTCGGAAAATTCTCGGAAAATTCTCCGAAAATTCTCGGAAAATTCTCGGAAAATTCTCGGAAAATTCTGGGAAAATTCTCGGAAAATTCTCAATAAATTGTCGGAAAATTCTCGGAAAATTCTCGGAAAATTCTCGGAAAATTCTCGGAAAATTCTCAGAAAATCGTCGGAAAATTCTCGGAAAATTCTCGGAAAATTCTCGGAAAATTCTCGGAAAATTCTCGGAAAATTCTCGGAAAATTCTCGGAGAAATTCTCGGAGAATTGTCGGAGAATTCTCGGAAAATTCTCGGAGAAATGCTCGGAGAAATTCTCGGAGAAAATCTCGGAGAAGTTCTCGGAGAAATTCTCGGAGAAAATCTTGGAGAAAATTCTCGGAGAAATTCTCGGAGAAATTCTCGGAGAATTCTCGGAGAATTCTCGGAGAATTCTCGGATAAAAAAAAAAAACGAGAATTCTCGGAATTCGAAAATTCTCGGAATTTCTCGGAAATTTTCGGAATTTTCGGAATTCTCGGAATTCTCGGAAAATTCTCGGAAAATTCTCGGAAAATTCTCGGAAAATTCTCGGAAAATTCCCGGAAAATTCTCGGAAAATTCTCGGAAAATTCTCGGAAAATTCTCGGAAAATTCTCGGAAAATTCTCGGAAAATTCTCGGAAAATTCTCGGAAAATTCTCGGAAAATTCTCGGAAAAATCTCGGAAAATTCTCGGAAAATTCTCGGAAAAATCTCAGAAAATTCTCGGAAAATTCGCGGAAAATTCTCGGAAAATTCTCAATAAATTCTCGGAAAATTCTCGGAAAATTCTCGGAAAATTCTCGGAAAATTCTCGGAAAATTCTCGGAAAATTCTCGGAAAATTCTCGGAAAATTCTCGGAAAATTCTCGGAAAAATCTCGGAAAATTCTCGGAAAATTCTCGGCAAATTCTCGGAAAATTCTCAGAAAATTCTCCATAAATTCTCGGAAAATTCTTGGAAAATTCTCGGAAAATTCACGGAAAATTCTCGGAAAATTCTCGGAAAATTCTCAGAAAATCGTCGGAAAATTCTCGGAAAATTCTCAGAAAATTCTCGGAAAAATCTCGGAAAATTCTCGGAAAATTCTCGGAAAATTCTCGGAAAATTCTCGGAAAAATCCCGGAAAATTCTCGGAAAATTCTCGGAAAATTCTCGGCAAATTCTCGGAAAATTCTCAGAAAATTCTCGGAAAATTCTCGGAAAATTCTCGGAAAATTCTCGGAAAATTCTCGGAAAATTCTCAGAAAATCGTCGGAAAATTCTCGGAAAATTCTCGGAAAATTCTCGGAAAATTCTCGGAAAATTCTCGGAAAATTCTCGGAAAATTGACGGAAAATTCTCGGATAATTCTCGGATAATTCTCGGAAAATTCTCGGAAAATTCTCGGAAAATTCTCGGAAAATTCTCAGAAAATTCTCGGAAAATTCTCGGAAAATTCTCGGAAAATTCTCGGAAAATTCTCGGAAAATTCTCGGAAAATTCTCGGAAAATTCTCGGAAAAATCTCGGATAATTCTCGGAAAATTCTCAGAAAATTCTCGGAAAATTCCCAGAAAATTCTCGGAAAATTCTCGGAAAATTCTCGGAAAATTCTCGGAAAATTCTCGGAAAATTCTCGGAAAATTCTCGGAAAATTCTCGGAAAATTCTCGGAAAATTCTCGGAAAATTCTCGGAAAAATCTCGGAAAATTCTCGGAAAATTCTCGGAAAATCGTCGGAAAATTCTCGGAAAATTCTCAGAAAATTCTCGGAAAAATCTCGGAAAATTCTCGGAAAATTCTCGGAAAATTGACGGAAAATTCTCGGAAAATTCTCGGATAATTCTCGGAAAATTCTCGGAAAATTCTCGGAAAATTCTCGGAAAATTCTCGGAAAATTCTCAGAAAATTCTCGGAAAATTCTCGGAAAATTCTCGGAAAATTCTCGGAAAATTCTCGGAAAATTCTCGGAAAATTCTCGGAAAAATCTCGGATAATTCTCGGAAAATTCTCAGAAAATTCTCGGAAAATTCCCAGAAAATTCTCGGAAAATTCTCGGAAAATTCTCGGAAAATTCTCGGAAAATTCTCGGAAAATTCTCGGAAAATTCTCGGAAAATTCTCAGAAAATTCTCGGAAAATTCTCGGAAAATTCTCGGAAAATTGACGGAAAATTCTCGGAAAATTCTCGGAAAATTCTCGGAAAATTGACGGAAAATTCTCGGAAAATTCTCGGAAAATTGACGGAAAATTCTCGGAAAATTCTCGGAAAATTCTCGGAAAATTGACGGAAAATTCTCGGAAAATTCTCGGAAAATTCTCCGAAAATTCTCGGAAAATTCTCGGAAAATTCTCGGAAAATTCTGGGAAAATTCTCGGAAAATTCTCAATAAATTGTCGGAAAATTCTCGGAAAATTCTCGGAAAATTCTCGGAAAATTCTCGGAAAATTCTCAGAAAATCGTCGGAAAATTCTCGGAAAATTCTCGGAAAATTCTCGGAAAAATCTCGGAAAATTCTCGGAAAATTCTCGGAAAATTCTCGGAAAATTCTCAGAAAATTCTCAATAAATTCTCGGAAAATTCTCGGAAAATTCTCGGAAAATTCACGGAAAATTCTCGGAAAATTCTCGGAAAATTCTCAGAAAATCGTCGGAAAATTCTCGGAAAATTCTCAGAAAATTCTTGGAAAAATCTCGGAAAATTCTCGGAAAATTCTCGGAAAATTGACGGAAAATTCTCGGAAAATTCTCGGAAAATTCTCGGAAAATTCTCGGAAAAATCTCGGAAAATTCTCGGAAAATTCTCGGAAAATTCTCAGAAAATTCTCGGAAAATTCTCGGAAAATTCTCGGAAAATTCTCGGAAAATTGACGGAAAATTCTCGGAAAATTCTCGGAAAATTCTCCGAAAATTCTCGGAAAATTCTCGGAAAATTCTCGGAAAATTCTCGGAAAATTCTCGGAAAATTCTCGGAAAATTCTCGGAAAATTCTCGGAAAATTCTCGGAAAATTCTCAGAAAATTCTCAGAAAATCGTCGGAAAATTCTCGGGAAATTCTCGGAAAATTCTCGGAAAAATCTCGGAAAATTCTCGGAAAATTCTCGGAAAATTCTCGGAAAATTCTCAGAAAATTCTCAATAAATTCTCGGAAAATTCTCGGAAAATTCTCGGAAAATTCACGGAAAATTCTCCGAAAATTCTCGGAAAATTCTCAGAAAATCGTCGGAAAATTCTCGGAAAATTCTCAGAAAATTCTCGGAAAAATCTCGGAAAATTCTCGGAAAAAACTCGGAAAATTGACGGAAAATTCTCGGAAAATTCTCGGAAAATTCTCGGAAAATTCTCGGAAAAATCTCGGAAAATTCTCGGAAAAATCTCGGAAAATTCTCGGAAAATTCTCGGAAAATTCTCAGAAAATTCTCGGAAAATTCTCGGAAAATTCTCGGAAAATTCTCGGAAAATTCTCGGAAAATTCTCAGAAAATTCTCGGAAAATTCTCGGAAAATTCTCGGAAAATTCTCGGAAAATTCTCGGAAAATTCTCGGAAAATTCTCGGAAAATTCTCGGAAAATTCTCGGAAAATCTCGGAAAATTCTCGGAAAATTCTCGGAAAATTCTCGGAAAATTCTCGGAAAATTCTCGGAAAATTCTCGGAAAATTCTCGGAAAATTCTCGGAAAATTCTCGGAAAATTCTCGGAAAATTGACGGAAAATTCTCGGAAAATTCTCGGAAAATTCTCAGAAAATTCTCGGAAAATTCTCGGAAAATTCTCGGAAAATTCTCGGAAAATTCTCAATAAATTCTCGGAAAATTCTCGCAAAATTCTCGGAAAATTCTCGGAAAATTCTCGGAAAATTCTTGGAAAATTCTCAGAAAATTCTCGGAAAATTCCCAGAAAATTCTCGGAAAATTCTCGGAAAATTCTCGGAAAAATCTCGGAAGAATTCTCGGAAAATTCTCAGAAAATTCTCGGAAAATTCTCGGAAAATTCTCGGAAAATTCTCGGAAAATTCTCGGAAAATTCTCAATAAATTCTCGGAAAATTCTCGCAAAATTCTCGGAAAATTCTCGGAAAATTCTCGGAAAATTCTTGGAAAATTCTCAGAAAATTCTCGGAAAATTCCCAGAAAATTCTCGGAAAATTCTCGGAAAATTCTCAGAAAATTCTCGGAAAATTCTCGGAAAATTCTCGGAAAATTCTCGGAAAATTCTCGGAAAATTCTCGGAGAAATTCTCGGAGAATTGTCGGAGAATTCTCGGAAATTTCTCGGAGAAATGCTCGGAGAAATTCTCGGAGAAAATCTCGGAGAAGTTCTCGGAGGAATTCTCGGACCACACCATGCAAAGCGCAACACTTCAGTGGTGCACGTTTTCGGGAGTCAACCATGCAATGACTTCCCAAGTGGCTGTCTGTGGCCTATGGGGTGAGATAGAAACCACAGACAGGTTTGCGATGCACCCTTTCAGATTCCGGACACACAGTTGATGGCACAGGCTTTCCCACCCCCAATATTCCCTCCCATGTACATCCGAAAAAAGCTGTAACAACATCGGCAACCGTCGCTCCGGGCTGACGGTGTCCACTGCGACTGGGGAGTGATCCTCAACGGCAGCGGAGCAGATGATAAAGCACATTGTAGCAAAGAACCTCCACGTGTGCGCAGGCGGATGATGCCGTATGGGGTCAGCGTGGTGGCATTGATCTTGTACACGGCGCTGGGTTGCACGTCCACCACCAGAAACACTGCGTCCAGGAACGGGTCCAGTGACAGGGCGACCACCTTGGAAAACGTGAGTGAGGGTTGGAGAGGATTGAAGAGGATTGTCGAGGGCTGTTGGGGATTGAAGAGGGTTGGGAAGGTTGAAGAGTGTTCGAGAGGGATGAACAGGGGTGGAGAGGGGTGGAGAGGAATGTAGAGGGTTGCAAAGGGTTGAAGAGGGTTGCAGAGCAGTCCAGAAGGTCGAAAATGGTCGGACAGGAGTGGAGGGAGTGGCAAAGGGTTGCAAAGCGTTCGGGATCGGGCAGAGGGTTGGGGAAGCTTCGAGACCGCTGCTCCTTTGTCAATGCCGATCACGGGTGTGCTCTTGATGACGCGCAGGTCTGTGATGTTGAAGTGGACAAGGACAGTCCCCCCGTTCTCTTGCTCCAGGGCCACAAATGCAGTGTCCGCACCGCAGACCAGTGCCCCGGCAGCGAGGCAGGCACTGTTGAGGCACTCGGGGATTTGAGGGGCGAGAGTGCTGTACATGGACGCCGGAGGGGTGATGAGGGGGAGGGCGATGACAGTGATTTGCCACCGCTCCTGCCAGACGCCGTTCAGGTAGATGATGGTCTGGTTGTCAGAGTTGGACGGGATGTGCAGACTGCGACGAGGACATCACGCGTGATGAGGAGATGGACGTGTGGGGCTGGAGGGGACAGGGGCAGACAAGGAAGCACCGCGCGCAGGAGGCCTTACCCACGGACCGGCGAGCGAGGCTGTGCCCACCAAATACCCCACCATCTGAGTGGCAAGAGGGGTCAGGTTTGTGCACACAAATCAGTTTTCTTGTGTTCTGCGTGCCAAATGCCTTCCCATCCGGCCACCAAGGGGTGTCTTGCGCACAAAACGCCTGGCCCAATGATGCTTCGCGATTGGCATATCACACGCCTGCGGCACCGTGCCCTTGCGCACCCCTCGTGGGCCCGCCAGGCCCCAGTGATCCCGTGAGCTCGTCAGCTCGAAGGGGGTCCGCAGTCGCGCTGCCTCGCGAGGTACCTATGCTCTGTGCTACCGTGCAAGCCCATGTGGTGGCGTCTCGCCGACCAGGGGGCCAACGGTCCAATGCGCTGCTACCCCAAGTGAAGGGCCGGGTGTTTATTCCCGGCCCCACACCTCCCGATGGGCAGGCGTTTTGAGCTTGCTCGCCCCGGGGCCTAGGGGCCGACGGTCTGCGATCTCCGTGGGTCGGGCTGTGTAGTGGTGCAAGTTGGCATCCAGGTGGTACACCCACGCACCCCATCCCCCGATTTGCACAGTGCCGGCGTGGCTGTGATACAAAACCACGAATCAGAAGCATCAAATTGCAAATCTGTGCTGTGACGCCGATGCAGCCACAACAGTGGGACTTCTCCAGCACCGGGCAGCCGCTCCCTCGCATGCGCCACGGCAACCCGTTTGGGGCCCTTAATGGCAGAGTTCGTTTTGTGCCATTGAACTCTTCTCTTGACATTGACAAAAGAAAAAAGGCACCGCCGAAACCAACAGCGAGAACAATGCGGTCTAACAGGGGCCCCGCGGTCGGACAAGCCCGTGGTTGTGCGAGGGGGGTGCCGTAGAGGCCGAGTGAGTGTACCGGTCGGCACTCCCGGGTGCACGTACGTGTTCACCTTTCGGCAGGGTATCCTCCACACAATGGATGCTTGTTCTTCCAAGGCCCTGCAGTGGGGCCGAGGCAGTGGAGAGAGGGGGCCGCAAACACATTCAACAACATAGAGCGGGTCTACAGCAGGGCAATAGCGTTCTCGAACCGTAGATGCTCAGTCCCGTTAGAGTCCGCAGAGATTGGGACGAGGGGTATTTTGAATGCGTTGTCGAGATTGACTTGGACTCAGTCTCCACTCTTCCCTTCTCCCTCCTTTCTCTTTTCCTCTTTCGTCTTCTCTTTACCCTTCGCATCCCCCCCCCCCCGCCTCCTCCCCTACACCCCGCTCCCCTCCCTCCCCTCCCCCTCATCCATTCCGTCCTACCTCCCCCAAACCCTTTCCTTGCCCCACCAAATCCATCCCCACTCATCTTCCACAATTCAACTCACTCGCCACTCTCTTGTCTCCCATATCTATCTCCTGTCGTGCAAAGGGACCACCCATTGCCACAGTGTCATTGCATTGTATCAGACTACAATATCATATTGATACATTCATCAATAGATAGAGAGGACCATTTACCTTGAGCCACACCCTCACACTAATGCCCTCACGGGCACTTGATTCCATCCCTTTCCCGAGCTCCCTATTCCCTTGTTCCTACGCACAAATCCCTTGCCAATTGATCCTTGGACATGTATTGAACACTGACAATTACAGGTTATATTCCCAATCGATGAGGACAGCTGTAGACAATGCCCGTTGTCCTTACAAGTAGCAAGAGGGGCACTGTGGTCGTGCCGCAGTTGGGGTCACACTATGATTTGTGCGACTTGTCAAGACCAACACTAACACTTGAAGCCTTGAAGTCATGAAGTCACTACAACTGACCCAAAGGTATATGATGAGGAATGCGCATGGTTGCAGTGTTGCCCTGTAAGCTAGACATCAGATAACCTCTGGTGCCTGTGCTTTGCCTACAGCCACCACTTCGGCATTGAAGAAACCCCTCAAAACCCAGTCCTACTACATGAGGTGCAGGTTCTGCAACTTTTGGAAGCATGAAATTGTGGTTTCTTTTTTGGGTCACAGCCAATATCAATTCATTTGCTGCATTCAAAAGTGAGGCAAATGCAGCACGGCATGCATCAGCAAGAAACAAACCAAGTTTTAAACACCCCCTGACCCCGCCCCCCCCTCAAAAAAGCGGCACCCAGCCGGGGGGAGGGGGGGGGGCTGAGGGGTCATGGACAAAATCACTGGGGATCACTTTGCGGACAGCCAAATGGAGGCTTTCCTCCGCAAAACACGAACAAGTGCGTTACACCAGAAGTATCTCCCGGAGTCCTTTTCCGGTTCTTTGGCGCTGCAGTTGACGGACCCACAGACGGACAAGGAATGGGGACGCTGAATGCACCCCGTCTCATGTCGTCATAGAGGGACCCCCATTGGATGGACCAGAGTGTGGTGATGCACCTGGGCTTGCATGGTGAAGACCACCCACTATCAGGGCAGGGGGTAGGCAGAGGCTCCACTTTGCTCTTCGTTTTTGCAACCGCTGTGCTTCATGGGTGGGAGGGGTAAGGGGGGGGCACAAAGGCAAAGCCCATATGTACAGTCGGCGCAAAGCAAATGTTTGTTTGTACACAAAGTACACACGTCTCACAGATGTACAGTCACTGTGGACGGCGCCCTCCCGAAGGCTGAACCCTGTTTAACAGAGCCATCAACATCAGGAGCTGGCCGAACCAGTTCACTCGGAGGCTCATGACTCACACCAGTTGCCTTTGCTTTTTGCACTCAAGAAGGGGCACGGCAGGGGGGGGCGAGGCTGCTGGGAGTTCCCTTTTGCTGTGGGAGGGGGTGGCGCTGCCCCTTCCCCCCCCCCCACCCTTCCCAGGCTTCCGTGGAGGCTCTGAGTTTTGAGAGATTTGTTACCTTGACGGCAGCAGCCCGTCCCAACCGAACAGATCCAAAAAGGCGATCATCAGTGAGCCACGAGCGCCCAACTGAGCCCACAGTAGGAGAGGACAAGGATGGGTACAATGACATCGATGGGGAAGGGGGGGGGGGGCTCAGAAGAGGTGTAGGTGGAACCTGCGGTAGACCAACCTTGTTTAACCGACACCTGCCAAGAGTTAATGGAGCACAGAACTTGAAAAAGAAATGGGAAGGAATGACAATGCAACTTGGTGGGAGGCGATGAAACGCACCACCAGAGCGAGACCCTACTGCATATCTGCTTTTGCTGGTCAGGCGAAGGGACAGGGGAGGGGACAGGGGACGGCCGGGTACGACAAATCGTCGATTCATCGATGTGCGGGGCCCTGAATAGTCGCACGTCATATCTGTGTTCGTGTGTGTGTGTGTGTGTGTGTGAGGGGGTGGCGCCATATTATAGATAGAGGAAGGCCTGTATGGGTCTGCAGGTGGGTCAGAAAGGCCCTGTGCTTCAGAGAACGACACTCGTGGTGTCTGCACTGGCGCCTTCCGTGTACGCCACCCTCACCTAGGCCAGAGCCTCTGGCCTTGAGGTCTTACGTGTGTGTGTGAGGGGGGGGTCGATCCTTTCGATCGTGCCGCTCTTGCCGTCCTTTGTTTCATTTTCCGGGCAACGGTGCCCAGCACTTCTCCTGCAGGGCTGCCCTGGACCTTCGGCTGCCGTGATGCGTTGGGGTTTCGGATGGGGATTCGGGATTTCCGTCGTCGGTGACCCGAACGCCTCAATGCCCAATGTCACGCTCAAATCTGCTTCGTCCAGCCTCAGCATCGCTGTTGCCCTGTGGGTCCCCCCCCCCTCTGCAGCCCTCCGGGTGGCGGACCCAACATGGTGGGGTCAATCTGCAGCTCAGCCCATGCCCACAGCAGATCACGCGTGTCCTGTTGGCGTCAGGTGTGACATCCTTCGGTGCCCTGGTGTGACTGCTGCTCCTGGGGTCACCCCCCACTCCCCCTCTGCGGGTGGGGGGCTGAGTTCGTGAGTCCGCCTTGCCCTCACAGACCTGCGTGTGCATGAGGCGGTGCCGCTGCACTGTGGGGTCCGTCGAGATTGCATTTAGGTACCGGGGCTGGGGGCCGCGGCTGATGACGGCGAGGGTCAGCGCCCCGCTGGAGGTTTCCACCAACAAATTGACGGTCCCTGTGGCCTCAGTCTGTGCGTTGATGAAACCGGACCTGAAGACAGGGGGACGCAGAATAGGAGGTGTGGGCAGGATGGGGCACTGCGCACGCGAGCGCACGTCATGGGTCTTAGGGCCGTCCCCGGGGGTGGGGGCGATTGTGAACGCCGAACTCCCCCCTTCCCTTCCCACCCCCTTCCCGCTTGCGCAACTACAGGCAAAGTTCCAGTCTCCAAGCCAAAAGGTCCGACGGGTCTCCGTGGTTGAAAATTCCCGTGTTAGGGGGGGCGGCTGCACGGGGCGCGCACGGGGCGCAGGGAAATGGCGAACGCCACAAACGTGCTGCTGGGGTTTGGAGAGGCGCCCTAAAAATCGCGAATTTGTGATACAAAACATCAAAATCAGAAGCATCAAATTGCAAATCTGTGCTGTGACGCCGATGCAGCCACAACAGTGGGACTTCTCCAGCACAGAGCGCAGCGGGCAGCCGCTCCCTCGCATGCGCCACGGCAACCCGTTTGGGGCCCTTAATGGCAGAGTTCGTTTTGTGCCATTGAACTCTTCTCTTGACATTGACAAAAGAAAAAAGGCACCGCCGAAACCAACAGCGAGAACAATGCGGTCTAACAGGGGCCCCGCGGTCGGACAAGCCCGTGGTTGTGCGA
Source organism: Eutreptiella sp. 'Long Island Sound 2002' (assembly GCA_964036045.1). NCBI lineage: Eukaryota > Euglenozoa > Euglenophyceae > Eutreptiales > Eutreptiaceae > Eutreptiella > Eutreptiella sp. 'Long Island Sound 2002'. The sequence continues at coordinate 10,816,698 of OZ038401.1, read as the reverse complement.
GGGGGGTGCCGTAGAGGCCGAGTGAGTGTACCGGTCGGCACTCCCGGGTGCACGTACGTGTTCACCTTTCGGCAGGGTATCCTCCACACAATGGATGCTTGTTCTTCCAAGGCCCTGCAGTGGGGCCGAGGCAGTGGAGAGAGGGGGCCGCAAACACATTCAACAACATAGAGCGGGTCTACAGCAGGGCAATAGCGTTCTCGAACCGTAGATGCTCAGTCCCGTTAGAGTCCGCAGAGATTGGGACGAGGGGTATTTTGAATGCGTTGTCGAGATTGACTTGGACTCAGTCTCCACTCTTCCCTTCTCCCTCCTTTCTCTTTTCCTCTTTCGTCTTCTCTTTACCCTTCGCATCCCCCCCCCCCCCGCCTCCTCCCCTACACCCCGCTCCCCTCCCTCCCCTCCCCCTCATCCATTCCGTCCTACCTCCCCCAAACCCTTTCCTTGCCCCACCAAATCCATCCCCACTCACTCATCTTCCACAATTCAACTCACTCGCCACCCTCTTGTCTCCCATATCTATCTCCTGTCGTGCAAAGGGACCACCCATTGCCACAGTGTCATTGCATTGTATCAGACTACAATATCATATTGATACATTCATCAATAGATAGAGAGGACCATTTACCTTGAGCCACACCCTCACACTAATGCCCTCACGGGCACTTGATTCCATCCCTTTCCCGAGCTCCCTATTCCCTTGTTCCTACGCACAAATCCCTTGCCAATTGATCCTTGGACATGTATTGAACACTGACAATTACAGGTTATATTCCCAATCGATGAGGACAGCTGTAGACAATGCCCGTTGTCCTTACAAGTAGCAAGAGGGGCACTGTGGTCGTGCCGCAGTTGGGGTCACACTATGATTTGTGCGACTTGTCAAGACCAACACTAACACTTGAAGCCTTGAAGTCATGAAGTCACTACAACTGACCCAAAGGTATATGATGAGGAATGCGCATGGTTGCAGTGTTGCCCTGTAAGCTAGACATCAGATAACCTCTGGTGCCTGTGCTTTGGCAAGGCCTACAACCACCACTTCGGCATTGAAGAAACCCCTCAAAACCCAGTCCTACTACATGAGGTGCAGGTTCTGCAACTTTTGGAAGCATGAAATTGTGGTTTCTTTTTTGGGTCACAGCCAATATCAATTCATTTGCTGCATTCAAAAGTGAGGCAAATGCAGCACGGCATGCATCAGCAAGAAACAAACCAAGTTTTAAACACCCCCTGACCCCGCCCCCCCCTCAAAAAAGCGGCACCCAGCCGGGGGGAGGTGGGGGGGGCTGAGGGGTCATGGACAAAATCACTGGGGATCACTTTGCGGACAGCCAAATGGAGGCTTTCCTCCGCAAAACACGAACAAGTGCGTTACACCAGAAGTATCTCCCGGAGTCCTTTTCCGGTGCTGCAGTTGACGGACCCACAGACGGACAAGGAATGGGGACGCTGAATGCACCCCGTCTCATGTCGTCATAGAGGGACCCCCATTGGATGGACCAGAGTGTGGTGATGCACCTGGGCTTGCATGGCCACCATGCAAGACCTTGCATGACCACCCACTATCAGGGCAGGGGGTAGGCAGAGGTCCATGGAGAGGGGTGGCAGGCACAAGGCGTTGGGAGGGGACAGAACAGGGACAGGACGGGCGGGGCGCGGGGGGGGGGTCCGACAGACACCTGCGAAGGCTGTGGAGCTGCAGCTCATCCTCCGTAAACGAGTGCTGCAGCAGCAATTGGCCAGTGGCTGAAAAGGCAGTGACTGTGCCGTGCGGGCGCTGGAAGGTGAACTGGTACGTCGCATCGAAGCGCGAAAAGATCTCGGCGAACAATGACGCCGTGGCCTGAGGAGGTCGCATGAGGCATGTGCATCGCCACCGCAACAGCAGCGCACCGCCCACCAGATGCAACAGCCACCCCAAACAACAAGCGCGGCCCCCCCAACAAAAACACCTCTGCTCACGCAACAGCCGCCCATTGACCACGGGGGGGGGGGGGGGGTTGGGGCACCATCCTCCCCCCCCAACTCACTGTCGGCCGGAGGTCCCCTTCGGACCGGACCATTCACCCGGTGCCTCCATCCCCGCATTTAGCGGCTTTGGCTCCACTTTGCTCTTCGTTTTTGCAACCGCTGTGCTTCATGGGTGGGAGGGGTAAGGGGGGGGCACAAAGGCAAAGCCCATATGTACAGTCGGCGCAAAGCAAATGTTTGTTTGTACACAAAGTACACACGTCTCACAGATGTACAGTCACTGTGGACGGCGCCCTCCCGAAGGCTGAACCCTGTTTAACAGAGCCATCAACATCAGGAGCTGGCCGAACCAGTTCACTCGGAGGCTCATGACTCACACCAGTTGCCTTTGCTTTTTGCACTCAAGAAGGGGCACGGCAGGGGGGGGCGAGGCTGCTGGGAGTTCCCTTTTGCTGTGGGAGGGGGTGGCGCTGCCCCTTCCCCCCCCCCCACCCTTCCCAGGCTTCCGTGGAGGTTCTGAGTTTTGAGAGATTTGTTACCTTGACGGCAGCAGCCCGTCCCAACCGAACAGATCCAAAAAGGCGATCATCAGTGAGCCACGAGCGCCCAACTGAGCCCACAGTAGGAGAGGACAAGGATGGGTACAATGACATCGATGGGGAAGGGGGGGGGGGGGGCTCAGAAGAGGTGTAGGTGGAACCTGCGGTAGACCAACCTTGTTTAACCGACACCTGCCAAGAGTTAATGGAGCACAGAACTTGAAAAAGAAATGGGAAGGAATGACAATGCAACTTGGTGGGAGGCGATGAAACGCACCACCAGAGCGAGACCCTACTGCATATCTGCTTTTCGGTCAGGCGAAGGGACAGGGGAGGGGACAGGGGACGGCCGGGTACGACAAATCGTCGATTCATCGATGTGCGGGGCCCTGAATAGTCGCACGTCATATCTGTGTTCGTGTGTGTGTGTGTGTGTGTGTGTGAGGGGGTGGCGCCATATTATAGAGGAAGGCCTGTATGGGTCTGCAGGTGGGTCAGAAAGGCCCTGTGCTTCAGAGAACGACGCTCGTGGTGTCTGCACTGGCGCCTTCCGTGTACGCCACCCTCACCTAGGCCAGAGCCTTCGGCCTTGAGGTCTTACGTGTGTGTGTGAGGGGGGGGTCGATCCTTTCGATCGTGCCGCTCTTGCCGTCCTTTGTTTCATTTTCCGGGCAACGGTGCCCAGACCTTCTCCTGCAGGGCTGCCCTGGACCTTCGGCTGCCGTGATGCGTTGGGGTTTCGGATGGGGATTCGGGATTTCCGTCATCGGTGACCCGAACGCCTCAATGCCCAATGTCACGCTCAAATCTGCTTCGTCCAGCCTCAGCATCGCTGTTGCCCTGTGGGTCCCCCCCCCCTCTGCAGCCCTCCGGGTGGCGGACCCAACATGGTGGGGTCAATCTGCAGCTCAGCCCATGCCCACAGCAGATCACGCGTGTCCTGTTGGCGTCAGGTGTGACATCCTTCGGTGCCCTGGTGTGACTGCTGCTCCTGGGGTCACCCCCCACTCCCCCTCTGCAGGTGGGGGGCTGAGTTCGTGAGTCCGCCTTGCCCTCACAGACGTGCGTGTGCATGAGGCGGTGCCGCTGCACTGTGGGGTCCGTCGAGATTGCATTTAGGTACCGGGGCTGGGGGCCGCGGCTGATGACGGCGAGGGTCAGCGCCCCGCTGGAGGTTTCCACCAACAAATTGACGGTCCCTGTGGCCTCAGTCTGTGCGTTGATGAAACCGGACCTGAAGACAGGGGGACGCAGAATAGGAGGTGTGGGCAGGATGGGGCACTGCGCACGCGAGCGCACGTCATGGGTCTTAGGGCCGTCCCCGGGGGTGGGGGCGATTGTGAACGCCGAACTCCCCCCTTCCCTTCCCACCCCCTTCCCGCTTGCGCAACTACAGGCAAAGTTCCAGTCTCCAAGCCAAAAGGTCCGACGGGTCTCCGTGGTTGAAAATTCCCGTGTTAGGGGGGGCGGCTGCACGGGGCGCGCACGGGGCGCAGGGAAATGGCGAACGCCACAAACGTGCTGCTGGGGTTTGGAGAGGCGCCCTAAAAATCGCGAATTTGTGATACAAAACCACGAATCAGAAGCATCAAATTGCAAATCTGTGCTGTGACGCCGATGCAGCCACAACAGTGGGACTTCTCCAGCACCGGGCAGCCGCTCCCTCGCATGCGCCACGGCAACCCGTTTGGGGCCCTTAATGGCAGAGTTCGTTTTGTGCCATTGAACTCTTCTCTTGACATTGACAAAAGAAAAAAGGCACCGCCGAAACCAACAGCGAGAACAATGCGGTCTAACAGGGGCCCCGCGGTCGGACAAGCCCGTGGTTGTGCGAGGGGGGTGCCGTAGAGGCCGAGTGAGTGTACCGGTCGGCACTCCCGGGTGCACGTACGTGTTCACCTTTCGGCAGACCTTTCCACCTTTCCACACAATGGATGCTTGTTCTTCCAAGGCCCTGCAGTGGGGCCGAGGCAGTGGAGAGAGGGGGCCGCAAACACATTCAACAACATAGAGCGGGTCTACAGCAGGGCAATAGCGTTCTCGAACCGTAGATGCTCAGTCCCGTTAGAGTCCGCAGAGATTGGGACGAGGGGTATTTTGAATGCGTTGTCGAGATTGACTTGGACTCAGTCTCCACTCTTCCCTTCTCCCTCCTTTCTCTTTTCCTCTTTCGTCTTCTCTTTACCCTTCGCATCCCCCCCCCCCCGCCTCCTCCCCTACACCCCGCTCCCCTCCCTCCCCTCCCCCTCATCCATTCCGTCCTACCTCCCCCAAACCCTTTCCTTGCCCCACCAAATCCATCCCCACTCATCTTCCACAATTCAACTCACTCGCCACTCTCTTGTCTCCCATATCTATCTCCTGTCGTGCAAAGGGACCACCCATTGCCACAGTGTCATTGCATTGTATCAGACTACAATATCATATTGATACATTCATCAATAGATAGAGAGGACCATTTACCTTGAGCCACACCCTCACACTAATGCCCTCACGGGCACTTGATTCCATCCCTTTCCCGAGCTCCCTATTCCCTTGTTCCTACGCACAAATCCCTTGCCAATTGATCCTTGGACATGTATTGAACACTGACAATTACAGGTTATATTCCCAATCGATGAGGACAGCTGTAGACAATGCCCGTTGTCCTTACAAGTAGCAAGAGGGGCACTGTGGTCGTGCCGCAGTTGGGGTCACACTATGATTTGTGCGACTTGTGCAACACTAACACTTGAAGCCTTGAAGTCATGAAGTCACTACAACTGACCCAAAGGTATATGATGAGGAATGCGCATGGTTGCAGTGTTGCCCTGTAAGCTAGACATCAGATAACCTCTGGTGCCTGTGCTTTGGCAAGGCCTACAGCCACCACTTCGGCATTGAAGAAACCCCTCAAAACCCAGTCCTACTACATGAGGTGCAGGTTCTGCAACTTTTGGAAGCATGAAATTGTGGTTTCTTTTTTGGGTCACAGCCAATATCAATTCATTTGCTGCATTCAAAAGTGAGGCAAATGCAGCACGGCATGCATCAGCAAGAAACAAACCAAGTTTTAAACACCCCCTGACCCCGCCCCCCCCTCAAAAAAGCGGCACCCAGCCGGGGGGAGGGGGGGGGGCTGAGGGGTCATGGACAAAATCACTGGGGATCACTTTGCGGACAGCCAAATGGAGGCTTTCCTCCGCAAAACACGAACAAGTGCGTTACACCAGAAGTATCTCCCGGAGTCCTTTTCCGGTTCTTTGGCGCTGCAGTTGACGGACCCACAGACGGACAAGGAATGGGGACGCTGAATGCACCCCGTCTCATGTCGTCATAGAGGGACCCCCATTGGATGGACCAGAGTGTGGTGATGCACCTGGGCTTGCATGGTGAAGACCACCCACTATCAGGGCAGGGGGTAGGCAGAGGTCCATGGAGAGGGGTGGCAGGCACAAGGCGTTGGGAGGGGACAGAACAGGACGGGCGGGGCGCGGGGGGGGGGGGTCCGACAGACACCTGCGAAGGCTGTGGAGCTGCAGCTCATCCTCCGTAAACGAGTGCTGCAGCAGCAATTGGCCAGTGGCTGAAAAGGCAGTGACTGTGCCGTGCGGGCGCTGGAAGGTGAACTGGTACGTCGCATCGAAGCGCGAAAAGATCTCGGCGAACAATGACGCCGTGGCCTGAGGAGGTCGCATGAGGCATGTGCATCGCCACCGCAACAGCAGCGCACCGCCCACCAGATGCAACAGCCACCCCAAACAACAAGCGCGGCCCCCCCAACAAAAACACCTCTGCTCACGCAACAGCCGCCCATTGACCACGGGGGGGGGGGGGGGAGGCGACCCCTTGGGTTGGGGCACCATCCTCCCCCCCCAACTCACTGTCGGCCGGAGGTCCCCTTCGGACCGGACCATTCACCCGGTGCCTCCATCCCCGCATTCAGCGGCTTTGGCTCCACTTTGCTCTTCGTTTTTGAAACCGCTGTGCTTCATGGGTGGGAGGGGTAAGGGGGGGGCACAAAGGCAAAGCCCATATGTACAGTCGGCGCAAAGCAAATGTTTGTTTGTACACAAAGTACACACGTCTCACAGATGTACAGTCACTGTGGACGGCGCCCTCCCGAAGGCTGAACCCTGTTTAACAGAGCCATCAACATCAGGAGCTGGCCGAACCAGTTCACTCGGAGGCTCATGACTCACACCAGTTGCCTTTGCTTTTTGCACTCAAGAAGGGGCACGGCAGGGGGGGGCGAGGCTGCTGGGAGTTCCCTTTTGCTGTGGGAGGGGGTGGCGCTGCCCCTTCCCCCCCCCCCACCCTTCCCAGGCTTCCGTGGAGGTTCTGAGTTTTGAGAGATTTGTTACCTTGACGGCAGCAGCCCGTCCCAACCGAACAGATCCAAAAAGGCGATCATCAGTGAGCCACGAGCGCCCAACTGAGCCCACAGTAGGAGAGGACAAGGATGGGTACAATGACATCGATGGGGAAGGGGGGGGGGGGGGGCTCAGAAGAGGTGTAGGTGGAACCTGCGGTAGACCAACCTTGTTTAACCGACACCTGCCAAGAGTTAATGGAGCACAGAACTTGAAAAAGAAATGGGAAGGAATGACAATGCAACTTGGTGGGAGGCGATGAAACGCACCACCAGAGCGAGACCCTACTGCATATCTGCTTTTCGGTCAGGCGAAGGGACAGGGGAGGGGACAGGGGACGGCCAGGTCCGACAAATCGTCGATTCATCGATGTGCGGGGCCCTGAATAGTCGCACGTCATATCTGTGTTCGTGTGTGTGTGTGTGTGTGTGTGAGGGGGTGGCGCCATATTATAGAGGAAGGCCTGTATGGGTCTGCAGGTGGGTCAGAAAGGCGGGCCCCTGTGCTTCAGAGAACGACACTCGTGGTGTCTGCACTGGCGCCTTCCGTGTACGCCACCCTCACCTAGGCCAGGTTAGGGTTAGGTCTGGCCTTGAGGTCTTACGTGTGTGTGTGAGGGGGGGGTCGATCCTTTCGATCGTGCCGCTCTTGCCGTCCTTTGTTTCATTTTCCGGGCAACGGTGCCCAGCACTTCTCCTGCAGGGCTGCCCTGGACCTTCGGCTGCCGTGATGCGTTGGGGTTTCGGATGGGGATTCGGGATTTCCGTCGTCGGTGACCCGAACGCCTCAATGCCCAATGTCACGCTCAAATCTGCTTCGTCCAGCCTCAGCATCGCTGTTGCCCTGTGGGTCCCCCCCCCCTCTGCAGCCCTCCGGGTGGCGGACCCAACATGGTGGGGTCAATCTGCAGCTCAGCCCATGCCCACAGCAGATCACGCGTGTCCTGTTGGCGTCCTTCGGTGCCCTGGTGTGACTGCTGCTCCTGGGGTCACCCCCCACTCCCCCTCTGCGGGTGGGGGGCTGAGTTCGTGAGTCCGCCTTGCCCTCAAAGACCTGCGTGTGCATGAGGCGGTGCCGCTGCACTGTGGGGTCCGTCGAGATTGCATTTAGGTACCGGGGCTGGGGGCCGCGGCTGATGACGGCGAGGGTCAGCGCCCCGCTGGAGGTTTCCACCAACAAATTGACGGTCCCTGTGGCCTCAGTCTGTGCGTTGATGAAACCGGACCTGAAGACAGGGGGACGCAGAATAGGAGGTGTGGGCAGGATGGGGCACTGCGCACGCGAGCGCACGTCATGGGTCTTAGGGCCGTCCCCGGGGGTGGGGGCGATTGTGAACGCCGAACTCCCCCCTTCCCTTCCCACCCCCTTCCCGCTTGCGCAACTACAGGCAAAGTTCCAGTCTCCAAGCCAAAAGGTCCGACGGGTCTCCGTGGTTGAAAATTCCCGTGTTAGGGGGGGCGGCTGCACGGGGCGCGCACGGGGCGCAGGGAAATGGCGAACGCCACAAACGTGCTGCTGGGGTTTGGAGAGGCGCCCTAAAAATCGCGAATTTGTGATACAAAACCACGAATCAGAAGCATCAAATTGCAAATCTGTGCTGTGACGCCGATGCAGCCACAACAGTGGGACTTCTCCAGCACCGGGCAGCCGCTCCCTCGCATGCGCCACGGCAACCCGTTTGGGGCCCTTAATGGCAGAGTTCGTTTTGTGCCATTGAACTCTTCTCTTGACATTGACAAAAGAAAAAAGGCACCGCCGAAACCAACAGCGAGAACAATGCGGTCTAACAGGGGCCCCGCGGTCGGACAAGCCCGTGGTTGTGCGAGGGGGGTGCCGTAGAGGCCGAGTGAGTGTACCGGTCGGCACTCCCGGGTGCACGTACGTGTTCACCTTTCGGCAGGGTATCCTCCACACAATGGATGCTTGTTCTTCCAAGGCCCTGCAGTGGGGCCGAGGCAGTGGAGAGAGGGGGCCGCAAACACATTCAACAACATAGAGCGGGTCTACAGCAGGGCAATAGCGTTCTCGAACCGTAGATGCTCAGTCCCGTTAGAGTCCGCAGAGATTGGGACGAGGGGTATTTTGAATGCGTTGTCGAGATTGACTTGGACTCAGTCTCCACTCTTCCCTTCTCCCTCCTTTCTCTTTTCCTCTTTCGTCTTCTCTTTACCCTTCGCATCCCCCCCCCCCCGCCTCCTCCCCTACACCCCGCTCCCCTCCCTCCCCTCCCCCTCATCCATTCCGTCCTACCTCCCCCAAACCCTTTCCTTGCCCCACCAAATCCCCACTCATCTTCCACAATTCAACTCACTCGCCACTCTCTTGTCTCCCATATCTATCTCCTGTCGTGCAAAGGGACCACCCATTGCCACAGTGTCATTGCATTGTATCAGACTACAATATCATATTGATACATTCATCAATAGATAGAGAGGACCATTTACCTTGAGCCACACCCTCACACTAATGCCCTCACGGGCACTTGATTCCATCCCTTTCCCGAGCTCCCTATTCCCTTGTTCCTACGCACAAATCCCTTGCCAATTGATCCTTGGACATGTATTGAACACTGACAATTACAGGTTATATTCCCAATCGATGAGGACAGCTGTAGACAATGCCCGTTGTCCTTACAAGTAGCAAGAGGGGCACTGTGGTCGTGCCGCAGTTGGGGTCACACTATGATTTGTGCGACTTGTCAAGACCAACACTAACACTTGAAGCCTTGAAGTCATGAAGTCACTACAACTGACCCAAAGGTATATGATGAGGAATGCGCATGGTTGCAGTGTTGCCCTGTAAGCTAGACATCAGATAACCTCTGGTGCCTGTGCTTTGGCAAGGCCTACAGCCACCACTTCGGCATTGAAGAAACCCCTCAAAACCCAGTCCTACTACATGAGGTGCAGGTTCTGCAACTTTTGGAAGCATGAAATTGTGGTTTCTTTTTTGGGTCACAGCCAATATCAATTCATTTGCTGCATTCAAAAGTGAGGCAAATGCAGCACGGCATGCATCAGCAAGAAACAAACCAAGTTTTAAACACCCCCTGACCCCGCCCCCCCCTCAAAAAAGCGGCACCCAGCCGGGGGGGGCTGAGGGGTCATGGACAAAATCACTGGGGATCACTTTGCGGACAGCCAAATGGAGGCTTTCCTCCGCAAAACACGAACAAGTGCGTTACACCAGAAGTATCTCCCGGAGTCCTTTTCCGGTGCTGCAGTTGACGGACCCACAGACGGACAAGGAATGGGGACGCTGAATGCACCCCGTCTCATGTCGTCATAGAGGGACCCCCATTGGATGGACCAGAGTGTGGTGATGCACCTGGGCTTGCATGGCCACCATGCAAGACCTTGCATGACCACCCACTATCAGGGCAGGGGGTAGGCAGAGGTCCATGGAGAGGGGTGGCAGGCACAAGGCGTTGGGAGGGGACAGAACAGGGACAGGACGGGCGGGGCGCGGGGGGGGGGTCCGACAGACACCTGCGAAGGCTGTGGAGCTGCAGCTCATCCTCCGTAAACGAGTGCTGCAGCAGCAATTGGCCAGTGGCTGAAAAGGCAGTGACTGTGCCGTGCGGGCGCTGGAAGGTGAACTGGTACGTCGCATCGAAGCGCGAAAAGATCTCGGCGAACAATGACGCCGTGGCCTGAGGAGGTCGCATGAGGCATGTGCATCGCCACCGCAACAGCAGCGCACCGCCCACCAGATGCAACAGCCACCCCAAACAACAAGCGCGGCCCCCCCAACAAAAACACCTCTGCTCACGCAACAGCCGCCCATTGACCACGGGGGGGGGGGGGGGTTGGGGCACCATCCTCCCCCCCCAACTCACTGTCGGCCGGAGGTCCCCTTCGGACCGGACCATTCACCCGGTGCCTCCATCCCCGCATTCAGCGGCTTTGGCTCCACTTTGCTCTTCGTTTTTGCAACCGCTGTGCTTCATGGGTGGGAGGGGTAAGGGGGGGGCACAAAGGCAAAGCCCATATGTACAGTCGGCGCAAAGCAAATGTTTGTTTGTACACAAAGTACACACGTCTCACAGATGTACAGTCACTGTGGACGGCGCCCTCCCGAAGGCTGAACCCTGTTTAACAGAGCCATCAACATCAGGAGCTGGCCGAACCAGTTCACTCGGAGGCTCATGACTCACACCAGTTGCCTTTGCTTTTTGCACTCAAGAAGGGGCACGGCAGGGGGGGGCGAGGCTGCTGGGAGTTCCCTTTTGCTGTGGGAGGGGGTGGCGCTGCCCCTTCCCCCCCCCCCCACCCTTCCCAGGCTTCCGTGGAGGTTCTGAGTTTTGAGAGATTTGTTACCTTGACGGCAGCAGCCCGTCCCAACCGAACAGATCCAAAAAGGCGATCATCAGTGAGCCACGAGCGCCCAACTGAGCCCACAGTAGGAGAGGACAAGGATGGGTACAATGACATCGATGGGGAAGGGGGGGGGGGGGGGCTCAGAAGAGGTGTAGGTGGAACCTGCGGTAGACCAACCTTGTTTAACCGACACCTGCCAAGAGTTAATGGAGCACAGAACTTGAAAAAGAAATGGGAAGGAATGACAATGCAACTTGGTGGGAGGCGATGAAACGCACCACCAGAGCGAGACCCTACTGCATATCTGCTTTTCGGTCAGGCGAAGGGACAGGGGAGGGGACAGGGGACGGCCGGGTACGACAAATCGTCGATTCATCGATGTGCGGGGCCCTGAATAGTCGCACGTCATATCTGTGTTCGTGTGTGTGTGTGTGTGTGTGTGTGAGGGGGTGGCGCCATATTATAGAGGAAGGCCTGTATGGGTCTGCAGGTGGGTCAGAAAGGCCCTGTGCTTGAACACTGACAATTACAGGTTATATTCCCAATCGATGAGGACAGCTGTAGACAATGCCCGTTGTCCTTACAAGTAGCAAGAGGGGCACTGTGGTCGTGCCGCAGTTGGGGTCACACTATGATTTGTGCGACTTGTCAAGACCAACACTAACATTTGAAGCCTTGAAGTCATGAAGTCACTACAACTGACCCAAAGGTATATGATGAGGAATGCGCATGGTTGCAGTGTTGCCCTGTAAGCTAGACATCAGATAACCTCTGGTGCCTGTGCTTTGGCAAGGCCTACAGCCACCACTTCGGCATTGAAGAAACCCCTCAAAACCCAGTCCTACTACATGAGGTGCAGGTTCTGCAACTTTTGGAAGCATGAAATTGTGGTTTCTTTTTTGGGTCACAGCCAATATCAATTCATTTGCTGCATTCAAAAGTGAGGCAAATGCAGCACGGCATGCATCAGCAAGAAACAAACCAAGTTTTAAACACCCCCTGACCCCGCCCCCCCCTCAAAAAAGCGGCACCCAGCCGGGGGGGGCTGAGGGGTCATGGACAAAATCACTGGGGATCACTTTGCGGACAGCCAAATGGAGGCTTTCCTCCGCAAAACACGAACAAGTGCGTTACACCAGAAGTATCTCCCGGAGTCCTTTTCCGGTGCTGCAGTTGACGGACCCACAGACGGACAAGGAATGGGGACGCTGAATGCACCCCGTCTCATGTCGTCATAGAGGGACCCCCATTGGATGGACCAGAGTGTGGTGATGCACCTGGGCTTGCATGGCCACCATGCAAGACCTTGCATGACCACCCACTATCAGGGCAGGGGGTAGGCAGAGGTCCATGGAGAGGGGTGGCAGGCACAAGGCGTTGGGAGGGGACAGAACAGGGACAGGACGGGCGGGGCGCGGGGGGGGGGTCCGACAGACACCTGCGAAGGCTGTGGAGCTGCAGCTCATCCTCCGTAAACGAGTGCTGCAGCAGCAATTGGCCAGTGGCTGAAAAGGCAGTGACTGTGCCGTGCGGGCGCTGGAAGGTGAACTGGTACGTCGCATCGAAGCGCGAAAAGATCTCGGCGAACAATGACGCCGTGGCCTGAGGAGGTCGCATGAGGCATGTGCATCGCCACCGCAACAGCAGCGCACCGCCCACCAGATGCAACAGCCACCCCAAACAACAAGCGCGGCCCCCCCAACAAAAACACCTCTGCTCACGCAACAGCCGCCCATTGACCACGGGGGGGGGGTTTTGGCATGACGCCATGGTGTGATGATCTCGTCTGCAGCTGGCGGCGCCTACTGGCCGATCGCCATTCGCTGCCCTTCCCTTGGACCCTTTCCCTCCATAGGCGGTGGTGCCCATCAGCTTCTCACCACCCTTTGACCTTCCTCTTCCTCCTTGCCCTAACCTTCCCTCTCCCCTCCCCTTTCCCTTCCCTTGGCCTTTCCCTCTGTAGGCCACCGTGCCCATCGGCCTCACCACAGCTGGCGATCGGCCAGTAGGCGCCGCCAGCTGCAGACGAGATCATCACACCATGGCGTCATGCCAAAACCCCCACCATCATTCTTGCGTGCGGCATGGAAATGGGCACTCTCCCTTGTAGCATGCGACATGCAAGCAGTATCGCTGTGGCCTCACTCTTGTGCAACTGCATGGAAATACAACCCATACCCTCACTGCGGCGTCGAATATCCAATCACCGCCCCTACCTTCAGGGGGGGTTGGGGCACCATCCTCCCCCCCCAACTCACTGTCGGCCGGAGGTCCCCTTCGGACCGGACCATTCACCCGGTGCCTCCATCCCCGCATTCAGCGGCTTTGGCTCCACTTTGCTCTTCGTTTTTGCAACCGCTGTGCTTCATGGGTGGGAGGGGTAAGGGGGGGGCACAAAGGCAAAGCCCATATGTACAGTCGGCGCAAAGCAAATGTTTGTTTGTACACAAAGTACACACGTCTCACAGATGTACAGTCACTGTGGACGGCGCCCTCCCGAAGGCTGAACCCTGTTTAACAGAGCCATCAACATCAGGAGCTGGCCGAACCAGTTCACTCGGAGGCTCATGACTCACACCAGTTGCCTTTGCTTTTTGCACTCAAGAAGGGGCACGGCAGGGGGGGGCGAGGCTGCTGGGAGTTCCCTTTTGCTGTGGGAGGGGGTGGCGCTGCCCCTTCCCCCCCCCCCACCCTTCCCAGGCTTCCGTGGAGGTTCTGAGTTTTGAGAGATTTGTTACCTTGACGGCAGCAGCCCGTCCCAACCGAACAGATCCAAAAAGGCGATCATCAGTGAGCCACGAGCGCCCAACTGAGCCCACAGTAGGAGAGGACAAGGATGGGTACAATGACATCGATGGGGAAGGGGGGGGGGGGGGGGCTCAGAAGAGGTGTAGGTGGAACCTGCGGTAGACCAACCTTGTTTAACCGACACCTGCCAAGAGTTAATGGAGCACAGAACTTGAAAAAGAAATGGGAAGGAATGACAATGCAACTTGGTGGGAGGCGATGAAACGCACCACCAGAGCGAGACCCTACTGCATATCTGCTTTTCGGTCAGGCGAAGGGACAGGGGAGGGGACAGGGGACGGCCGGGTACGACAAATCGTCGATTCATCGATGTGCGGGGCCCTGAATAGTCGCACGTCATATCTGTGTTCGTGTGTGTGTGTGTGTGTGTGTGTGAGGGGGTGGCGCCATATTATAGAGGAAGGCCTGTATGGGTCTGCAGGTGGGTCAGAAAGGCCCTGTGCTTCAGAGAACGACACTCGTGGTGTCTGCACTGGCGCCTTCCGTGTACGCCACCCTCACCTAGGCCAGAGCCTCTGGCCTTGAGGTCTTACGTGTGTGTGTGAGGGGGGGGTCGATCCTTTCGATCGTGCCGCTCTTGCCGTCCTTTGTTTCATTTTCCGGGCAACGGTGCCCAGCACTTCTCCTGCAGGGCTGCCCTGGACCTTCGGCTGCCGTGATGCGTTGGGGTTTCGGATGGGGATTCGGGATTTCCGTCGTCGGTGACCCGAACGCCTCAATGCCCAATGTCACGCTCAAATCTGCTTCGTCCAGCCTCAGCATCGCTGTTGCCCTGTGGGTCCCCCCCCCCTCTGCAGCCCTCCGGGTGGCGGACCCAACATGGTGGGGTCAATCTGCAGCTCAGCCCATGCCCACAGCAGATCACGCGTGTCCTGTTGGCGTCAGGTGTGACATCCTTCGGTGCCCTGGTGTGACTGCTGCTCCTGGGGTCACCCCCCACTCCCCCTCTGCGGGTGGGGGGCTGAGTTCGTGAGTCCGCCTTGCCCTCACAGACCTGCGTGTGCATGAGGCGGTGCCGCTGCACTGTGGGGTCCGTCGAGATTGCATTTAGGTACCGGGGCTGGGGGCCGCGGCTGATGACGGCGAGGGTCAGCGCCCCGCTGGAGGTTTCCACCAACAAATTGACGGTCCCTGTGGCCTCAGTCTGTGCGTTGATGAAACCGGACCTGAAGACAGGGGGACGCAGAATAGGAGGTGTGGGCAGGATGGGGCACTGCGCACGCGAGCGCACGTCATGGGTCTTAGGGCCGTCCCCGGGGGTGGGGGCGATTGTGAACGCCGAACTCCCCCCTTCCCTTCCCACCCCCTTCCCGCTTGCGCAACTACAGGCAAAGTTCCAGTCTCCAAGCCAAAAGGTCCGACGGGTCTCCGTGGTTGAAAATTCCCGTGTTAGGGGGGGCGGCTGCACGGGGCGCGCACGGGGCGCAGGGAAATGGCGAACGCCACAAACGTGCTGCTGGGGTTTGGAGAGGCGCCCTAAAAATCGCGAATTTGTGATACAAAACATCAAAATCAGAAGCATCAAATTGCAAATCTGTGCTGTGACGCCGATGCAGCCACAACAGTGGGACTTCTCCAGCACAGAGCGCAGCGGGCAGCCGCTCCCTCGCATGCGCCACGGCAACCCGTTTGGGGCCCTTAATGGCAGAGTTCGTTTTGTGCCATTGAACTCTTCTCTTGACATTGACAAAAGAAAAAAGGCACCGCCGAAACCAACAGCGAGAACAATGCGGTCTAACAGGGGCCCCGCGGTCGGACAAGCCCGTGGTTGTGCGAGGGGGGTGCCGTAGAGGCCGAGTGAGTGTACCGGTCGGCACTCCCGGGTGCACGTACGTGTTCACCTTTCGGCAGGGTATCCTCCACACAATGGATGCTTGTTCTTCCAAGGCCCTGCAGTGGGGCCGAGGCAGTGGAGAGAGGGGGCCGCAAACACATTCAACAACATAGAGCGGGTCTACAGCAGGGCAATAGCGTTCTCGAACCGTAGATGCTCAGTCCCGTTAGAGTCCGCAGAGATTGGGACGAGGGGTATTTTGAATGCGTTGTCGAGATTGACTTGGACTCAGTCTCCACTCTTCCCTTCTCCCTCCTTTCTCTTTTCCTCTTTCGTCTTCTCTTTACCCTTCGCATCCCCCCCCCCCCGCCTCCTCCCCTACACCCCGCTCCCCTCCCTCCCCTCCCCCTCATCCATTCCGTCCTACCTCCCCCAAACCCTTTCCTTGCCCCACCAAATCCATCCCCACTCATCTTCCACAATTCAACTCACTCGCCACTCTCTTGTCTCCCATATCTATCTCCTGTCGTGCAAAGGGACCACCCATTGCCACAGTGTCATTGCATTGTATCAGACTACAATATCATATTGATACATTCATCAATAGATAGAGAGGACCGTTTACCTTGAGCCACACCCTCACACTAATGCCCTCACGGGCACTTGATTCCATCCCTTTCCCGAGCTCCCTATTCCCTTGTTCCTACGCACAAATCCCTTGCCAATTGATCCTTGGACATGTATTGAACACTGACAATTACAGGTTATATTCCCAATCGATGAGGACAGCTGTAGACAATGCCCGTTGTCCTTACAAGTAGCAAGAGGGGCACTGTGGTCGTGCCGCAGTTGGGGTCACAGTATGATTTGTGCGACTTGTGCAACACTAACACTTGAAGCCTTGAAGTCATGAAGTCACTACAACTGACCCAAAGGTATATGATGAGGAATGCGCATGGTTGCAGTGTTGCCCTGTAAGCTAGACATCAGATAACCTCTGGTGCCTGTGCTTTGGCAAGGCCTACAGCCACCACTTCGGCATTGAAGAAACCCCTCAAAACCCAGTCCTACTACATGAGGTGCAGGTTCTGCAACTTTTGGAAGCATGAAATTGTGGTTTCTTTTTTGGGTCACAGCCAATATCAATTCATTTGCTGCATTCAAAAGTGAGGCAAATGCAGCACGGCATAGATCAGCAAGAAACAAACCAAGTTTTAAACACCCCCTGACCCCGCCCCCCCCTCAAAAAAGCGGCACCCAGCCGGGGGGAGGGGGGGGGGCTGAGGGGTCATGGACAAAATCACTGGGGATCACTTTGCGGACAGCCAAATGGAGGCTTTCCTCCGCAAAACACAAACAAGTGCGTTACACCAGAAGTATCTCCCGGAGTCCTTTTCCGGTTCTTTGGCGCTGCAGTTGACGGACCCACAGACGGACAAGGAATGGGGACGCTGAATGCACCCCGTCTCATGTCGTCATAGAGGGACCCCCATTGGATGGACCAGAGTGTGGTGATGCACCTGGGCTTGCATGGTGAAGACCACCCACTATCAGGGCAGGGGGTAGGCAGAGGTCCATGGAGAGGGGTGGCAGGCACAAGGCGTTGGGAGGGGACAGAACAGGACGGGCGGGGCGCGGGGGGGGGGGTCCGACAGACACCTGCGAAGGCTGTGGAGCTGCAGCTCATCCTCCGTAAACGAGTGCTGCAGCAGCAATTGGCCAGTGGCTGAAAAGGCAGTGACTGTGCCGTGCGGGCGCTGGAAGGTGAACTGGTACGTCGCATCGAAGCGCGAAAAGATCTCGGCGAACAATGACGCCGTGGCCTGAGGAGGTCGCATGAGGCATGTGCATCGCCACCGCAACAGCAGCGCACCGCCCACCAGATGCAACAGCCACCCCAAACAACAAGCGCGGCCCCCCAACAAAAACACCTCTGCTCACGCAACAGCCGCCCATTGACCACGGGGGGGGGGGGTTTGGCATGACGCCATGGTGTGATGATCTCGTCTGCACGGGGGGGGGGGGGGGGAGGCGACCCCTTGGGTTGGGGCACCATCCTCCCCCCCCAACTCACTGTCGGCCGGAGGTCCCCTTCGGACCGGACCATTCACCCGGTGCCTCCATCCCCGCATTCAGCGGCTTTGGCTCCACTTTGCTCTTCGTTTTTGCAACCGCTGTGCTTCATGGGTGGGAGGGGTAAGGGGGGGGCACAAAGGCAAAGCCCATATGTACAGTCGGCGCAAAGCAAATGTTTGTTTGTACACAAAGTACACACGTCTCACAGATGTACAGTCACTGTGGACGGCGCCCTCCCGAAGGCTGAACCCTGTTTAACAGAGCCATCAACATCAGGAGCTGGCCGAACCAGTTCACTCGGAGGCTCATGACTCACACCAGTTGCCTTTGCTTTTTGCACTCAAGAAGGGGCACGGCAGGGGGGGGCGAGGCTGCTGGGAGTTCCCTTTTGCTGTGGGAGGGGGTGGCGCTGCCCCTTCCCCCCCCCCCACCCTTCCCAGGCTTCTGTGGAGGTTCTGAGTTTTGAGAGATTTGTTACCTTGACGGCAGCAGCCCGTCCCAACCGAACAGATCCAAAAAGGCGATCATCAGTGAGCCACGAGCGCCCAACTGAGCCCACAGTAGGAGAGGACAAGGATGGGTACAATGACATCGATGGGGAAGGGGGGGGGGGGGGCTCAGAAGAGGTGTAGGTGGAACCTGCGGTAGACCAACCTTGTTTAAGCGACACCTGCCAAGAGTTAATGGAGCACAGAACTTGAAAAAGAAATGGGAAGGAATGACAATGCAACTTGGTGGGAGGCGATGAAACGCACCACCAGAGCGAGACCCTACTGCATATCTGCTTTTCGGTCAGGCGAAGGGACAGGGGAGGGGACAGGGGACGGCCGGGTACGACAAATCGTCGATTCATCGATGTGCGGGGCCCTGAATAGTCGCACGTCATATCTGTGTTCGTGTGTGTGTGTGTGTGTGTGTGAGGGGGTGGCGCCATATTATAGAGGAAGGCCTGTATGGGTCTGCAGGTGGGTCAGAAAGGCGGGCCCCTGTGCTTCAGAGAACGACACTCGTGGTGTCTGCACTGGCGCCTTCCGTGTACGCCACCCTCACCTAGGCCAGGTTAGGGTTAGGTCTGGCCTTGAGGTCTTACGTGTGTGTGTGAGGGGGGGGTCGATCCTTTCGATCGTGCCGCTCTTGCCGTCCTTTGTTTCATTTTCCGGGCAACGGTGCCCAGCACTTCTCCTGCAGGGCTGCCCTGGACCTTCGGCTGCCGTGATGCGTTGGGGTTTCGGATGGGGATTCGGGATTTCCGTCGTCGGTGACCCGAACGCCTCAATGCCCAATGTCACGCTCAAATCTGCTTCGTCCAGCCTCAGCATCGCTGTTGCCCTGTGGGTCCCCCCCCCCTCTGCAGCCCTCCGGGTGGCGGACCCAACATGGTGGGGTCAATCTGCAGCTCAGCCCATGCCCACAGCAGATCACGCGTGTCCTGTTGGCGTCCTTCGGTGCCCTGGTGTGACTGCTGCTTCTGGGGTCACCCCCCACTCCCCCTCTGCGGGTGGGGGGCTGAGTTCGTGAGTCCGCCTTGCCCTCACAGACCTGCGTGTGCATGAGGCGGTGCCGCTGCACTGTGGGGTCCGTCGAGATTGCATTTAGGTACCGGGGCTGGGGGCCGCGGCTGATGACGGCGAGGGTCAGCGCCCCGCTGGAGGTTTCCACCAACAAATTGACGGTCCCTGTGGCCTCAGTCTGTGCGTTGATGAAACCGGACCTGAAGACAGGGGGACGCAGAATAGGAGGTGTGGGCAGGATGGGGCACTGCGCACGCGAGCGCACGTCATGGGTCTTAGGGCCGTCCCCGGGGGTGGGGGCGATTGTGAACGCCGAACTCCCCCCTTCCCTTCCCACCCCCTTCCCGCTTGCGCAACTACAGGCAAAGTTCCAGTCTCCAAGCCAAAAGGTCCGACGGGTCTCCGTGGTTGAAAATTCCCGTGTTAGGGGGGGCGGCTGCACGGGGCGCGCACGGGGCGCAGGGAAATGGCGAACGCCACAAACGTGCTGCTGGGGTTTGGAGAGGCGCCCTAAAAATCGCGAATTTGTGATACAAAACCACGAATCAGAAGCATCAAATTGCAAATCTGTGCTGTGACGCCGATGCAGCCACAACAGTGGGACTTCTCCAGCACCGGGCAGCCGCTCCCTCGCATGCGCCACGGCAACCCGTTTGGGGCCCTTAATGGCAGAGTTCGTTTTGTGCCATTGAACTCTTCTCTTGACATTGACAAAAGAAAAAAGGCACCGCCGAAACCAACAGCGAGAACAATGCGGTCTAACAGGGGCCCCGCGGTCGGACAAGCCCGTGGTTGTGCGAGGGGGGTGCCGTAGAGGCCGAGTGAGTGTACCGGTCGGCACTCCCGGGTGCACGTACGTGTTCACCTTTCGGCAGACCTTTCCACCTTTCCACACAATGGATGCTTGTTCTTCCAAGGCCCTGCAGTGGGGCCGAGGCAGTGGAGAGAGGGGGCCGCAAACACATTCAACAACATAGAGCGGGTCTACAGCAGGGCAATAGCGTTCTCGAACCGTAGATGCTCAGTCCCGTTAGAGTCCGCAGAGATTGGGACGAGGGGTATTTTGAATGCGTTGTTGAGATTGACTTGGACTCAGTCTCCACTCTTCCCTTCTCCCTCCTTTCTCTTTTCCTCTTTCGTCTTCTCTTTACCCTTCGCATCCCCCCCCCCCCCCGCCTCCTCCCCTACACCCCGCTCCCCTCCCTCCCCTCCCCCTCATCCATTCCGTCCTACCTCCCCCAAACCCTTTCCTTGCCCCACCAAATCCATCCCCACTCATCTTCCACAATTCAACTCACTCGCCACTCTCTTGTCTCCCATATCTATCTCCTGTCGTGCAAAGGGACCACCCATTGCCACAGTGTCATTGCATTGTATCAGACTACAATATCATATTGATACATTCATCAATAGATAGAGAGGACCATTTACCTTGAGCCACACCCTCACACTAATGCCCTCACGGGCACTTGATTCCATCCCTTTCCCGAGCTCCCTATTCCCTTGTTCCTACGCACAAATCCCTTGCCAATTGATCCTTGGACATGTATTGAACACTGACAATTACAGGTTATATTCCCAATCGATGAGGACAGCTGTAGACAATGCCCGTTGTCCTTACAAGTAGCAAGAGGGGCACTGTGGTCGTGCCGCAGTTGGGGTCACACTATGATTTGTGCGACTTGTCAAGACCAACACTAACACTTGAAGCCTTGAAGTCATGAAGTCACTACAACTGACCCAAAGGTATATGATGAGGAATGCGCATGGTTGCAGTGTTGCCCTGTAAGCTAGACATCAGATAACCTCTGGTGCCTGTGCTTTGGCAAGGCCTACAGCCACCACTTCGGCATTGAAGAAACCCCTCAAAACCCAGTCCTACTACATGAGGTGCAGGTTCTGCAACTTTTGGAAGCATGAAATTGTGGTTTCTTTTTTGGGTCACAGCCAATATCAATTCATTTGCTGCATTCAAAAGTGAGGCAAATGCAGCACGGCATGCATCAGCAAGAAACAAACCAAGTTTTAAACACCCCCTGACCCCGCCCCCCCCTCAAAAAAGCGGCACCCAGCCGGGGGGAGGGGGGGGGGCTGAGGGGTCATGGACAAAATCACTGGGGATCACTTTGCGGACAGCCAAATGGAGGCTTTCCTCCGCAAAACACGAACAAGTGCGTTACACCAGAAGTATCTCCCGGAGTCCTTTTCCGGTTCTTTGGCGCTGCAGTTGACGGACCCACAGACGGACAAGGAATGGGGACGCTGAATGCACCCCGTCTCATGTCGTCATAGAGGGACCCCCATTGGATGGACCAGAGTGTGGTGATGCACCTGGGCTTGCATGGTGAAGACCACCCACTATCAGGGCAGGGGGTAGGCAGAGGTCCATGGAGAGGGGTGGCAGGCACAAGGCGTTGGGAGGGGACAGAACAGGACGGGCGGGGCGCGGGGGGGGGGGTCCGACAGACACCTGCGAAGGCTGTGGAGCTGCAGCTCATCCTCCGTAAACGAGTGCTGCAGCAGCAATTGGCCAGTGGCTGAAAAGGCAGTGACTGTGCCGTGCGGGCGCTGGAAGGTGAACTGGTACGTCGCATCGAAGCGCGAAAAGATCTCGGCGAACAATGACGCCGTGGCCTGAGGAGGTCGCATGAGGCATGTGCATCGCCACCGCAACAGCAGCGCACCGCCCACCAGATGCAACAGCCACCCCAAACAACAAGCGCGGCCCCCCCAACAAAAACACCTCTGCTCACGCAACAGCCGCCCATTGACCACGGGGGGGGGGGGAGGCGACCCCTTGGGTTGGGGCACCATCCTCCCCCCCCAACTCACTGTCGGCCGGAGGTCCCCTTCGGACCGGACCATTCACCCGGTGCCTCCATCCCCGCATTCAGCGGCTTTGGCTCCACTTTGCTCTTCGTTTTTGCAACCGCTGTGCTTCATGGGTGGGAGGGGTAAGGGGGGGGCACAAAGGCAAAGCCCATATGTACAGTCGGCGCAAAGCAAATGTTTGTTTGTACACAAAGTACACACGTCTCACAGATGTACAGTCACTGTGGACGGCGCCCTCCCGAAGGCTGAAACCTGTTTAACAGAGCCATCAACATCAGGAGCTGGCCGAACCAGTTCACTCGGAGGCTCATGACTCACACCAGTTGCCTTTGCTTTTTGCACTCAAGAAGGGGCACGGCAGGGGGGGGCGAGGCTGCTGGGAGTTCCCTTTTGCTGTGGGAGGGGGTGGCGCTGCCCCTTCCCCCCCCCCCACCCTTCCCAGGCTTCCGTGGAGGTTCTGAGTTTTGAGAGATTTGTTACCTTGACGGCAGCAGCCCGTCCCAACCGAACAGATCCAAAAAGGCGATCATCAGTGAGCCACGAGCGCCCAACTGAGCCCACAGTAGGAGAGGACAAGGATGGGTACAATGACATCGATGGGGAAGGGGGGGGGGGGGCTCAGAAGAGGTGTAGGTGGAACCTGCGGTAGACCAACCTTGTTTAACCGACACCTGCCAAGAGTTAATGGAGCACAGAACTTGAAAAAGAAATGGGAAGGAATGACAATGCAACTTGGTGGGAGGCGATGAAACGCACCACCAGAGCGAGACCCTACTGCATATCTGCTTTTCGGTCAGGCGAAGGGACAGGGGAGGGGACAGGGGACGGCCGGGTACGACAAATCGTCGATTCATCGATGTGCGGGGCCCTGAATAGTCGCACGTCATATCTGTGTTCGTGTGTGTGTGTGTGTGTGTGTGAGGGGGTGGCGCCATATTATAGAGGAAGGCCTGTATGGGTCTGCAGGTGGGTCAGAAAGGCGGGCCCCTGTGCTTCAGAGAACGACACTCGTGGTGTCTGCACTGGCGCCTTCCGTGTACGCCACCCTCACCTAGGCCAGAGCCTCTGGCCTTGAGGTCTTACGTGTGTGTGTGAGGGGGGGGTCGATCCTTTCGATCGTGCCGCTCTTGCCGTCCTTTGTTTCATTTTCCGGGCAACGGTGCCCAGCACTTCTCCTGCAGGGCTGCCCTGGACCTTCGGCTGCCGTGATGCGTTGGGGTTTCGGATGGGGATTCGGGATTTCCGTCGTCGGTGACCCGAACGCCTCAATGCCCAATGTCACGCTCAAATCTGCTTCGTCCAGCCTCAGCATCGCTGTTGCCCTGTGGGTCCCCCCCCCCTCTGCAGCCCTCCGGGTGGCGGACCCAACATGGTGGGGTCAATCTGCAGCTCAGCCCATGCCCACAGCAGATCACGCGTGTCCTGTTGGCGTCCTTCGGTGCCCTGGTGTGACTGCTGCTCCTGGGGTCACCCCCCACTCCCCCTCTGCGGGTGGGGGGCTGAGTTCGTGAGTCCGCCTTGCCCTCACAGACCTGCGTGTGCATGAGGCGGTGCCGCTGCACTGTGGGGTCCGTCGAGATTGCATTTAGGTACCGGGGCTGGGGGCCGCGGCTGATGACGGCGAGGGTCAGCGCCCCGCTGGAGGTTTCCACCAACAAATTGACGGTCCCTGTGGCCTCAGTCTGTGCGTTGATGAAACCGGACCTGAAGACAGGGGGACGCAGAATAGGAGGTGTGGGCAGGATGGGGCACTGCGCACGCGAGCGCACGTCATGGGTCTTAGGGCCGTCCCCGGGGGTGGGGGCGATTGTGAACGCCGAACTCCCCCCCTTCCCTTCCCACCCCCTTCCCGCTTGCGCAACTACAGGCAAAGTTCCAGTCTCCAAGCCAAAAGGTCCGACGGGTCTCCGTGGTTGAAAATTCCCGTGTTAGGGGGGGCGGCTGCACGGGGCGCGCACGGGGCGCAGGGAAATGGCGAACGCCACAAACGTGCTGCTGGGGTTTGGAGAGGCGCCCTAAAAATCGCGAATTTGTGATACAAAACCACGAATCAGAAGCATCAAATTGCAAATCTGTGCTGTGACGCCGATGCAGCCACAACAGTGGGACTTCTCCAGCACCGGGCAGCCGCTCCCTCGCATGCGCCACGGCAACCCGTTTGGGGCCCTTAATGGCAGAGTTCGTTTTGTGCCATTGAACTCTTGAACATTGACAAAAGAAAAAAGGCACCGCCGAAACCAACAGCGAGAACAATGCGGTCTAACAGGGGCCCCGCGGTCGGACAAGCCCGTGGTTGTGCGAGGGGGGTGCCGTAGAGGCCGAGTGAGTGTACCGGTCGGCACTCCCGGGTGCACGTACGTGTTCACCTTTCGGCAGGGTATCCTCCACACAATGGATGCTTGTTCTTCCAAGGCCCTGCAGTGGGGCCGAGGCAGTGGAGAGAGGGGGCCGCAAACACATTCAACAACATAGAGCGGGTCTACAGCAGGGCAATAGCGTTCTCGAACCGTAGATGCTCAGTCCCGTTAGAGTCCGCAGAGATTGGGACGAGGGGTATTTTGAATGCGTTGTTGAGATTGACTTGGACTCAGTCTCCACTCTTCCCTTCTCCCTCCTTTCTCTTTTCCTCTTTCGTCTTCTCTTTACCCTTCGCATCCCCCCCCCCCCGCCTCCTCCCCTACACCCCGCTCCCCTCCCTCCCCTCCCCCTCATCCATTCCGTCCTACCTCCCCCAAACCCTTTCCTTGCCCCACCAAATCCATCCCCACTCATCTTCCACAATTCAACTCACTCGCCACTCTCTTGTCTCCCATATCTATCTCCTGTCGTGCAAAGGGACCACCCATTGCCACAGTGTCATTGCATTGTATCAGACTACAATATCATATTGATACATTCATCAATAGATAGAGAGGACCATTTACCTTGAGCCACACCCTCACACTAATGCCCTCACGGGCACTTGATTCCATCCCTTTCCCGAGCTCCCTATTCCCTTGTTCCTACGCACAAATCCCTTGCCAATTGATCCTTGGACATGTATTGAACACTGACAATTACAGGTTATATTCCCAATCGATGAGGACAGCTGTAGACAATGCCCGTTGTCCTTACAAGTAGCAAGAGGGGCACTGTGGTCGTGCCGCAGTTGGGGTCACACTATGATTTGTGCGACTTGTCAAGACCAACACTAACACTTGAAGCCTTGAAGTCATGAAGTCACTACAACTGACCCAAAGGTATATGATGAGGAATGCGCATGGTTGCAGTGTTGCCCTGTAAGCTAGACATCAGATAACCTCTGGTGCCTGTGCTTTGGCAAGGCCTACAGCCACCACTTCGGCATTGAAGAAACCCCTCAAAACCCAGTCCTACTACATGAGGTGCAGGTTCTGCAACTTTTGGAAGCATGAAATTGTGGTTTCTTTTTTGGGTCACAGCCAATATCAATTCATTTGCTGCATTCAAAAGTGAGGCAAATGCAGCACGGCATGCATCAGCAAGAAACAAACCAAGTTTTAAACACCCCCTGACCCCGCCCCCCCCTAAAAAATGCGGCACCCAGCCGGGGGGAGGGGGGGGGGCTGAGGGGTCATGGACAAAATCACTGGGGATCACTTTGCGGACAGCCAAATGGAGGCTTTCCTCCGCAAAACACGAACAAGTGCGTTACACCAGAAGTATCTCCCGGAGTCCTTTTCCGGTTCTTTGGCGCTGCAGTTGACGGACCCACAGACGGACAAGGAATGGGGACGCTGAATGCACCCCGTCTCATGTCGTCATAGAGGGACCCCCATTGGATGGACCAGAGTGTGGTGATGCACCTGGGCTTGCATGGTGAAGACCACCCACTATCAGGGCAGGGGGTAGGCAGAGGTCCATGGAGAGGGGTGGCAGGCACAAGGCGTTGGGAGGGGACAGAACAGGACGGGCGGGGCGCGGGGGGGGGGGTCCGACAGACACCTGCGAAGGCTGTGGAGCTGCAGCTCATCCTCCGTAAACGAGTGCTGCAGCAGCAATTGGCCAGTGGCTGAAAAGGCAGTGACTGTGCCGTGCGGGCGCTGGAAGGTGAACTGGTACGTCGCATCGAAGCGCGAAAAGATCTCGGCGAACAATGACGCCGTGGCCTGAGGAGGTCGCATGAGGCATGTGCATCGCCACCGCAACAGCAGCGCACCGCCCACCAGATGCAACAGCCACCCCAAACAACAAGCGCGGCCCCCCCAACAAAAACACCTCTGCTCACGCAACAGCCGCCCATTGACCACGGGGGGGGGGGGGAGGCGACCCCTTGGGTTGGGGCACCATCCTCCCCCCCCAACTCACTGTCGGCCGGAGGTCCCCTTCGGACCGGACCATTCACCCGGTGCCTCCATCCCCGCATTCAGCGGCTTTGGCTCCACTTTGCTCTTCGTTTTTGCAACCGCTGTGCTTCATGGGTGGGAGGGGTAAGGGGGGGGCACAAAGGCAAAGCCCATATGTACAGTCGGCGCAAAGCAAATGTTTGTTTGTACACAAAGTACACACGTCTCACAGATGTACAGTCACTGTGGACGGCGCCCTCCCGAAGGCTGAAACCTGTTTAACAGAGCCATCAACATCAGGAGCTGGCCGAACCAGTTCACTCGGAGGCTCATGACTCACACCAGTTGCCTTTGCTTTTTGCACTCAAGAAGGGGCACGGCAGGGGGGGGCGAGGCTGCTGGGAGTTCCCTTTTGCTGTGGGAGGGGGTGGCGCTGCCCCTTCCCCCCCCCCCACCCTTCCCAGGCTTCCGTGGAGGTTCTGAGTTTTGAGAGATTTGTTACCTTGACGGCAGCAGCCCGTCCCAACCGAACAGATCCAAAAAGGCGATCATCAGTGAGCCACGAGCGCCCAACTGAGCCCACAGTAGGAGAGGACAAGGATGGGTACAATGACATCGATGGGGAAGGGGGGGGGGGGGCTCAGAAGAGGTGTAGGTGGAACCTGCGGTAGACCAACCTTGTTTAACCGACACCTGCCAAGAGTTAATGGAGCACAGAACTTGAAAAAGAAATGGGAAGGAATGACAATGCAACTTGGTGGGAGGCGATGAAACGCACCACCAGAGCGAGACCCTACTGCATATCTGCTTTTCGGTCAGGCGAAGGGACAGGGGAGGGGACAGGGGACGGCCGGGTACGACAAATCGTCGATTCATCGATGTGCGGGGCCCTGAATAGTCGCACGTCATATCTGTGTTCGTGTGTGTGTGTGTGTGTGTGTGAGGGGGTGGCGCCATATTATAGAGGAAGGCCTGTATGGGTCTGCAGGTGGGTCAGAAAGGCGGGCCCCTGTGCTTCAGAGAACGACACTCGTGGTGTCTGCACTGGCGCCTTCCGTGTACGCCACCCTCACCTAGGCCAGAGCCTCTGGCCTTGAGGTCTTACGTGTGTGTGTGAGGGGGGGGTCGATCCTTTCGATCGTGCCGCTCTTGCCGTCCTTTGTTTCATTTTCCGGGCAACGGTGCCCAGCACTTCTCCTGCAGGGCTGCCCTGGACCTTCGGCTGCCGTGATGCGTTGGGGTTTCGGATGGGGATTCGGGATTTCCGTCGTCGGTGACCCGAACGCCTCAATGCCCAATGTCACGCTCAAATCTGCTTCGTCCAGCCTCAGCATCGCTGTTGCCCTGTGGGTCCCCCCCCCCTCTGCAGCCCTCCGGGTGGCGGACCCAACATGGTGGGGTCAATCTGCAGCTCAGCCCATGCCCACAGCAGATCACGCGTGTCCTGTTGGCGTCCTTCGGTGCCCTGGTGTGACTGCTGCTCCTGGGGTCACCCCCCACTCCCCCTCTGCGGGTGGGGGGCTGAGTTCGTGAGTCCGCCTTGCCCTCACAGACCTGCGTGTGCATGAGGCGGTGCCGCTGCACTGTGGGGTCCGTCGAGATTGCATTTAGGTACCGGGGCTGGGGGCCGCGGCTGATGACGGCGAGGGTCAGCGCCCCGCTGGAGGTTTCCACCAACAAATTGACGGTCCCTGTGGCCTCAGTCTGTGCGTTGATGAAACCGGACCTGAAGACAGGGGGACGCAGAATAGGAGGTGTGGGCAGGATGGGGCACTGCGCACGCGAGCGCACGTCATGGGTCTTAGGGCCGTCCCCGGGGGTGGGGGCGATTGTGAACGCCGAACTCCCCCCTTCCCTTCCCACCCCCTTCCCGCTTGCGCAACTACAGGCAAAGTTCCAGTCTCCAAGCCAAAAGGTCCGACGGGTCTCCGTGGTTGAAAATTCCCGTGTTAGGGGGGGCGGCTGCACGGGGCGCGCACGGGGCGCAGGGAAATGGCGAACGCCACAAACGTGCTGCTGGGGTTTGGAGAGGCGCCCTAAAAATCGCGAATTTGTGATACAAAACCACGAATCAGAAGCATCAAATTGCAAATCTGTGCTGTGACGCCGATGCAGCCACAACAGTGGGACTTCTCCAGCACCGGGCAGCCGCTCCCTCGCATGCGCCACGGCAACCCGTTTGGGGCCCTTAATGGCAGAGTTCGTTTTGTGCCATTGAACTCTTCTCTTGACATTGACAAAAGAAAAAAGGCACCGCCGAAACCAACAGCGAGAACAATGCGGTCTAACAGGGGCCCCGCGGTCGGACAAGCCCGTGGTTGTGCGAGGGGGGTGCCGTAGAGGCCGAGTGAGTGTACCGGTCGGCACTCCCGGGTGCACGTACGTGTTCACCTTTCGGCAGGGTATCCTCCACACAATGGATGCTTGTTCTTCCAAGGCCCTGCAGTGGGGCCGAGGCAGTGGAGAGAGGGGGCCGCAAACACATTCAACAACATAGAGCGGGTCTACAGCAGGGCAATAGCGTTCTCGAACCGTAGATGCTCAGTCCCGTTAGAGTCCGCAGAGATTGGGACGAGGGGTATTTTGAATGCGTTGTCGAGATTGACTTGGACTCAGTCTCCACTCTTCCCTTCTCCCTCCTTTCTCTTTTCCTCTTTCGTCTTCTCTTTACCCTTCGCATCCCCCCCCCCCCGCCTCCTCCCCTACACCCCGCTCCCCTCCCTCCCCTCCCCCTCATCCATTCCGTCCTACCTCCCCCAAACCCTTTCCTTGCCCCACCAAATCCATCCCCACTCATCTTCCACAATTCAACTCACTCGCCACTCTCTTGTCTCCCATATCTATCTCCTGTCGTGCAAAGGGACCACCCATTGCCACAGTGTCATTGCATTGTATCAGACTACAATATCATATTGATACATTCATCAATAGATAGAGAGGACCATTTACCTTGAGCCACACCCTCACACTAATGCCCTCACGGGCACTTGATTCCATCCCTTTCCCGAGCTCCCTATTCCCTTGTTCCTACGCACAAATCCCTTGCCAATTGATCCTTGGACATGTATTGAACACTGACAATTACAGGTTATATTCCCAATCGATGAGGACAGCTGTAGACAATGCCCGTTGTCCTTACAAGTAGCAAGAGGGGCACTGTGGTCGTGCCGCAGTTGGGGTCACACTATGATTTGTGCGACTTGTCAAGACCAACACTAACACTTGAAGCCTTGAAGTCATGAAGTCACTACAACTGACCCAAAGGTATATGATGAGGAATGCGCATGGTTGCAGTGTTGCCCTGTAAGCTAGACATCAGATAACCTCTGGTGCCTGTGCCTACAGCCACCACTTCGGCATTGAAGAAACCCCTCAAAACCCAGTCCTACTACATGAGGTGCAGGTTCTGCAACTTTTGGAAGCATGAAATTGTGGTTTCTTTTTTGGGTCACAGCCAATATCAATTCATTTGCTGCATTCAAAAGTGAGGCAAATGCAGCACGGCATGCATCAGCAAGAAACAAACCAAGTTTTAAACACCCCCTGACCCCGCCCCCCCCTCAAAAAAGCGGCACCCAGCCGGGGGGAGGGGGGGGGGCTGAGGGGTCATGGACAAAATCACTGGGGATCACTTTGCGGACAGCCAAATGGAGGCTTTCCTCCGCAAAACACGAACAAGTGCGTTACACCAGAAGTATCTCCCGGAGTCCTTTTCCGGTTCTTTGGCGCTGCAGTTGACGGACCCACAGACGGACAAGGAATGGGGACGCTGAATGCACCTCGTCTCATGTCGTCATAGAGGGACCCCCATTGGATGGTGATGCACCTGGGCTTGCATGGTGAAGACCACCCACTATCAGGGCAGGGGGTAGGCAGAGGTCCATGGAGAGGGGTGGCAGGCACAAGGCGTTGGGAGGGGACAGAACAGGGACAGGACGGGCGGGGCGCGGGGGGGGGGGTCCGACAGACACCTGCGAAGGCTGTGGAGCTGCAGCTCATCCTCCGTAAACGAGTGCTGCAGCAGCAATTGGCCAGTGGCTGAAAAGGCAGTGACTGTGCCGTGCGGGCGCTGGAAGGTGAACTGGTACGTCGCATCGAAGCGCGAAAAGATCTCGGCGAACAATGACGCCGTGGCCTGAGGAGGTCGCATGAGGCATGTGCATCGCCACCGCAACAGCAGCGCACCGCCCACCAGATGCAACAGCCACCCCAAACAACAAGCGCGGCCCCCCCAACAAAAACACCTCTGCTCACGCAACAGCCGCCCATTGACCACGGGGGGGGGGGGGAGGCGACCCCTTGGGTTGGGGCACCATCCTCCCCCCCCAACTCACTGTCGGCCGGAGGTCCCCTTCGGACCGGACCATTCACCCGGTGCCTCCATCCCCGCATTCAGCGGCTTTGGCTCCACTTTGCTCTTCGTTTTTGCAACCGCTGTGCTTCATGGGTGGGAGGGGTAAGGGGGGGGCACAAAGGCAAAGCCCATATGTACAGTCGGCGCAAAGCAAATGTTTGTTTGTACACAAAGTACACACGTCTCACAGATGTACAGTCACTGTGGACGGCGCCCTCCCGAAGGCTGAAACCTGTTTAACAGAGCCATCAACATCAGGAGCTGGCCGAACCAGTTCACTCGGAGGCTCATGACTCACACCAGTTGCCTTTGCTTTTTGCACTCAAGAAGGGGCACGGCAGGGGGGGGCGAGGCTGCTGGGAGTTCCCTTTTGCTGTGGGAGGGGGTGGCGCTGCCCCTTCCCCCCCCCCCACCCTTCCCAGGCTTCCGTGGAGGTTCTGAGTTTTGAGAGATTTGTTACCTTGACGGCAGCAGCCCGTCCCAACCGAACAGATCCAAAAAGGCGATCATCAGTGAGCCACGAGCGCCCAACTGAGCCCACAGTAGGAGAGGACAAGGATGGGTACAATGACATCGATGGGGAAGGGGGGGGGGGGGGCTCAGAAGAGGTGTAGGTGGAACCTGCGGTAGACCAACCTTGTTTAACCGACACCTGCCAAGAGTTAATGGAGCACAGAACTTGAAAAAGAAATGGGAAGGAATGACAATGCAACTTGGTGGGAGGCGATGAAACGCACCACCAGAGCGAGACCCTACTGCATATCTGCTTTTCGGTCAGGCGAAGGGACAGGGGAGGGGACAGGGGACGGCCGGGTACGACAAATCGTCGATTCATCGATGTGCGGGGCCCTGAATAGTCGCACGTCATATCTGTGTTCGTGTGTGTGTGTGTGTGTGTGTGAGGGGGTGGCGCCATATTATAGAGGAAGGCCTGTATGGGTCTGCAGGTGGGTCAGAAAGGCGGGCCCCTGTGCTTCAGAGAACGACACTCGTGGTGTCTGCACTGGCGCCTTCCGTGTACGCCACCCTCACCTAGGCCAGAGCCTCTGGCCTTGAGGTCTTACGTGTGTGTGTGAGGGGGGGGTCGATCCTTTCGATCGTGCCGCTCTTGCCGTCCTTTGTTTCATTTTCCGGGCAACGGTGCCCAGCACTTCTCCTGCAGGGCTGCCCTGGACCTTCGGCTGCCGTGATGCGTTGGGGTTTCGGATGGGGATTCGGGATTTCCGTCGTCGGTGACCCGAACGCCTCAATGCCCAATGTCACGCTCAAATCTGCTTCGTCCAGCCTCAGCATCGCTGTTGCCCTGTGGGTCCCCCCCCCCTCTGCAGCCCTCCGGGTGGCGGACCCAACATGGTGGGGTCAATCTGCAGCTCAGCCCATGCCCACAGCAGATCACGCGTGTCCTGTTGGCGTCAGGTGTGACATCCTTCGGTGCCCTGGTGTGACTGCTGCTCCTGGGGTCACCCCCCACTCCCCCTCTGCGGGTGGGGGGCTGAGTTCGTGAGTCCGCCTTGCCCTCACAGACCTGCGTGTGCATGAGGCGGTGCCGCTGCACTGTGGGGTCCGTCGAGATTGCATTTAGGTACCGGGGCTGGGGGCCGCGGCTGATGACGGCGAGGGTCAGCGCCCCGCTGGAGGTTTCCACCAACAAATTGACGGTCCCTGTGGCCTCAGTCTGTGCGTTGATGAAACCGGACCTGAAGACAGGGGGACGCAGAATAGGAGGTGTGGGCAGGATGGGGCACTGCGCACGCGAGCGCACGTCATGGGTCTTAGGGCCGTCCCCGGGGGTGGGGGCGATTGTGAACGCCGAACTCCCCCCTTCCCTTCCCACCCCCTTCCCGCTTGCGCAACTACAGGCAAAGTTCCAGTCTCCAAGCCAAAAGGTCCGACGGGTCTCCGTGGTTGAAAATTCCCGTGTTAGGGGGGGCGGCTGCACGGGGCGCGCACGGGGCGCAGGGAAATGGCGAACGCCACAAACGTGCTGCTGGGGTTTGGAGAGGCGCCCTAAAAATCGCGAATTTGTGATACAAAACCACGAATCAGAAGCATCAAATTGCAAATCTGTGCTGTGACGCCGATGCAGCCACAACAGTGGGACTTCTCCAGCACCGGGCAGCCGCTCCCTCGCATGCGCCACGGCAACCCGTTTGGGGCCCTTAATGGCAGAGTTCGTTTTGTGCCATTGAACTCTTCTCTTGACATTGACAAAAGAAAAAAGGCACCGCCGAAACCAACAGCGAGAACAATGCGGTCTAACAGGGGCCCCGCGGTCGGACAAGCCCGTGGTTGTGCGAGGGGGGTGCCGTAGAGGCCGAGTGAGTGTACCGGTCGGCACTCCCGGGTGCACGTACGTGTTCACCTTTCGGCAGGGTATCCTCCACACAATGGATGCTTGTTCTTCCAAGGCCCTGCAGTGGGGCCGAGGCAGTGGAGAGAGGGGGCCGCAAACACATTCAACAACATAGAGCGGGTCTACAGCAGGGCAATAGCGTTCTCGAACCGTAGATGCTCAGTCCCGTTAGAGTCCGCAGAGATTGGGACGAGGGGTATTTTGAATGCGTTGTCGAGATTGACTTGGACTCAGTCTCCACTCTTCCCTTCTCCCTCCTTTCTCTTTTCCTCTTTCGTCTTCTCTTTACCCATCCCCCCCCCCCCGCCTCCTCCCCTACACCCCGCTCCCCTCCCTCCCCTCCCCCTCATCCATTCCGTCCTACCTCCCCCAAACCCTTTCCTTGCCCCACCAAATCCATCCCCACTCATCTTCCACAATTCAACTCACTCGCCACTCTCTTGTCTCCCATATCTATCTCCTGTCGTGCAAAGGGACCACCCATTGCCACAGTGTCATTGCATTGTATCAGACTACAATATCATATTGATACATTCATCAATAGATAGAGAGGACCATTTACCTTGAGCCACACCCTCACACTAATGCCCTCACGGGCACTTGATTCCATCCCTTTCCCGAGCTCCCTATTCCCTTGTTCCTACGCACAAATCCCTTGCCAATTGATCCTTGGACATGTATTGAACACTGACAATTACAGGTTATAGTCCCAATCGATGAGGACAGCTGTAGACAATGCCCGTTGTCCTTACAAGTAGCAAGAGGGGCACTGTGGTCGTGCCGCAGTTGGGGTCACACTATGATTTGTGCGACTTGTCAAGACCAACACTAACACTTGAAGCCTTGAAGTCATGAAGTCACTACAACTGACCCAAAGGTATATGATGAGGAATGCGCATGGTTGCAGTGTTGCCCTGTAAGCTAGACATCAGATAACCTCTGGTGCCTGTGCTTTGGCAAGGCCTACAGCCACCACTTCGGCATTGAAGAAACCCCTCAAAACCCAGTCCTACTACATGAGGTGCAGGTTCTGCAACTTTTGGAAGCATGAAATTGTGGTTTCTTTTTTGGGTCACAGCCAATATCAATTCATTTGCTGCATTCAAAAGTGAGGCAAATGCAGCACGGCATGCATCAGCAAGAAACAAACCAAGTTTTAAACACCCCCTGACCCCGCCCCCCCCCTCAAAAAAGCGGCACCCAGCCGGGGGGAGGGGGGTTTTGGCATGACGCCATGGTGTGATGATCTCGTCTGCAGCTGGCGGCGCCTACTGGCCGATCGCCATTCGCTGCCCTTCCCTTGGACCCTTTCCCTCCATAGGCGGTGGTGCCCATCAGCTTCTCACCACCCTTTGACCTTCCTCTTCCTCCTTGCCCTAACCTTCCCTCTCCGGGGGGAGGGGGGGGGGCTGAGGGGTCATGGACAAAATCACTGGGGATCACTTTGCGGACAGCCAAATGGAGGCTTTCCTCCGCAAAACACGAACAAGTGCGTTACACCAGAAGTATCTCCCGGAGTCCTTTTCCGGTTCTTTGGCGCTGCAGTTGACGGACCCACAGACGGACAAGGAATGGGGACGCTGAATGCACCCCGTCTCATGTCGTCATAGAGGGACCCCCATTGGATGGACCAGAGTGTGGTGATGCACCTGGGCTTGCATGGTGAAGACCACCCACTATCAGGGCAGGGCAGAGGTCCATGGAGAGGGGTGGCAGGCACAAGGCGTTGGGAGGGGACAGAACAGGGACAGGACGGGCGGGGCGCGGGGGGGGGTCCGACAGACACCTGCGAAGGCTGTGGAGCTGCAGCTCATCCTCCGTAAACGAGTGCTGCAGCAGCAATTGGCCAGTGGCTGAAAAGGCAGTGACTGTGCCGTGCGGGCGCTGGAAGGTGAACTGGTACGTCGCATCGAAGCGCGAAAAGATCTCGGCGAACAATGACGCCGTGGCCTGAGGAGGTCGCATGAGGCATGTGCATCGCCACCGCAACAGCAGCGCACCGCCCACCAGATGCAACAGCCACCCCAAACAACAAGCGCGGCCCCCCCAACAAAAACACCTCTGCTCACGCAACAGCCGCCCATTGACCACGGGGGGGGGGGGGGGAGGCGACCCCTTGGGTTGGGGCACCATCCTCCCCCCCCAACTCACTGTCGGCCGGAGGTCCCCTTCGGACCGGACCATTCACCCGGTGCCTCCATCCCCGCATTCAGCGGCTTTGGCTCCACTTTGCTCTTCGTTTTTGCAACCGCTGTGCTTCATGGGTGGGAGGGGTAAGGGGGGGGCACAAAGGCAAAGCCCATATGTACAGTCGGCGCAAAGCAAATGTTTGTTTGTACACAAAGTACACACGTCTCACAGATGTACAGTCACTGTGGACGGCGCCCTCCCGAAGGCTGAACCCTGTTTAACAGAGCCATCAACATCAGGAGCTGGCCGAACCAGTTCACTCGGAGGCTCATGACTCACACCAGTTGCCTTTGCTTTTTGCACTCAAGAAGGGGCACGGCAGGTGGGGGCGAGGCTGCTGGGAGTTCCCTTTTGCTGTGGGAGGGGGTGGCGCTGCCCCTTCCCCCCCCCCCACCCTTCCCAGGCTTCCGTGGAGGTTCTGAGTTTTGAGAGATTTGTTACCTTGACGGCAGCAGCCCATCCCAACCGAACAGATCCAAAAAGGCGATCATCAGTGAGCCACGAGCGCCCAACTGAGCCCACAGTAGGAGAGGACAAGGATGGGTACAATGACATCGATGGGGAAGGGGGGGGGGGGGCTCAGAAGAGGTGTAGGTGGAACCTGCGGTAGACCAACCTTGTTTAACCGACACCTGCCAAGAGTTAATGGAGCACAGAACTTGAAAAAGAAATGGGAAAGAATGACAATGCAACTTGGTGGGAGGCGATGAAACGCACCACCAGAGCGAGACCCTACTGCATATCTGCTTTTCGGTCAGGCGAAGGGACAGGGGAGGGGACAGGGGACGGCCGGGTACGACAAATCGTCGATTCATCGATGTGCGGGGCCCTGAATAGTCGCACGTCATATCTGTGTTCGTGTGTGTGTGTGTGTGTGTGAGGGGGGGTGGCGCCATATTATAGAGGAAGGCCTGTATGGGTCTGCAGGTGCTTCAGGGAACGACACTCGTGGTGTCTGCACTGGCGCCTTCCGTGTACGCCACCCTCACCTAGGCCAGAGCCTCTGGCCTTGAGGTCTTACGTGTGTGTGTGAGGGGGGGGTCGATCCTTTCGATCGTGCCGCTCTTGCCGTCCTTTGTTTCATTTTCCGGGCAACGGTGCCCAGCACTTCTCCTGCAGGGCTGCCCTGGACCTTCGGCTGCCGTGATGCGTTGGGGTTTCGGATGGGGATTCGGGATTTCCGTCGTCGGTGACCCGAACGCCTCAATGCCCAATGTCACGCTCAAATCTGCTTCGTCCAGCCTCAGCATCGCTGTTGCTCTGTGGGTCCCCCCCCCCTCTGCAGCCCTCCGGGTGGCGGACCCAACATGGTGGGGTCAATCTGCAGCTCAGCCCATGCCCACAGCAGATCACGCGTGTCCTGTTGGCGTCAGGTGTGACATCCTTCGGTGCCCTGGTGTGACTGCTGCTCCTGGGGTCACCCCCCACTCCCCCTCTGCGGGTGGGGGGCTGAGTTCGTGAGTCCGCCTTGCCCTCACAGACCTGCGTGTGCATGAGGCGGTGCCGCTGCACTGTGGGGTCCGTCGAGATTGCATTTAGGTACCGGGGCTGGGGGCCGCGGCTGATGACGGCGAGGGTCAGCGCCCCGCTGGAGGTTTCCACCAACAAATTGACGGTCCCTGTGGCCTCAGTCTGTGCGTTGATGAAACCGGACCTGAAGACAGGGGGACGCAGAATAGGAGGTGTGGGCAGGATGGGGCACTGCGCACGCGAGCGCACGTCATGGGTCTTAGGGCCGTCCCCGGGGGTGGGGGCGATTGTGAACGCCGAACTCCCCCCTTCCCTTCCCACCCCCTTCCCGCTTGCGCAACTACAGGCAAAGTTCCAGTCTCCAAGCCAAAAGGTCCGACGGGTCTCCGTGGTTGAAAATTCCCGTGTTAGGGGGGGCGGCTGCACGGGGCGCGCACGGGGCGCAGGGAAATGGCGAACGCCACAAACGTGCTGCTGGGGTTTGGAGAGGCGCCCTAAAAATCGCGAATTTGTGATACAAAACCACGAATCAGAAGCATCAAATTGCAAATCTGTGCTGTGACGCCGATGCAGCCACAACAGTGGGACTTCTCCAGCACAGAGCGCACCGGGCAGCCGCTCCCTCGCATGCGCCACGGCAACCCGTTTGGGGCCCTTAATGGCAGAGTTCGTTTTGTGCCATTGAACTCTTCTCTTGACATTGACAAAAGAAAAAAGGCACCGCCGAAACCAACAGCGAGAACAATGCGGTCTAACAGGGGCCCCGCGGTCGGACAAGCCCGTGGTTGTGCGAGGGGGGTGCCGTAGAGGCCGAGTGAGTGTACCGGTCGGCACTCCCGGGTGCACGTACGTGTTCACCTTTCGGCAGGGTATCCTCCACACAATGGATGCTTGTTCTTCCAAGGCCCTGCAGTGGGGCCGAGGCAGTGGAGAGAGGGGGCCGCAAACACATTCAACAACATAGAGCGGGGCACTACAGCAGGGCAATAGCGTTCTCGAACCGTAGATGCTCAGTCCCGTTAGAGTCCGCAGAGATTGGGACGAGGGGTATTTTGAATGCGTTGTCGAGATTGACTTGGACTCAGTCTCCACTCTTCCCTTCTCCCTCCTTTCTCTTTTCCTCTTTCGTCTTCTCTTTACCCTTCGCATCCCCCCCCCCCCGCCTCCTCCCCTACACCCCGCTCCCCTCCCTCCCCTCCCCCTCATCCATTCCGTCCTACCTCCCCCAAACCCTTTCCTTGCCCCACCAAATCCATCCCCACTCATCTTCCACAATTCAACTCACTCGCCACTCTCTTGTCTCCCATATCTATCTCCTGTCGTGCAAAGGGACCACCCATTGCCACAGTGTCATTGCATTGTATCAGACTACAATATCATATTGATACATTCATCAATAGATAGAGAGGACCATTTACCTTGAGCCACACCCTCACACTAATGCCCTCACGGGCACTTGATTCCATCCCTTTCCCGAGCTCCCTATTCCCTTGTTCCTACGCACAAATCCCTTGCCAATTGATCCTTGGACATGTATTGAACACTGACAATTACAGGTTATATTCCCAATCGATGAGGACAGCTGTAGACAATGCCCGTTGTCCTTACAAGTAGCAAGAGGGGCACTGTGGTCGTGCCGCAGTTGGGGTCACACTATGATTTGTGCGACTTGTCAAGACCAACACTAACACTTGAAGCCTTGAAGTCATGAAGTCACTACAACTGACCCAAAGGTATATGATGAGGAATGCGCATGGTTGCAGTGTTGCCCTGTAAGCTGTAAGACATCAGATAACCTCTGGTGCCTGTGCTTTGGCAAGGCCTACAGCCACCACTTCGGCATTGAAGAAACCCCTCAAAACCCAGTCCTACTACATGAGGTGCAGGTTCTGCAACTTTTGGAAGCATGAAATTGTGGTTTCTTTTTTGGGTCACAGCCAATATCAATTCATTTGCTGCATTCAAAAGTGAGGCAAATGCAGCACGGCATGCATCAGCAAGAAACAAACCAAGTTTTAAACACCCCCTGACCCCGCCCCCCCCTCAAAAAAGCGGCACCCAGCCGGGGGGAGGGGGGTTTTGGCATGACGCCATGGTGTGATGATCTCGTCTGCAGCTGGCGGCGCCTACTGGCCGATCGCCATTCGCTGCCCTTCCCTTGGACCCTTTCCCTCCATAGGCGGTGGTGCCCATCAGCTTCTCACCACCCTTTGACCTTCCTCTTCCTCCTTGCCCTAACCTTCCCTCTCCGGGGGGAGGGGGGGGGGCTGAGGGGTCATGGACAAAATCACTGGGGATCACTTTGCGGACAGCCAAATGGAGGCTTTCCTCCGCAAAACACGAACAAGTGCGTTACACCAGAAGTATCTCCCGGAGTCCTTTTCCGGTTCTTTGGCGCTGCAGTTGACGGACCCACAGACGGACAAGGAATGGGGACGCTGAATGCACCCCGTCTCATGTCGTCATAGAGGGACCCCCATTGGATGGACCAGAGTGTGGTGATGCACCTGGGCTTGCATGGTGAAGACCACCCACTATCAGGGCAGGGCAGAGGTCCATGGAGAGGGGTGGCAGGCACAAGGCGTTGGGAGGGGACAGAACAGGGACAGGACGGGCGGGGCGCGGGGGGGGGGTCCGACAGACACCTGCGAAGGCTGTGGAGCTGCAGCTCATCCTCCGTAAACGAGTGCTGCAGCAGCAATTGGCCAGTGGCTGAAAAGGCAGTGACTGTGCCGTGCGGGCGCTGGAAGGTGAACTGGTACGTCGCATCGAAGCGCGAAAAGATCTCGGCGAACAATGACGCCGTGGCCTGAGGAGGTCGCATGAGGCATGTGCATCGCCACCGCAACAGCAGCGCCCACCAGATGCAACAGCCACCCCAAACAACAAGCGCGGCCCCCCCAACAAAAACACCTCTGCTCACGCAACAGCCGCCCATTGACCACGGGGGGGGGGGGGGGAGGCGACCCCTTGGGTTGGGGCACCATCCTCCCCCCCCAACTCACTGTCGGCCGGAGGTCCCCTTCGGACCGGACCATTCACCCGGTGCCTCCATCCCCGCATTCAGCGGCTTTGGCTCCACTTTGCTCTTCGTTTTTGCAACCGCTGTGCTTCATGGGTGGGAGGGGTAAGGGGGGGGCACAAAGGCAAAGCCCATATGTACAGTCGGCGCAAAGCAAATGTTTGTTTGTACACAAAGTACACACGTCTCACAGATGTACAGTCACTGTGGACGGCGCCCTCCCGAAGGCTGAACCCTGTTTAACAGAGCCATCAACATCAGGAGCTGGCCGAACCAGTTCACTCGGAGGCTCATGACTCACACCAGTTGCCTTTGCTTTTTGCACTCAAGAAGGGGCACGGCAGGGGGGGGCGAGGCTGCTGGGAGTTCCCTTTTGCTGTGGGAGGGGGTGGCGCTGCCCCTTCCCCCCCCCCCACCCTTCCCAGGCTTCCGTGGAGGTTCTGAGTTTTGAGAGATTTGTTACCTTGACGGCAGCAGCCCGTCCCAACCGAACAGATCCAAAAAGGCGATCATCAGTGAGCCACGAGCGCCCAACTGAGCCCACAGTAGGAGAGGACAAGGATGGGTACAATGACATCGATGGGGAAGGGGGGGGGGGGCTCAGAAGAGGTGAAGGTGGAACCTGCGGTAGACCAACCTTGTTTAACCGACACCTGCCAAGAGTTAATGGAGCACAGAACTTGAAAAAGAAATGGGAAGGAATGACAATGCAACTTGGTGGGAGGCGATGAAACGCACCACCAGAGCGAGACCCTACTGCATATCTGCTTTTCGGTCAGGCGAAGGGACAGGGGAGGGGACAGGGGAGGGCCGGGTACGACAAATCGTCGATTCATCGATGTGCGGGGCCCTGAATAGTCGCACGTCATATCTGTGTTCGTGTGTGTGTGTGTGTGTGTGTGAGGGGGTGGCGCCATATTATAGAGGAAGGCCTGTATGGGTCTGCAGGTGGGTCAGAAAGGCGGGCCCCTGTGCTTCAGGGAACGACACTCGTGGTGTCTGCACTGGCGCCTTCCGTGTACGCCACCCTCACCTAGGCCAGAGCCTCTGGCCTTGAGGTCTTACGTGTGTGTGTGAGGGGGGGGTCGATCCTTTCGATCGTGCCGCTCTTGCCGTCCTTTGTTTCATTTTCCGGGCAACGGTGCCCAGCACTTCTCCTGCAGGGCTGCCCTGGACCTTCGGCTGCCGTGATGCGTTGGGGTTTCGGATGGGGATTCGGGATTTCCGTCGTCGGTGACCCGAACGCCTCAATGCCCAATGTCACGCTCAAATCTGCTTCGTCCAGCCTCAGCATCGCTGTTGCCCTGTGGGTCCCCCCCCCCTCTGCAGCCCTCCGGGTGGCGGACCCAACATGGTGGGGTCAATCTGCAGCTCAGCCCATGCCCACAGCAGATCACGCGTGTCCTGTTGGCGTCAGGTGTGACATCCTTCGGTGCCCTGGTGTGACTGCTGCTCCTGGGGTCACCCCCCACTCCCCCTCTGCGGGTGGGGGGCTGAGTTCGTGAGTCCGCCTTGCCCTCACAGACCTGCGTGTGCATGAGGCGGTGCCGCTGCACTGTGGGGTCCGTCGAGATTGCATTTAGGTACCGGGGCTGGGGGCCGCGGCTGATGACGGCGAGGGTCAGCGCCCCGCTGGAGGTTTCCACCAACAAATTGACGGTCCCTGTGGCCTCAGTCTGTGCGTTGATGAAACCGGACCTGAAGACAGGGGGACGCAGAATAGGAGGTGTGGGCAGGATGGGGCACTGCGCACGCGAGCGCACGTCATGGGTCTTAGGGCCGTCCCCGGGGGTGGGGGCGATTGTGAACGCCGAACTCCCCCCTTCCCTTCCCACCCCCTTCCGCAACTACAGGCAAAGTTCCAGTCTCCAAGCCAAAAGGTCCGACGGGTCTCCGTGGTTGAAAATTCCCGTGTTAGGGGGGGCGGCTGCACGGGGCGCGCACGGGGCGCAGGGAAATGGCGAACGCCACAAACGTGCTGCTGGGGTTTGGAGAGGCGCCCTAAAAATCGCGAATTTGTGATACAAAACCACGAATCAGAAGCATCAAATTGCAAATCTGTGCTGTGACGCCGATGCAGCCACAACAGTGGGACTTCTCCAGCACAGAGCGCACCGGGCAGCCGCTCCCTCGCATGCGCCACGGCAACCCGTTTGGGGCCCTTAATGGCAGAGTTCGTTTTGTGCCATTGAACTCTTCTCTTGACATTGACAAAAGAAAAAAGGCACCGCCGAAACCAACAGCGAGAACAATGCGGTCTAACAGGGGCCCCGCGGTCGGACAAGCCCGTGGTTGTGCGAGGGGGGTGCCGTAGAGGCCGAGTGAGTGTACCGGTCGGCACTCCCGGGTGCACGTACGTGTTCACCTTTCGGCAGGGTATCCTCCACACAATGGATGCTTGTTCTTCCAAGGCCCTGCAGTGGGGCCGAGGCAGTGGAGAGAGGGGGCCGCAAACACATTCAACAACATAGAGCGGGTCTACAGCAGGGCAATAGCGTTCTCGAACCGTAGATGCTCAGTCCCGTTAGAGTCCGCAGAGATTGGGACGAGGGGTATTTTGAATGCGTTGTCGAGATTGACTTGGACTCAGTCTCCACTCTTCCCTTCTCCCTCCTTTCTCTTTTCCTCTTTCGTCTTCTCTTTACCCTTCGCATCCCCCCCCCCCCGCCTCCTCCCCTACACCCCGCTCCCCTCCCTCCCCTCCCCCTCATCCATTCCGTCCTACCTCCCCCAAACCCTTTCCTTGCCCCACCAAATCCATCCCCACTCATGTTCCACAATTCAACTCACTCGCCACTCTCTTGTCTCCCATATCTATCTCCTGTCGTGCAAAGGGACCACCCATTGCCACAGTGTCATTGCATTGTATCAGACTACAATATCATATTGATACATCCATCAATAGATAGAGAGGACCATTTACCTTGAGCCACACCCTCACACTAATGCCCTCACGGGCACTTGATTCCATCCCTTTCCCGAGCTCCCTGTTCCTACGCACAAATCCCTTGCCAATTGATCCTTGGACATGTATGTAACACTGACAATTACAGGTTATATTCCCAATCGATGAGGACAGCTGTAGACAATGCCCGTTGTCCTTACAAGTAGCAAGAGGGGCACTGTGGTCGTGCCGCAGTTGGGGTCACACTATGATTTGTGCGACTTGTCAAGACCAACACTAACACTTGAAGCCTTGAAGTCATGAAGTCACTACAACTGACCCAAAGGTATATGATGAGGAATGCGCATGGTTGCAGTGTTGCCCTGTAAGCTAGACATCAGATAACCTCTGGTGCCTGTGCCTACAGCCACCACTTCGGCATTGAAGAAACCCCTCAAAACCCAGTCCTACTACATGAGG
Source organism: Eutreptiella sp. 'Long Island Sound 2002' (assembly GCA_964036045.1). Taxonomy (NCBI): domain Eukaryota; phylum Euglenozoa; class Euglenophyceae; order Eutreptiales; family Eutreptiaceae; genus Eutreptiella; species Eutreptiella sp. 'Long Island Sound 2002'. The sequence goes on along the minus strand of OZ038401.1, from coordinate 10,773,456 downwards.
TGCAGGTTCTGCAACTTTTGGAAGCATGAAATTGTGGTTTCTTTTTTGGGTCACAGCCAATATCAATTCATTTGCTGCATTCAAAAGTGAGGCAAATGCAGCACGGCATGCATCAGCAAGAAACAAACCAAGTTTTAAACACCCCCTGACCCCGCCCCCCCCTCAAAAAAGCGGCACCCAGCCGGGGGGAGGGGGGGGGGCTGAGGGGTCATGGACAAAATCACTGGGGATCACTTTGCGGACAGCCAAATGGAGGCTTTCCTCCGCAAAACACGAACAAGTGCGTTACACCAGAAGTATCTCCCGGAGTCCTTTTCCGGTGCTGCAGTTGACGGACCCACAGACGGACAAGGAATGGGGACGCTGAATGCACCCCGTCTCATGTCGTCATAGAGGGACCCCCATTGGATGGACCAGAGTGTGGTGATGCACCTGGGCTTGCATGGTGCACTATCAGGGCAGGGGGTAGGCAGAGGTCCATGGAGAGGGGTGGCAGGCACAAGGCGTTGGGAGGGGACAGAACAGGGACAGGACGGGCGGGGCGCGGGGGGGGGGTCCGACAGACACCTGCGAAGGCTGTGGAGCTGCAGCTCATCCTCCGTAAACGAGTGCTGCAGCAGCAATTGGCCAGTGGCTGAAAAGGCAGTGACTGTGCCGTGCGGGCGCTGGAAGGTGAACTGGTACGTCGCATCGAAGCGCGAAAAGATCTCGGCGAACAATGACGCCGTGGCCTGAGGAGGTCGCATGAGGCATGTGCATCGCCACCGCAACAGCAGCGCACCGCCCACCAGATGCAACAGCCACCCCAAACAACAAGCGCGGCCCCCCCAACAAAAACACCTCTGCTCACGCAACAGCCGCCCATTGACCACGGGGGGGGGGGTGGGTTTGGCATGACGCCATGGTGTGATGATCTCGTCTGCAGCTGGCGGCGCCTACTGGCCGATCGCCATTCGCTGCCCTTCCCTTGGACCCTTTCCCTCCATAGGCGGTGGTGCCCATCAGCTTCTCACCACCCTTTGACCTTCCTCTTCCTCCTTGCCCTAACCTTCCCTCTCCCCTCCCCTTTCCCTTCCCTTGGCCTTTCCCTCTGTAGGCCACCGTGCCCATCGGCCTCACCACACTCCTTCCCTTCCCTTTCCCTTGGTAGGTTGTGCCAACGGAGCCCCCGGATTTGCCCTGTTTCACTTCTCTGCGTCGAGTCCACGCAGAGGAAGGCAAATGCCTTCGCCGTTGGCCAGGTGCGTCCAAGCGGCCATCCCAAGCCGGCGGTGAGGTACCTCTCCCCAACGGCGGCTGGTGGGCCCTGGGATGGCCACTTGCGGGGTCGTTTCCCCGACGGGGGCACATAACAACCTTTCCAACCAAGTTCCCGCGCTCAGTCCATCCTTTGGCGAGCGCAACACAAACCCCCTACCCTCTCCTTCATGCCTTTGCTGCGCGGACGGGGGTTGTGGGGGATGCGTGGGTGCACGGGGGAGTAGGATGTAGCGGGTGACGTGGGGTGGGCCTCTTACCGTCGCTGGCCGCCCACTTCGTTGCGCGACTCCCCGGACCACCTCAACATAGGAGCGAGTTGTTGTTGGGTTGACGGTGGTGTCCCGTGTTGGGTGGAGGTGCGTAGGGCCCCTTGCTGGCCCCCTTCTCCCGGCTTGGTCCGGGCGCTTGACGACGTGGTGCGTCCCTTTTCTGGTTGAGTCGCTACGCGAGGGAAGGAGTCTCTCCCCTGCTCGCTTCTCAGTGCCAGCACGCTGGGACTTACTGCCGTGGTCACTCCCTTGAGAGTGCGGCCCCCGGTGGGCTTGCGTTGCCACATCGGGCATCTCGCTGAGGCCCCATTGGACCCCCCGAGAAGAACTCGGTGCACGTGTAGAGTTCATTGTTTTGTTTTGGTCGGTGTTGGTCACCACCCTGGCTGAAAAAGTGCGGGGGTTGCCTTCCCCCTGCCTGTTGTTTGGCCTTGCCCCCTACTCCGCCGGCGAGAAAGCTCGCTGCGCGTTGTGGTCGCCGGGGCCTTGCCCCCTACTCCGCCGGCGAGAAAGCTCGCTGCGCGTTGTGGTAGCCGGGGCGCATCCAATGGAGACTGCGGCGCCGTCTCCATTGGGCATGGGTCCAGAGGCCCGTCCACGGCCGTACCTCAGACCACATCGTTGTGCCTTGTTGCTGTATCACTGGGGGCCGCGGCTCCCCAGTGTGGGTCTCGGTGGCTGGAGGATCTTCTCCTCCCCAGCAGAGCCATGTTGATGGTGTGAGACTCTCCTTTGCATCAGGCATTTTGCTTTCATTGTTCTTCCTTCTCCTCCCGGCGCCGGGTTGCCCTTCCCTTGGGTTCCTGGGTCGCTTGGCGCCCGGTCTCAGTCCCTCTTGCTTCAAGGCCTAGGCCTGGATAGGATTTGGGTATCCATCATGGGTACCCATGATGATGGGATTTGGGGGGGGGGGGGGGAGGCGACCCCTTGGGTTGGGGCACCATCCTCCCCCCCCAACTCACTGTCGGCCGGAGGTCCCCTTCGGACCGGACCATTCACCCGGTGCCTCCATCCCCGCATTCAGCGGCTTTGGCTCCACTTTGCTCTTTGTTTTTGCAACCGCTGTGCTTCATGGGTGGGAGGGGTAAGGGGGGGGCACAAAGGCAAAGCCCATATGTACAGTCGGCGCAAAGCAAATGTTTGTTTGTACACAAAGTACACACGTCTCACAGATGTACAGTCACTGTGGACGGCGCCCTCCCGAAGGCTGAACCCTGTTTAACAGAGCCATCAACATCAGGAGCTGGCCGAACCAGTTCACTCGGAGGCTCATGACTCACACCAGTTGCCTTTGCTTTTTGCACTCAAGAAGGGGCACGGCAGGGGGGGGCGAGGCTGCTGGGAGTTCCCTTTTGCTGTGGGAGGGGGTGGCGCTGCCCCTTCCCCCCCCCCCACCCTTCCCAGGCTTCCGTGGAGGTTCTGAGTTTTGAGAGATTTGTTACCTTGACGGCAGCAGCCCGTCCCAACCGAACAGATCCAAAAAGGCGATCATCAGTGAGCCACGAGCGCCCAACTGAGCCCACAGTAGGAGAGGACAAGGATGGGTACAATGACATCGATGGGGAAGGGGGGGGGGGGGCTCAGAAGAGGTGTAGGTGGAACCTGCGGTAGACCAACCTTGTTTAACCGACACCTGCCAAGAGTTAATGGAGCACAGAACTTGAAAAAGAAATGGGAAGGAATGACAATGCAACTTGGTGGGAGGCGATGAAACGCACCACCAGAGCGAGACCCTACTGCATATCTGCTTTTCGGTCAGGCAAAGGGACAGGGGAGGGGACAGGGGACGGCCGGGTACGACAAATCGTCGATTCATCGATGTGCGGGGCCCTGAATAGTCGCACGTCATATCTGTGTTCGTGTGTGTGTGTGTGTGTGTGTGTGAGGGGGTGGCGCCATATTATAGAGGAAGGCCTGTATGGGTCTGCAGGTGGGTCAGAAAGGCGGGCCCCTGTGCTTCAGAGAACGACACTCGTGGTGTCTGCACTGGCGCCTTCCGTGTACGCCACCCTCACCTAGGCCTTGAGGTCTTACGTGTGTGTGTGAGGGGGGGGTCGATCCTTTCGATCGTGCCGCTCTTGCCGTCCTTTGTTTCATTTTCCGGGCAACGGTGCCCAGCACTTCTCCTGCAGGGCTGCCCTGGACCTTCGGCTGCCGTGATGCGTTGGGGTTTCGGATGGGGATTCGGGATTTCCGTCGTCGGTGACCCGAACGCCTCAATGCCCAATGTCACGCTCAAATCTGCTTCGTCCAGCCTCAGCATCGCTGTTGCCCTATGGGTCCCCCCCCCCTCTGCAGCCCTCCGGGTGGCGGACCCAACATGGTGGGGTCAATCTGCAGCTCAGCCCATGCCCACAGCAGATCACGCGTGTCCTGTTGGCGTCAGGTGTGACATCCTTCGGTGCCCTGGTGTGACTGCTGCTCCTGGGGTCACCCCCCACTCCCCCTCTGCGGGTGGGGGGCTGAGTTCGTGAGTCCGCCTTGCCCTCACAGACCTGCGTGTGCATGAGGCGGTGCCGCTGCACTGTGGGGTCCGTCGAGATTGCATTTAGGTACCGGGGCTGGGGGCCGCGGCTGATGACGGCGAGGGTCAGCGCCCCGCTGGAGGTTTCCACCAACAAATTGACGGTCCCTGTGGCCTCAGTCTGTGCGTTGATGAAACCGGACCTGAAGACAGGGGGACGCAGAATAGGAGGTGTGGGCAGGATGGGGCACTGCGCACGCGAGCGCACGTCATGGGTCTTAGGGCCGTCCCCGGGGGTGGGGGCGATTGTGAACGCCGAACTCCCCCCCTTCCCTTCCCACCCCCTTCCCGCTTGCGCAACTACAGGCAAAGTTCCAGTCTCCAAGCCAAAAGGTCCGACGGGTCTCCGTGGTTGAAAATTCCCGTGTTAGGGGGGGCGGCTGCACGGGGCGCGCACGGGGCGCAGGGAAATGGCGAACGCCACAAACGTGCTGCTGGGGTTTGGAGAGGCGCCCTAAAAATCGCGAATTTGTGATACAAAACCACGAATCAGAAGCATCAAATTGCAAATCTGTGCTGTGACGCCGATGCAGCCACAACAGTGGGACTTCTCCAGCACAGAGCGCACCGGGCAGCCGCTCCCTCGCATGCGCCACGGCAACCCGTTTGGGGCCCTTAATGGCAGAGTTCGTTTTGTGCCATTGAACTCTTCTCTTGACATTGACAAAAGAAAAAAGGCACCGCCGAAACCAACAGCGAGAACAATGCGGTCTAACAGGGGCCCCGCGGTCGGACAAGCCCGTGGTTGTGCGAGGGGGGTGCCGTAGAGGCCGAGTGAGTGTACCGGTCGGCACTCCCGGGTGCACGTACGTGTTCACCTTTCGGCAGGGTATCCTCCACACAATGGATGCTTGTTCTTCCAAGGCCCTGCAGTGGGGCCGAGGCAGTGGAGAGAGGGGGCCGCAAACACATTCAACAACATAGAGCGGGTCTACAGCAGGGCAATAGCGTTCTCGAACCGTAGATGCTCAGTCCCGTTAGAGTCCGCAGAGATTGGGACGAGGGGTATTTTGAATGCGTTGTCGAGATTGACTTGGACTCAGTCTCCACTCTTCCCTTCTCCCTCCTTTCTCTTTTCCTCTTTCGTCTTCTCTTTACCCTTCGCATCCCCCCCCCCCCGCCTCCTCCCCTACACCCCGCTCCCCTCCCTCCCCTCCCCCTCATCCATTCCGTCCTACCTCCCCCAAACCCTTTCCTTGCCCCACCAAATCCATCCCCACTCATCTTCCACAATTCAACTCACTCGCCACTCTCTTGTCTCCCATATCTATCTCCTGTCGTGCAAAGGGACCACCCATTGCCACAGTGTCATTGCATTGTATCAGACTACAATATCATATTGATACATTCATCAATAGATAGAGAGGACCATTTACCTTGAGCCACACCCTCACACTAATGCCCTCACGGGCACTTGATTCCATCCCTTTCCCGAGCTCCCTATTCCCTTGTTCCTACGCACAAATCCCTTGCCAATTGATCCTTGGACATGTATTGAACACTGACAATTACAGGTTATATTCCCAATCGATGAGGACAGCTGTAGACAATGCCCGTTGTCCTTACAAGTAGCAAGAGGGGCACTGTGGTCGTGCCGCAGTTGGGGTCACACTATGATTTGTGCGACTTGTCAAGACCAACACTAACACTTGAAGCCTTGAAGTCATGAAGTCACTACAACTGACCCAAAGGTATATGATGAGGAATGCGCATGGTTGCAGTGTTGCCCTGTAAGCTAGACATCAGATAACCTCTGGTGCCTGTGCTTTGGCAAGGCCTACAGCCACCACTTCGGCATTGAAGAAACCCCTCAAAACCCAGTCCTACTACATGAGGTGCAGGTTCTGCAACTTTTGGAAGCATGAAATTGTGGTTTCTTTTTTGGGTCACAGCCAATATCAATTCATTTGCTGCATTCAAAAGTGAGGCAAATGCAGCACGGAACATCAGCAAGAAACAAACCAAGTTTTAAACACCCCCTGACCCCGCCCCCCCCTCAAAAAAGCGGCACCCAGCCGGGGGGAGGGGGGGGGGCTGAGGGGTCATGGACAAAATCACTGGGGATCACTTTGCGGACAGCCAAATGGAGGCTTTCCTCCGCAAAACACGAACAAGTGCGTTACACCAGAAGTATCTCCCGGAGTCCTTTTCCGGTTCTTTGGCGCTGCAGTTGACGGACCCACAGACGGACAAGGAATGGGGACGCTGAATGCACCCCGTCTCATGTCGTCATAGAGGGACCCCCATTGGATGGACCAGAGTGTGGTGATGCACCTGGGCTTGCATGGTGAAGACCACCCACTATCAGGGCAGGGGGTAGGCAGAGGTCCATGGAGAGGGGTGGCAGGCACAAGGCGTTGGGAGGGGACAGAACAGGGACAGGACGGGCGGGGCGCGGGGGGGGGGGTCCGACAGACACCTGCGAAGGCTGTGGAGCTGCAGCTCATCCTCCGTAAACGAGTGCTGCAGCAGCAATTGGCCAGTGGCTGAAAAGGCAGTGACTGTGCCGTGCGGGCGCTGGAAGGTGAACTGGTACGTCGCATCGAAGCGCGAAAAGATCTCGGCGGACATAGACGCCGTGGCCTGAGGAGGTCGCATGAGGCATGTGCATCGCCACCGCAACAGCAGCGCACCGCCCACCAGATGCAACAGCCACCCCAAACAACAAGCGCGGCCCCCCCAACAAAAACACCTCTGCTCACGCAACAGCCGCCCATTGACCACGGGGGGGGGGGGGAGGCGACCCCTTGGGTTGGGGCACCATCCTCCCCCCCCAACTCACTGTCGGCCGGAGGTCCCCTTCGGACCGGACCATTCACCCGGTGCCTCCATCCCCGCATTCAGCGGCTTTGGCTCCACTTTGCTCTTCGTTTTTGCAACCGCTGTGCTTCATGGGTGGGAGGGGTAAGGGGGGGGCACAAAGGCAAAGCCCATATGTACAGTCGGCGCAAAGCAAATGTTTGTTTGTACACAAAGTACACACGTCTCACAGATGTACAGTCACTGTGGACGGCGCCCTCCCGAAGGCTGAACCCTGTTTAACAGAGCCATCAACATCAGGAGCTGGCCGAACCAGTTCACTCGGAGGCTCATGACTCACACCAGTTGCCTTTGCTTTTTGCACTCAAGAAGGGGCACGGCAGGGGGGGGCGAGGCTGCTGGGAGTTCCCTTTTGCTGTGGGAGGGGGTGGCGCTGCCCCTTCCCCCCCCCCCCACCCTTCCCAGGCTTCCGTGGAGGTTCTGAGTTTTGAGAGATTTGTTACCTTGACGGCAGCAGCCCGTCCCAACCGAACAGATCCAAAAAGGCGATCATCAGTGAGCCACGAGCGCCCAACTGAGCCCACAGTAGGAGAGGACAAGGATGGGTACAATGACATCGATGGGGAAGGGGGGGTTTTGGCATGACGCCATGGTGTGATGATCTCGTCTGCAGCTGGCGGCGCCTACTGGCCGATCGCCATTCGCTGCCCTTCCCTTGGACCCTTTCCCTCCATAGGCGGTGGTGCCCATCAGCTTCTCACCACCCTTTGACCTTCCTCTTCCTCCTTGCCCTAACCTTCCCTCTCCCCTCCCCTTTCCCTTCCCTTGGCCTTTCCCTCCGTAGGCCACCGTGCCCATCGGCCTCACCACACTCCTTCCCTTCCCTTTCCCTTGGTCGGTTGTGCCAACGGAGCCCCCGGACTTACCCTGTTTCACTTCTCTGCGTCGAGTCCACGCAGAGGAAGGCAAATGCCTTCGCCGTTGGCCAGGTGCGTCCAAGCGGCCATCCCAAGCCGGCGGTGAGGTACCTCTCCCCAACGGCGGCTGGTGGGCCCTGGGATGGCCACTTGCGGGGTCGTTTCCCCGACGGGGGCACATAACAACCTTTCTCCTCCAAGTTCCCGCGCTCAGTCCATCCTTTGGCGAGCGCAACACAAACCCCCTACCCTCTCCTTCATGCCTTTGCTGCGCGGACGGGGGTTGTGGGGGATGCGTGGGTGCACGGGGGAGTAGGATGTAGCGGGTGACGTGGGGTGGGCCTCTTACCGTCGCTGGCCGCCCACTTCGTTGCGCTGGGGAAGGGGGGGGGGGGGCTCAGAAGAGGTGTAGGTGGAACCTGCGGTAGACCAACCTTGTTTAACCGACACCTGCCAAGAGTTAATGGAGCACAGAACTTGAAAAAGAAATGGGAAGGAATGACAATGCAACTTGGTGGGAGGCGATGAAACGCACCACCAGAGCGAGACCCTACTGCATATCTGCTTTTCGGTCAGGCGAAGGGACAGGGGAGGGGACAGGGGACGGCCGGGTACGACAAATCGTCGATTCATCGATGTGCGGGGCCCTGAATAGTCGCACGTCATATCTGTGTTCGTGTGTGTGTGTGTGTGTGTGTGAGGGGGTGGCGCCATATTATAGAGGAAGGCCTGTATGGGTCTGCAGGTGGGTCAGAAAGGCGGGCCCCTGTGCTTCAGAGAACGACACTCGTGGTGTCTGCACTGGCGCCTTCCGTGTACGCCACCCTCACCTAGGCCAGAGCCTCTGGCCTTGAGGTCTTACGTGTGTGTGTGAGGGGGGGGTCGATCCTTTCGATCGTGCCGCTCTTGCCGTCCTTTGTTTCATTTTCCGGGCAACGGTGCCCAGCACTTCTCCTGCAGGGCTGCCCTGGACCTTCGGCTGCCGTGATGCGTTGGGGTTTCGGATGGGGATTCGGGATTTCCGTCATCGGTGACCCGAACGCCTCAATGCCCAATGTCACGCTCAAATCTGCTTCGTCCAGCCTCAGCATCGCTGTTGCCCTGTGGGTCCCCCCCCCCTCTGCAGCCCTCCGGGTGGCGGACCCAACATGGTGGGGTCAATCTGCAGCTCAGCCCATGCCCACAGCAGATCACGCGTGTCCTGTTGGCGTCAGGTGTGACATCCTTCGGTGCCCTGGTGTGACTGCTGCTCCTGGGGTCACCCCCCACTCCCCCTCTGCGGGTGGGGGGCTGAGTTCGTGAGTCCGCCTTGCCCTCACAGACCTGCGTGTGCATGAGGCGGTGCCGCTGCACTGTGGGGTCCGTCGAGATTGCATTTAGGTACCGGGGCTGGGGGCCGCGGCTGATGACGGCGAGGGTCAGCGCCCCGCTGGAGGTTTCCACCAACAAATTGACGGTCCCTGTGGCCTCAGTCTGTGCGTTGATGAAACCGGACCTGAAGACAGGGGGACGCAGAATAGGAGGTGTGGGCAGGATGGGGCACTGCGCACGCGAGCGCACGTCATGGGTCTTAGGGCCGTCCCCGGGGGTGGGGGCGATTGTGAACGCCGAACTCCCCCCTTCCCTTCCCACCCCCTTCCCGCTTGCGCAACTACAGGCAAAGTTCCAGTCTCCAAGCCAAAAGGTCCGACGGGTCTCCGTGGTTGAAAATTCCCGTGTTAGGGGGGGCGGCTGCACGGGGCGCGCACGGGGCGCAGGGAAATGGCGAACGCCACAAACGTGCTGCTGGGGTTTGGAGAGGCGCCCTAAAAATCGCGAATTTGTGATACAAAACCACGAATCAGAAGCATCAAATTGCAAATCTGTGCTGTGACGCCGATGCAGCCACAACAGTGGGACTTCTCCAGCACAGAGCGCACCGGGCAGCCGCTCCCTCGCATGCGCCACGGCAACCCGTTTGGGGCCCTTAATGGCAGAGTTCGTTTTGTGCCATTGAACTCTTCTCTTGACATTGACAAAAGAAAAAAGGCACCGCCGAAACCAACAGCGAGAACAATGCGGTCTAACAGGGGCCCCGCGGTCGGACAAGCCCGTGGTTGTGCGAGGGGGGTGCCGTAGAGGCCGAGTGAGTGTACCGGTCGGCACTCCCGGGTGCACGTACGTGTTCACCTTTCGGCAGGGTATCCTCCACACAATGGATGCTTGTTCTTCCAAGGCCCTGCAGTGGGGCCGAGGCAGTGGAGAGAGGGGGCCGCAAACACATTCAACAACATAGAGCGGGTCTACAGCAGGGCAATAGCGTTCTCGAACCGTAGATGCTCAGTCCCGTTAGAGTCCGCAGAGATTGGGACGAGGGGTATTTTGAATGCGTTGTCGAGATTGACTTGGACTCAGTCTCCACTCTTCCCTTCTCCCTCCTTTCTCTTTTCCTCTTTCGTCTTCTCTTTACCCTTCGCATCCCCCCCCCCCCGCCTCCTCCCCTACACCCCGCTCCCCTCCCTCCCCTCCCCCTCATCCATTCCGTCCTACCTCCCCCAAACCCTTTCCTTGCCCCACCAAATCCATCCCCACTCATCTTCCACAATTCAACTCACTCGCCACTCTCTTGTCTCCCATATCTATCTCCTGTCGTGCAAAGGGACCACCCATTGCCACAGTGTCATTGCATTGTATCAGACTACAATATCATATTGATACATTCATCAATAGATAGAGAGGACCATTTACCTTGAGCCACACCCTCACACTAATGCCCTCACGGGCACTTGATTCCATCCCTTTCCCGAGCTCCCTATTCCCTTGTTCCTACGCACAAATCCCTTGCCAATTGATCCTTGGACATGTATTGAACACTGACAATTACAGGTTATATTCCCAATCGATGAGGACAGCTGTAGACAATGCCCGTTGTCCTTACAAGTAGCAAGAGGGGCACTGTGGTCGTGCCGCAGTTGGGGTCACACTATGATTTGTGCGACTTGTCAAGACCAACACTAACACTTGAAGCCTTGAAGTCATGAAGTCACTACAACTGACCCAAAGGTATATGATGAGGAATGCGCATGGTTGCAGTGTTGCCCTGTAAGCTAGACATCAGATAACCTCTGGTGCCTGTGCTTTGGCAAGGCCTACAGCCACCACTTCGGCATTGAAGAAACCCCTCAAAACCCAGTCCTACTACATGAGGTGCAGGTTCTGCAACTTTTGGAAGCATGAAATTGTGGTTTCTTTTTTGGGTCACAGCCAATATCAATTCATTTGCTGCATTCAAAAGTGAGGCAAATGCAGCACGGCATGCATCAGCAAGAAACAAACCAAGTTTTAAACACCCCCTGACCCCGCCCCCCCCTCAAAAAAGCGGCACCCAGCCGGGGGGAGGGGGGGGGGGCTGAGGGGTCATGGACAAAATCACTGGGGATCACTTTGCGGACAGCCAAATGGAGGCTTTCCTCCGCAGAACACGAACAAGTGCGTTACACCAGAAGTATCTCCCGGAGTCCTTTTCCGGTTCTTTGGCGCTGCAGTTGACGGACCCACAGACGGACAAGGAATGGGGACGCTGAATGCACCCCGTCTCATGTCGTCATAGAGGGACCCCCATTGGATGGACCAGAGTGTGGTGATGCACCTGGGCTTGCATGGTGAAGACCACCCACTATCAGGGCAGGGGGTAGGCAGAGGTCCATGGAGAGGGGTGGCAGGCACAAGGCGTTGGGAGGGGACAGAACAGGGACAGGACGGGCGGGGCGCGGGGGGGGGGTCCGACAGACACCTGCGAAGGCTGTGGAGCTGCAGCTCATCCTCCGTAAACGAGTGCTGCAGCAGCAATTGGCCAGTGGCTGAAAAGGCAGTGACTGTGCCGTGCGGGCGCTGGAAGGTGAACTGGTACGTCGCATCGAAGCGCGAAAAGATCTCGGCGAACAATGACGCCGTGGCCTGAGGAGGTCGCATGAGGCATGTGCATCGCCACCGCAACAGCAGCGCACCGCCCACCAGATGCAACAGCCACCCCAAACAACAAGCGCGGCCCCCCCAACAAAAACACCTCTGCTCACGCAACAGCCGCCCATTGACCACGGGGGGGGGGGGGGGAGGCGACCCCTTGGGTTGGGGCACCATCCTCCCCCCCCAACTCACTGTCGGCCGGAGGTCCCCTTCGGACCGGACCATTCACCCGGTGCCTCCATCCCCGCATTCAGCGGCTTTGGCTCCACTTTGCTCTTCGTTTTTGCAACCGCTGTGCTTCATGGGTGGGAGGGGTAAGGGGGGGGCACAAAGGCAAAGCCCATATGTACAGTCGGCGCAAAGCAAATGTTTGTTTGTACACAAAGTACACACGTCTCACAGATGTACAGTCACTGTGGACGGCGCCCTCCCGAAGGCTGAACCCTGTTTAACAGAGCCATCAACATCAGGAGCTGGCCGAACCAGTTCACTCGGAGGCTCATGACTCACACCAGTTGCCTTTGCTTTTTGCACTCAAGAAGGGGCACGGCAGGGGGGGGCGAGGCTGCTGGGAGTTCCCTTTTGCTGTGGGAGGGGGTGGCGCTGCCCCTTCCCCCCCCCCCACCCTTCCCAGGCTTCCGTGGAGGTTCTGAGTTTTGAGAGATTTGTTACCTTGACGGCAGCAGCCCATCCCAACCGAACAGATCCAAAAAGGCGATCATCAGTGAGCCACGAGCGCCCAACTGAGCCCACAGTAGGAGAGGACAAGGATGGGTACAATGACATCGATGGGGAAGGGGGGGGGGGGGCTCAGAAGAGGTGTAGGTGGAACCTGCGGTAGACCAACCTTGTTTAACCGACACCTGCCAAGAGTTAATGGAGCACAGAACTTGAAAAAGAAATGGGAAGGAATGACAATGCAACTTGGTGGGAGGCGATGAAACGCACCACCAGAGCGAGACCCTACTGCATATCTGCTTTTCGGTCAGGCGAAGGGACAGGGGAGGGGACAGGGGACGGTCGGGTACGACAAATCGTCGATTCATCGATGTGCGGGGCCCTGAATAGTCGCACGTCATATCTGTGTTCGTGTGTGTGTGTGTGTGTGTGTGAGGGGGTGGCGCCATATTATAGAGGAAGGCCTGTATGGGTCTGCAGGTGGGTCAGAAAGGCGGGCCCCTGTGCTTCAGAGAACGACACTCGTGGTGTCTGCACTGGCGCCTTCCGTGTACGCCACCCTCACCTAGGCCAGAGCCTCTGGCCTTGAGGTCTTACGTGTGTGTGTGAGGGGGGGGTCGATCCTTTCGATCGTGCCGCTCTTGCCGTCCTTTGTTTCATTTTCCGGGCAACGGTGCCCAGCACTTCTCCTGCAGGGCTGCCCTGGACCTTCGGCTGCCGTGATGCGTTGGGGTTTCGGATGGGGATTCGGGATTTCCGTCGTCGGTGACCCGAACGCCTCAATGCCCAATGTCACGCTCAAATCTGCTTCGTCCAGCCTCAGCATCGCTGTTGCCCTGTGGGTCCCCCCCCCCTCTGCAGCCCTCCGGGTGGCGGACCCAACATGGTGGGGTCAATCTGCAGCTCAGCCCATGCCCACAGCAGATCACGCGTGTCCTGTTGGCGTCAGGTGTGACATCCTTCGGTGCCCTGGTGTGACTGCTGCTCCTGGGGTCACCCCCCACTCCCCCTCTGCGGGTGGGGGGCTGAGTTCGTGAGTCCGCCTTGCCCTCACAGACCTGCGTGTGCATGAGGCGGTGCCGCTGCACTGTGGTCGTCGAGATTGCATTTAGGTACCGGGGCTGGGGGCCGCGGCTGATGACGGCGAGGGTCAGCGCCCCGCTGGAGGTTTCCACCAACAAATTGACGGTCCCTGTGGCCTCAGTCTGTGCGTTGATGAAACCGGACCTGAAGACAGGGGGACGCAGAATAGGAGGTGTGGGCAGGATGGGGCACTGCGCACGCGAGCGCACGTCATGGGTCTTAGGGCCGTCCCCGGGGGTGGGGGCGATTGTGAACGCCGAACTCCCCCCTTCCCTTCCCACCCCCTTCCCGCTTGCGCAACTACAGGCAAAGTTCCAGTCTCCAAGCCAAAAGGTCCGACGGGTCTCCGTGGTTGAAAATTCCCGTGTTAGGGGGGGCGGCTGCACGGGGCGCGCACGGGGCGCAGGGAAATGGCGAACGCCACAAACGTGCTGCTGGGGTTTGGAGAGGCGCCCTAAAAATCGCGAATTTGTGATACAAAACCACCAATCAGAAGCATCAAATTGCAAATCTGTGCTGTGACGCCGATGCAGCCACAACAGTGGGACTTCTCCAGCACCGGGCAGCCGCTCCCTCGCATGCGCCACGGCAACCCGTTTGGGGCCCTTAATGGCAGAGTTCGTTTTGTGCCATTGAACTCTTCTCTTGACATTGACAAAAGAAAAAAGGCACCGCCGAAACCAACAGCGAGAACAATGCGGTCTAACAGGGGCCCCGCGGTCGGACAAGCCCGTGGTTGTGCGAGGGGGGTGCCGTAGAGGCCGAGTGAGTGTACCGGTCGGCACTCCCGGGTGCACGTACGTGTTCACCTTTCGGCAGGGTATCCTCCACACAATGGATGCTTGTTCTTCCAAGGCCCTGCAGTGGGGCCGAGGCAGTGGAGAGAGGGGGCCGCAAACACATTCAACAACATAGAGCGGGTCTACAGCAGGGCAATAGCGTTCTCGAACCGTAGATGCTCAGTCCCGTTAGAGTCCGCAGAGATTGGGACGAGGGGTATTTTGAATGCGTTGTCGAGATTGACTTGGACTCAGTCTCCACTCTTCCCTTCTCCCTCCTTTCTCTTTTCCTCTTTCGTCTTCTCTTTACCCTTCGCATCCCCCCCCCCCCCCCTCCTCCCCTACACCCCGCTCCCCTCCCTCCCCTCCCCCTCATCCATTCCGTCCTACCTCCCCCAAACCCTTTCCTTGCCCCACCAAATCCATCCCCACTCATCTTCCACAATTCAACTCACTCGCCACTCTCTTGTCTCCCATATCTATCTCCTGTCGTGCAAAGGGACCACCCATTGCCACAGTGTCATTGCATTGTATCAGACTACAATATCATATTGATACATTCATCAATAGATAGAGAGGACCATTTACCTTGAGCCACACCCTCACACTAATGCCCTCACGGGCACTTGATTCCATCCCTTTCCCGAGCTCCCTATTCCCTTGTTCCTACGCACAAATCCCTTGCCAATTGATCCTTGGACATGTATTGAACACTGACAATTACAGGTTATATTCCCAATCGATGAGGACAGCTGTAGACAATGCCCGTTGTCCTTACAAGTAGCAAGAGGGGCACTGTGGTCGTGCCGCAGTTGGGGTCACACTATGATTTGTGCGACTTGTCAAGACCAACACTAACACTTGAAGCCTTGAAGTCATGAAGTCACTACAACTGACCCAAAGGTATATGATGAGGAATGCGCATGGTTGCAGTGTTGCCCTGTAAGCTAGACATCAGATAACCTCTGGTGCCTGTGCTTTGGCAAGGCCTACAGCCACCACTTCGGCATTGAAGAAACCCCTCAAAACCCAGTCCTACTACATGAGGTGCAGGTTCTGCAACTTTTGGAAGCATGAAATTGTGGTTTCTTTTTTGGGTCACAGCCAATATCAATTCATTTGCTGCATTCAAAAGTGAGGCAAATGCAGCACGGCATGCATCAGCAAGAAACAAACCAAGTTTTAAACACCCCCTGACCCCGCCCCCCCCTCAAAAAAGCGGCACCCAGCCGGGGGGAGGGGGGGGGGGCTGAGGGGTCATGGACAAAATCACTGGGGATCACTTTGCGGACAGCCAAATGGAGGCTTTCCTCCGCAAAACACGAACAAGTGCGTTACACCAGAAGTATCTCCCGGAGTCCTTTTCCGGTTCTTTGGCGCTGCAGTTGACGGACCCACAGACGGACAAGGAATGGGGACGCTGAATGCACCCCGTCTCATGTCGTCATAGAGGGACCCCCATTGGATGGACCAGAGTGTGGTGATGCACCTGGGCTTGCATGGTGAAGACCACCCACTATCAGGGCAGGGGGTAGGCAGAGGTCCATGGAGAGGGGTGGCAGGCACAAGGCGTTGGGAGGGGACAGAACAGGGACAGGACGGGCGGGGCGCGGGGGGGGGGTCCGACAGACACCTGCGAAGGCTGTGGAGCTGCAGCTCATCCTCCGTAAAGAGTGCTGCAGCAGCAATTGGCCAGTGGCTGAAAAGGCAGTGACTGTGCCGTGCGGGCGCTGGAAGGTGAACTGGTACGTCGCATCGAAGCGCGAAAAGATCTCGGCGAACAATGACGCCGTGGCCTGAGGAGGTCGCATGAGGCATGTGCATCGCCACCGCAACAGCAGCGCACCGCCCACCAGATGCAACAGCCACCCCAAACAACAAGCGCGGCCCCCCCAACAAAAACACCTCTGCTCACGCAACAGCCGCCCATTGACCACGGGGGGGGGGGGGGGGAGGCGACCCCTTGGGTTGGGGCACCATCCTCCCCCCCCAACTCACTGTCGGCCGGAGGTCCCCTTCGGACCGGACCATTCACCCGGTGCCTCCATCCCCGCATTCAGCGGCTTTGGCTCCACTTTGCTCTTCGTTTTTGCAACCGCTGTGCTTCATGGGTGGGAGGGGTAAGGGGGGGGCACAAAGGCAAAGCCCATATGTACAGTCGGCGCAAAGCAAATGTTTGTTTGTACACAAAGTACACACGTCTCACAGATGTACAGTCACTGTGGACGGCGCCCTCCCGAAGGCTGAACCCTGTTTAACAGAGCCATCAACATCAGGAGCTGGCCGAACCAGTTCACTCGGAGGCTCATGACTCACACCAGTTGCCTTTGCTTTTTGCACTCAAGAAGGGGCACGGCAGGGGGGGGCGAGGCTGCTGGGAGTTCCCTTTTGCTGTGGGAGGGGGTGGCGCTGCCCCTTCCCCCCCCCCCACCCTTCCCAGGCTTCCGTGGAGGTTCTGAGTTTTGAGAGATTTGTTACCAGCAGCCCGTCCCAACCGAACAGATCCAAAAAGGCGATCATCAGTGAGCCACGAGCGCCCAACTGAGCCCACAGTAGGAGAGGACAAGGATGGGTACAATGACATCGATGGGGAAGGGGGGGGGGGGCTCAGAAGAGGTGTAGGTGGAACCTGCGGTAGACCAACCTTGTTTAACCGACACCTGCCAAGAGTTAATGGAGCACAGAACTTGAAAAAGAAATGGGAAGGAATGACAATGCAACTTGGTGGGAGGCGATGAAACGCACCACCAGAGCGAGACCCTACTGCATATCTGCTTTTCGGTCAGGCGAAGGGACAGGGGAGGGGACAGGGGACGGCCGGGTACGACAAATCGTCGATTCATCGATGTGCGGGGCCCTGAATAGTCGCACGTCATATCTGTGTTCGTGTGTGTGTGTGTGTGTGTGTGTGAGGGGGTGGCGCCATATTATAGAGGAAGGCCTGTATGGGTCTGCAGGTGGGTCAGAAAGGCGGGCCCCTGTGCTTCAGAGAACGACACTCGTGGTGCCTGCACTGGCGCCTTCCGTGTACGCCACCCTCACCTAGGCCTTGAGGTCTTACGTGTGTGTGTGAGGGGGGGGTCGATCCTTTCGATCGTGCCGCTCTTGCCGTCCTTTGTTTCATTTTCCGGGCAACGGTGCCCAGCACTTCTCCTGCAGGGCTGCCCTGGACCTTCGGCTGCCGTGATGCGTTGGGGTTTCGGATGGGGATTCGGGATTTCCGTCGTCGGTGACCCGAACGCCTCAATGCCCAATGTCACGCTCAAATCTGCTTCGTCCAGCCTCAGCATCGCTGTTGCCCTGTGGGTCCCCCCCCCCTCTGCAGCCCTCCGGGTGGCGGACCCAACATGGTGGGGTCAATCTGCAGCTCAGCCCATGCCCACAGCAGATCACGCGTGTCCTGTTGGCGTCAGGTGTGACATCCTTCGGTGCCCTGGTGTGACTGCTGCTCCTGGGGTCACCCCCCACTCCCCCTCTGCGGGTGGGGGGCTGAGTTCGTGAGTCCGCCTTGCCCTCACAGACCTGCGTGTGCATGAGGCGGTGCCGCTGCACTGTGGGGTCCGTCGAGATTGCATTTAGGTACCGGGGCTGGGGGCCGCGGCTGATGACGGCGAGGGTCAGCGCCCCGCTGGAGGTTTCCACCAACAAATTGACGGTCCCTGTGGCCTCAGTCTGTGCGTTGATGAAACCGGACCTGAAGACAGGGGGACGCAGAATAGGAGGTGTGGGCAGGATGGGGCACTGCGCACGCGAGCGCACGTCATGGGTCTTAGGGCCGTCCCCGGGGGTGGGGGCGATTGTGAACGCCGAACTCCCCCCTTCCCTTCCCACCCCCTTCCCGCTTGCGCAACTACAGGCAAAGTTCCAGTCTCCAAGCCAAAAGGTCCGACGGGTCTCCGTGGTTGAAAATTCCCGTGTTAGGGGGGGCGGCTGCACGGGGCGCAGGGAAATGGCGAACGCCACAAACGTGCTGCTGGGGTTTGGAGAGGCGCCCTAAAAATCGCGAATTTGTGATACAAAACCACGAATCAGAAGCATCAAATTGCAAATCTGTGCTGTGACGCCGATGCAGCCACAACAGTGGGACTTCTCCAGCACCGGGCAGCCGCTCCCTCGCATGCGCCACGGCAACCCGTTTGGGGCCCTTAATGGCAGAGTTCGTTTTGTGCCATTGAACTCTTCTCTTGACATTGACAAAAGAAAAAAGGCACCGCCGAAACCAACAGCGAGAACAATGCGGTCTAACAGGGGCCCCGCGGTCGGACAAGCCCGTGGTTGTGCGAGGGGGGTGCCGTAGAGGCCGAGTGAGTGTACCGGTCGGCACTCCCGGGTGCACGTACGTGTTCACCTTTCGGCAGGGTATCCTCCACACAATGGATGCTTGTTCTTCCAAGGCCCTGCAGTGGGGCCGAGGCAGTGGAGAGAGGGGGCCGCAAACACATTCAACAACATAGAGCGGGTCTACAGCAGGGCAATAGCGTTCTCGAACCGTAGATGCTCAGTCCCGTTAGAGTCCGCAGAGATTGGGACGAGGGGTATTTTGAATGCGTTGTCGAGATTGACTTGGACTCAGTCTCCACTCTTCCCTTCTCCCTCCTTTCTCTTTTCCTCTTTCGTCTTCTCTTTACCCTTCGCATCCCCCCCCCCCCGCCTCCTCCCCTACACCCCGCTCCCCTCCCTCCCCTCCCCCTCATCCATTCCGTCCTACCTCCCCCAAACCCTTTCCTTGCCCCACCAAATCCATCCCCACTCATCTTCCACAATTCAACTCACTCGCCACTCTCTTGTCTCCCATATCTATCTCCTGTCGTGCAAAGGGACCACCCATTGCCACAGTGTCATTGCATTGTATCAGACTACAATATCATATTGATACATTCATCAATAGATAGAGAGGACCATTTACCTTGAGCCACACCCTCACACTAATGCCCTCACGGGCACTTGATTCCATCCCTTTCCCGAGCTCCCTATTCCCTTGTTCCTACGCACAAATCCCTTGCCAATTGATCCTTGGACATGTATTGAACACTGACAATTACAGGTTATATTCCCAATCGATGAGGACAGCTGTAGACAATGCCCGTTGTCCTTACAAGTAGCAAGAGGGGCACTGTGGTCGTGCCGCAGTTGGGGTCACACTATGATTTGTGCGACTTGTCAAGACCAACACTAACACTTGAAGCCTTGAAGTCATGAAGTCACTACAACTGACCCAAAGGTATATGATGAGGAATGCGCATGGTTGCAGTGTTGCCCTGTAAGCTAGACATCAGATAACCTCTGGTGCCTGTGCTTTGGCAAGGCCTACAGCCACCACTTCGGCATTGAAGAAACCCCTCAAAACCCAGTCCTACTACATGAGGTGCAGGTTCTGCAACTTTTGGAAGCATGAAATTGTGGTTTCTTTTTTGGGTCACAGCCAATATCAATTCATTTGCTGCATTCAAAAGTGAGGCAAATGCAGCACGGCATGCATCAGCAAGAAACAAACCAAGTTTTAAACACCCCCTGACCCCGCCCCCCCCTCAAAAAAGCGGCACCCAGCCGGGGGGAGGGGGGGGGGCTGAGGGGTCATGGACAAAATCACTGGGGATCACTTTGCGGACAGCCAAATGGAGGCTTTCCTCCGCAAAACACGAACAAGTGCGTTACACCAGAAGTATCTCCCGGAGTCCTTTTCCGGTTCTTTGGCGCTGCAGTTGACGGACCCACAGACGGACAAGGAATGGGGACGCTGAATGCACCCCGTCTCATGTCGTCATAGAGGGACCCCCATTGGATGGACCAGAGTGTGGTGATGCACCTGGGCTTGCATGGTGAAGACCACCCACTATCAGGGCAGGGGGTAGGCAGAGGTCCATGGAGAGGGGTGGCAGGCACAAGGCGTTGGGAGGGGACAGAACAGGGACAGGACGGGCGGGGCGCGGGGGGGGGGGTCCGACAGACACCTGCGAAGGCTGTGGAGCTGCAGCTCATCCTCCGTAAACGAGTGCTGCAGCAGCAATTGGCCAGTGGCTGAAAAGGCAGTGACTGTGCCGTGCGGGCGCTGGAAGGTGAACTGGTACGTCGCATCGAAGCGCGAAAAGATCTCGGCGAACAATGACGCCGTGGCCTGAGGAGGTCGCATGAGGCATGTGCATCGCCACCGCAACAGCGGCGCACCGCCCACCAGATGCAACAGCCACCCCAAACAACAAGCGCGGCCCCCCCAACAAAAACACCTCTGCTCACGCAACAGCCGCCCATTGACCACGGGGGGGGGGGGGGGTTTTGGCATGACGCCATGGTGTGATGATCTCGTCTGCAGCTGGCGGCGCCTACTGGCCGATCGCCATACGCTGCCCTTCCCTTGGACCCTTTCCCTCCATAGGCGGTGGTGCCCATCAGCTTCTCACCACCCTTTGACCTTCCTCTTCCTCCTTGCCCTAACCTTCCCTCTCCCCTCCCCTTTCCCTTCCCTTGGCCTTTCCCTCTGTAGGCCACCGTGCCCATCGGCCTCACCACACTCCTTCCCTTCCCTTTCCCTTGGTCGGTTGTGCCAACGGAGCCCCCGGACTTGCCCTGTTTCACTTCTCTGCGTCGAGTCCACGCAGAGGAAGGCAAATGCCTTCGCCGTTGGCCAGGTGCGTCCAAGCGGCCATCCCAAGCCGGCGGTGAGGTACCTCTCCCCAACGGCGGCTGGTGGGCCCTGGGATGGCCACTTGCGGGGTCGTTTCCCCGACGGGGGCACATAACAACCTTTCTCCTCCAAGTTCCCGCGCTCAGTCCATCCTTTGGCGAGCGCAAAACAAACCCCCTACCCTCTCCTTCATGCCTTTGCTGCGCGGACGGGGGTTGTGGGGGATGCGTGGGTGCACGGGGGAGTAGGATGTAGCGGGTGACGTGGGGTGGGCCTCTTACCGTCGCTGGCCGCCCACTTCGTTGCGCGACTCCCCGGACCACCTCAACATAGGAGCGAGTTGTTGTTGGGTTGACGGTGGTGTCCCGTGTTGGATGGAGGTGCGTAGGGCCCCTTGCTGGCCCCCTTCTCCCGGCTTGGTCCGGGCGCTTGACGACGTGGTGCGTCCCTTTTCTGGTTGAGTTGCTACGCGAGGGAAGGAGTCTCTCCCCTGCTCGCTTCTCAGTGCCAGCACGCTGGGACTTACTGCCGTGGTCACTCCCTTGAGAGCGCGGCCCCCGGTGGGCTTGCGTTGCCACATCGGGCATCTCGCTGAGGCCCCATTGGACCCCCCGAGAAGAACTCGGTGCACGTGTAGACTTCATTGTTTTGTTTTGGTCGGTGTTGGTCACCACCCTGGCTAAAAAATTGCGGGGGTTGCCTTCCCCCTGCCTGTTGTTTGGCCTTGCCCCCTACTCCGCCGGCGAGAAAGCTCGCTGCGCGTTGTGGTAGCCGGGGCGCATCCAATGGAGACTGCGGCGCCGTCTCCATTGGGCATGGGTCCAGAGGCCCGTCCACGGCCGTACCTCAGACCACATCGTTGTGCCTTGTTGCTGTATCACTGGGGGCCGCGGCTCCCCAGTGTGAGTCTCGGTGGCTGGAGGATCTTCTCCTCCCCAGCAGAGCCATGTTGATGGTGTGAGACTCTCCTTTCCATCAGGCTTTTTGCTTTCATTGTTCTTCCTTCTCCTCCCGGCGCCGGGTTGCCCTTCCCTTGGGTTCCTGGGTCGCTTGGCGCCCGGTCTCAGTCCCTCTTGCTTCAAGGCCTAGGCCATGCCATGGTGCGTTCCGGGTCGCGCCTTTGTGCTCGGCACTGCGCTGAACAAGTTGCACCCCGTCACCTTGACGCCGTCGGAACTGTGCGACCGTGCGCTTCCACGCCCTCTTGTCACCCGCGGGTGGGGCTTGTCCGCTTCTCACTTGGCTTCCATCTTCTACTCCTTGTACAGCCGGATGCCTACTTGCTCGGCAATCACGTTTGCCCTGTGCAAGTTTTGCATCAACCTGGTTGTGTCCTCCACTGTGAAGTTGATGCCCTCCCCGATGATGAACACCTCCGGCTAGTGTGGGGGGGGGGGGAGAACCACCCTCTCCTCCTTTTCTCAGCGAGGATCCGGTCCGCTTAGATGGCGCGGACGTGGTGCGTGTGCCACCGGAACTTCTCATGGAACAAGAGGCGCCGGGTCCGTTGCGTTCCCGACCCCGGTGGCGGTGCGCCCTTCGGTGTACCCTCACCGTGGCTAGCCCCCATTCCACTCGCATGTTCGGAACGACCGGGCCTTTTGCTTCCCCACAAGAAAGACCAAAAACCCTCTCCATCGCCCTCCGTTTCTGGGTTTTTGGCACTTGGTGGCGCTTCCTCCGGGGCTGTTTGCCCCGCCGAACTTGTGCTGTGGCAGAAATTGGATCGAAAGTATGTGGGGTTGAACTGGTAGTTGGGTGGTTCCTCCGCCGGCCTTGGCGGTGTCACCCCGGGCGCACTTTTCCATCCCTCGTAGCCGGAGGTCAACCTTTTGAACAGGTGGGTGGCTTTGGCAATGTTGTTCATGTTCTTGTCCGGATGTAACCGCAACACCCACTTTTTGTATGCGGCCTTCACTTCATCCATGGTGGGTGCACTACCCACTCCAATCTGTTCAAGAAAGCTCCATCCTTCAAAACCCGGGGGCAGCACCTCAACGGGCTCAACTACCTCCGGGACCACCTTCTTTTTGTCCACTTTTACTCGGCGCATCCCTCCCACTAACAACACTTGCACTTTGTCCTTGTAGATCTCCTCCAACACCCCCTTGTGGCCCTCCAACTCCGGTTGTCTCATCCCTACTAGCCTCACCCCATTCCATAGTTCAAATGTTTCTTCCTGCCCTCCCATCTCTCCTTCTTCACTCCTTTCCTCCTTTCTTCCGTGCGGTTCATTGTCTCCCGCCACCCCGCGTCCTTTTGTTTCTTCCCCGTGCTGTTGTTGTTGGGCAGCTTTTGAGTCCTCGGCGCCTCCCATGTGCTCCACCTCTTGCACCCTGACCCTATCCAATGACACCAAAACCCTTCTGCCACAGTCCATTCGGAGTCTTACTTTTCCTTGTTCCTCGATGATGCTTTCAACCTCACCTGTCTTCCCCTCCAATTCCATCTTTTTCTTCATGCCTGTTAGTGCTACTCTTCCCCCGAGAACAATGCGATGGCCATCCACTCCAACCACTTCCGGTCTCTCGGAGTCACTTTGCTGTGGTTCGGCCCGTGCTTGTGGCTTAGGGGGTTGTTCCTCCAGCGCCACCCCTGCCTTCCTCGCTTTGCTGCGTTGTTCTCTCCTCCTCTGCTTGTGCCTCTCTCTTTCCTCCCGCAACCATTTGGCTGGCCTTGCCTTTCTGCACCTACACTGGAACACCCTGTTGCTGCGGAACACCTTCTTCGCCTGGGAGACAGTGACCCCAGCACACTTCAAGTGCATCCAGTGCCCCTGGCTGCACCTCACTGCTCCCTCCTTGGCCCTCAACGGTCTGCAGCATAGCCCACATGCGTGCTTGGGACCACGCTTTTGCGACCAAGCTTCGGGTCCAACCGTGCTCGCTGTCCCGTTGCTGCTCGTGCTGCTATCACTCTCCTCATTGTTGTCGGGCTTGGTGTTCTCCTTTTCCTTAGGTGTGCTTCCTGCTCCCAACCATTTGGTCCACCACCTGTTGTTTCCCATGTCCATACAACCACCATCCTCGGCCTCCACGAGGACCACCGGCACTTCCTCCTGCTCCCTCCCAACCGGGTGAGGGTCATCATCATCCCAAACTCCAGCAAGATGTTCGTGATACCGGTGATCCACTCCCGGTTTCTTTCGGCGGATTGCGGCACATCTGTTTGCCACCTCCATGCCCAAGACGGACATTGTGTAGGCCTTTAGACCCCCCTTCAGTGGGGCACACGCCACTTCATCCGCTGGAGAGGTCCAACTTTGCACCACTCCAACTGCTGGGCCTCCTTCCGGTATAATTGACCATAGCGTTTGGCCAATTGTGTTGAGGGTGCACACGTCCAAGGCTGATAGCACCGGCACATGTCCTGGATGCGTGTGTATCCAACCAACCAATTTTCCTCCCAAGGATGCGCCCCAACTGACCGCCTCTGTGAGCGCCTCATCTCCCACTGCACAATGGTGGCTTGTTTGTACGTCGTGTCTTGGTATGTGTAGACCCCCTACTTTGACCCCATTTTCGGTCCTTGTCCCCCACAACAATCCCATGGTCTCTTTCCCTTGGCTTGCCGCTTCCCGGACTGCTTGGTTCCATGTCTCCAATATGTCCTTGGGGAGCTCCACTTGCCATTCACCCTTTCTTGGTTGTGGCTTTGTTCGTCTTGATTTCGCCTCCTCCGAGGTCACCTTCTGTTCTGTCGGCCCCCTCTCTTCGGCTTCCTTCAACCCGTGGTTTCCCACTCCTGTTGGGTGTTGTACCTTGCTGCGGTCCTTGTTCTTTGTCGCTTTTGGACCTGGTTGTTCGTCCAACACCCCCTTCTCCACCCCATCCACTGCCACTTCTCGAGATGGTTCTGGCTCTACCTGGCCAGGGGCATTTCTTCTCTCCTCTTGCCTTGGTTGTTTCTTTGTCTCTTCTTCTTCCACCACGTCTAGCTTTGGGTTCTCCTGGCTTTGGCCTCCCGCTTCCTCTTTCCTCAGCCCTTGCAACCATCTCAAGATTGATATGTCACTGCTGGTGTCACTATCTTCTCCATGTCCTCCGCTTTCTTCACCTTGCTGCTCATCCTCTTGCCGCTTGCCGGGGGGGGGGGGAGGCGACCCCTTGGGTTGGGGCACCATCCTCCCCCCCCAACTCACTGTCGGCCGGAGGTCCCCTTCGGACCGGACCATTCACCCGGTGCCTCCATCCCCGCATTCAGCGGCTTTGGCTCCACTTTGCTCTTCGTTTTTGCAACCGCTGTGCTTCATGGGTGGGAGGGGTAAGGGGGGGGCACAAAGGCAAAGCCCATATGTACAGTCGGCGCAAAGCAAATGTTTGTTTGTACACAAAGTACACACGTCTCACAGATGTACAGTCACTGTGGACGGCGCCCTCCCGAAGGCTGAACCCTGTTTAACAGAGCCATCAACATCAGGAGCTGGCCGAACCAGTTCACTCGGAGGCTCATGACTCACACCAGTTGCCTTTGCTTTTTGCACTCAAGAAGGGGCACGGCAGGGGGGGGCGAGGCTGCTGGGAGTTCCCTTTTGCTGTGGGAGGGGGTGGCGCTGCCCCTTCCCCCCCCCCCACCCTTCCCAGGCTTCCGTGGAGGTTCTGAGTTTTGAGAGATTTGTTACCTTGACGGCAGCAGCCCGTCCCAACCGAACAGATCCAAAAAGGCGATCATCAGTGAGCCACGAGCGCCCAACTGAGCCCACAGTAGGAGAGGACAAGGATGGGTACAATGACATCGATGGGGAAGGGGGGGGGGGGGGCTCAAAAGAGGTGTAGGTGGAACCTGCGGTAGACCAACCTTGTTTAACCGACACCTGCCAAGAGTTAATGGAGCACAGAACTTGAAAAAGAAATGGGAAGGAATGACAATGCAACTTGGTGGGAGGCGATGAAACGCACCACCAGAGCGAGACCCTACTGCATATCTGCTTTTCGGTCAGGCGAAGGGACAGGGGAGGGGACAGGGGACGGCCGGGTACGACAAATCGTCGATTCATCGATGTGCGGGGCCCTGAATAGTCGCACGTCATATCTGTGTTCGTGTGTGTGTGTGTGTGTGTGTGAGGGGGTGGCGCCATATTATAGAGGAAGGCCTGTATGGGTCTGCAGGTGGGTCAGAAAGGCGGGCCCCTGTGCTTCAGAGAACGACACTCGTGGTGTCTGCACTGGCGCCTTCCGTGTACGCCACCCTCACCTAGGCCAGAGCCTCTGGCCTTGAGGTCTTACGTGTGTGTGTGAGGGGGGGGTCGATCCTTTCGATCGTGCCGCTCTTGCCGTCCTTTGTTTCATTTTCCGGGCAACGGTGCCCAGCACTTCTCCTGCAGGGCTGCCCTGGACCTTCGGCTGCCGTGATGCGTTGGGGTTTCGGATGGGGATTCGGGATTTCCGTCGTCGGTGACCCGAACGCCTCAATGCCCAATGTCACGCTCAAATCTGCTTCGTCCAGCCTCAGCATCGCTGTTGCCCTGTGGGTCCCCCCCCCCTCTGCAGCCCTCCGGGTGGCGGACCCAACATGGTGGGGTCAATCTGCAGCTCAGCCCATGCCCACAGCAGATCACGCGTGTCCTGTTGGCGTCAGGTGTGACATCCTTCGGTGCCCTGGTGTGACTGCTGCTCCTGGGGTCACCCCCCACTCCCCCTCTGCGGGTGGGGGGCTGAGTTCGTGAGTCCGCCTTGCCCTCACAGACCTGCGTGTGCATGAGGCGGTGCCGCTGCACTGTGGGGTCCGTCGAGATTGCATTTAGGTACCGGGGCTGGGGGCCGCGGCTGATGACGGCGAGGGTCAGCGCCCCGCTGGAGGTTTCCACCAACAAATTGACGGTCCCTGTGGCCTCAGTCTGTGCGTTGATGAAACCGGACCTGAAGACAGGGGGACGCAGAATAGGAGGTGTGGGCAGGATGGGGCACTGCGCACGCGAGCGCACGTCATGGGTCTTAGGGCCGTCCCCGGGGGTGGGGGCGATTGTGAACGCCGAACTCCCCCCTTCCCTTCCCACCCCCTTCCCGCTTGCGCAACTACAGGCAAAGTTCCAGTCTCCAAGCCAAAAGGTCCGACGGGTCTCCGTGGTTGAAAATTCCCGTGTTAGGGGGGGCGGCTGCACGGGGCGCGCACGGGGCGCAGGGAAATGGCGAACGCCACAAACGTGCTGCTGGGGTTTGGAGAGGCGCCCTAAAAATCGCGAATTTGTGATACAAAACCACGAATCAGAAGCATCAAATTGCAAATCTGTGCTGTGACGCCGATGCAGCCACAACAGTGGGACTTCTCCAGCACCGGGCAGCCGCTCCCTTGCATGCGCCACGGCAACCCGTTTGGGGCCCTTAATGGCAGAGTTCGTTTTGTGCCATTGAACTCTTCTCTTGACATTGACAAAAGAAAAAAGGCACCGCCGAAACCAACAGCGAGAACAATGCGGTCTAACAGGGGCCCCGCGGTCGGACAAGCCCGTGGTTGTGCGAGGGGGGTGCCGTAGAGGCCGAGTGAGTGTACCGGTCGGCACTCCCGGGTGCACGTACGTGTTCACCTTTCGGCAGGGTATCCTCCACACAATGGATGCTTGTTCTTCCAAGGCCCTGCAGTGGGGCCGAGGCAGTGGAGAGAGGGGGCCGCAAACACATTCAACAACATAGAGCGGGTCTACAGCAGGGCAATAGCGTTCTCGAACCGTAGATGCTCAGTCCCGTTAGAGTCCGCAGAGATTGGGACGAGGGGTATTTTGAATGCGTTGTCGAGATTGACTTGGACTCAGTCTCCACTCTTCCCTTCTCCCTCCTTTCTCTTTTCCTCTTTCGTCTTCTCTTTACCCTTCGCATCCCCCCCCCCCCGCCTCCTCCCCTACACCCCGCTCCCCTCCCTCCCCTCCCCCTCATCCATTCCGTCCTACCTCCCCCAAACCCTTTCCTTGCCCCACCAAATCCATCCCCACTCATCTTCCACAATTCAACTCACTCGCCACTCTCTTGTCTCCCATATCTATCTCCTGTCGTGCAAAGGGACCACCCATTGCCACAGTGTCATTGCATTGTATCAGACTACAATATCATATTGATACATTCATCAATAGATAGAGAGGACCATTTACCTTGAGCCACACCCTCACACTAATGCCCTCACGGGCACTTGATTCCATCCCTTTCCCGAGCTCCCTATTCCCTTGTTCCTACGCACAAATCCCTTGCCAATTGATCCTTGGACATGTATTGAACACTGACAATTACAGGTTATATTCCCAATCGATGAGGACAGCTGTAGACAATGCCCGTTGTCCTTACAAGTAGCAAGAGGGGCACTGTGGTCGTGCCGCAGTTGGGGTCACACTATGATTTGTGCGACTTGTCAAGACCAACACTAACACTTGAAGCCTTGAAGTCATGAAGTCACTACAACTGACCCAAAGGTATATGATGAGGAATGCGCATGGTTGCAGTGTTGCCCTGTAAGCTAGACATCAGATAACCTCTGGTGCCTGTGCTTTGGCAAGGCCTACAGCCACCACTTCGGCATTGAAGAAACCCCTCAAAACCCAGTCCTACTACATGAGGTGCAGGTTCTGCAACTTTTGGAAGCATGAAATTGTGGTTTCTTTTTTGGGTCACAGCCAATATCAATTCATTTGCTGCATTCAAAAGTGAGGCAAATGCAGCACGGCATGCATCAGCAAGAAACAAACCAAGTTTTAAACACCCCCTGACCCCGCCCCCCCCTCAAAAAAGCGGCACCCAGCCGGGGGGAGGGGGGGGGGCTGAGGGGTCATGGACAAAATCACTGGGGATCACTTTGCGGACAGCCAAATGGAGGCTTTCCTCCGCAAAACACGAACAAGTGCGTTACACCAGAAGTATCTCCCGGAGTCCTTTTCCGGTTCTTTGGCGCTGCAGTTGACGGACCCACAGACGGACAAGGAATGGGGACGCTGAATGCACCCCGTCTCATGTCGTCATAGAGGGACCCCCATTGGATGGACCAGAGTGTGGTGATGCACCTGGGCTTGCATGGTGAAGACCACCCACTATCAGGGCAGGGGGTAGGCAGAGGTCCATGGAGAGGGGTGGCAGGCACAAGGCGTTGGGAGGGGACAGAACAGGGACAGGACGGGCGGGGCGCGGGGGGGGGGGTCCGACAGACACCTGCGAAGGCTGTGGAGCTGCAGCTCATCCTCCGTAAACGAGTGCTGCAGCAGCAATTGGCCAGTGGCTGAAAAGGCAGTGACTGTGCCGTGCGGGCGCTGGAAGGTGAACTGGTACGTCGCATCGAAGCGCGAAAAGATCTCGGCGAACAATGACGCCGTGGCCTGAGGAGGTCGCATGAGGCATGTGCATCGCCACCGCAACAGCAGCGCACCGCCCACCAGATGCAACAGCCACCCCAAACAACAAGCGCGGCCCCCCCAACAAAAACACCTCTGCTCACGCAACAGCCGCCCATTGACCACGGGGGGGGGGGGGGGGAGGCGACCCCTTGGGTTGGGGCACCATCCTCCCCCCCCAACTCACTGTCGGCCGGAGGTCCCCTTCGGACCGGACCATTCACCCGGTGCCTCCATCCCCGCATTCAGCGGCTTTGGCTCCACTTTGCTCTTCGTTTTTGAAACCGCTGTGCTTCATGGGTGGGAGGGGTAAGGGGGGGGCACAAAGGCAAAGCCCATATGTACAGTCGGCGCAAAGCAAATGTTTGTTTGTACACAAAGTACACACGTCTCACAGATGTACAGTCACTGTGGACGGCGCCCTCCCGAAGGCTGAACCCTGTTTAACAGAGCCATCAACATCAGGAGCTGGCCGAACCAGTTCACTCGGAGGCTCATGACTCACACCAGTTGCCTTTGCTTTTTGCACTCAAGAAGGGGCACGGCAGGGGGGGGCGAGGCTGCTGGGAGTTCCCTTTTGCTGTGGGAGGGGGTGGCGCTGCCCCTTCCCCCCCCCCCACCCTTCCCAGGCTTCCGTGGAGGTTCTGAGTTTTGAGAGATTTGTTACCTTGACGGCAGCAGCCCGTCCCAACCGAACAGATCCAAAAAGGCGATCATCAGTGAGCCACGAGCGCCCAACTGAGCCCACAGTAGGAGAGGACAAGGATGGGTACAATGACATCGATGGGGAAGGGGGGGGGGGGGCTCAGAAGAGGTGTAGGTGGAACCTGCGGTAGACCAACCTTGTTTAACCGACACCTGCCAAGAGTTAATGGAGCACAGAACTTGAAAAAGAAATGGGAAGGAATGACAATGCAACTTGGTGGGAGGCGATGAAACGCACCACCAGAGCGAGACCCTACTGCATATCTGCTTTTCGGTCAGGCGAAGGGACAGGGGAGGGGACAGGGGACGGCCGGGTACGACAAATCGTCGATTCATCGATGTGCGGGGCCCTGAATAGTCGCACGTCATATCTGTGTTCGTGTGTGTGTGTGTGTGTGTGTGTGTGTGTGTGAGGGGGTGGCGCCATATTATAGAGGAAGGCCTGTATGGGTCTGCAGGTGGGTCAGAAAGGCGGGCCCCTGTGCTTCAGAGAACGACACTCGTGGTGTCTGCACTGGCGCCTTCCGTGTACGCCACCCTCACCTAGGCCAGAGCCTCTGGCCTTGAGGTCTTACGTGTGTGTGTGAGGGGGGGGTCGATCCTTTCGATCGTGCCGCTCTTGCCGTCCTTTGTTTCATTTTCCGGGCAACGGTGCCCAGCACTTCTCCTGCAGGGCTGCCCTGGACCTTCGGCTGCCGTGATGCGTTGGGGTTTCGGATGGGGATTCGGGATTTCCGTCGTCGGCGACCCGAACGCCTCAATGCCCAATGTCACGCTCAAATCTGCTTCGTCCAGCCTCAGCATCGCTGTTGCCCTGTGGGTCCCCCCCCCCCTCTGCAGCCCTCCGGGTGGCGGACCCAACATGGTGGGGTCAATCTGCAGCTCAGCCCATGCCCACAGCAGATCACGCGTGTCCTGTTGGCGTCAGGTGTGACATCCTTCGGTGCCCTGGTGTGACTGCTGCTCCTGGGGTCACCCCCCACTCCCCCTCTGCGGGTGGGGGGCTGAGTTCGTGAGTCCGCCTTGCCCTCACAGACCTGCGTGTGCATGAGGCGGTGCCGCTGCACTGTGGGGTCCGTCGAGATTGCATTTAGGTACCGGGGCTGGGGGCCGCGGCTGATGACGGCGAGGGTCAGCGCCCCGCTGGAGGTTTCCACCAACAAATTGACGGTCCCTGTGGCCTCAGTCTGTGCGTTGATGAAACCGGACCTGAAGACAGGGGGACGCAGAATAGGAGGTGTGGGCAGGATGGGGCACTGCGCACGCGAGCGCACGTCATGGGTCTTAGGGCCGTCCCCGGGGGTGGGGGCGATTGTGAACGCCGAACTCCCCCCTTCCCTTCCCACCCCCTTCCCGCTTGCGCAACTACAGGCAAAGTTCCAGTCTCCAAGCCAAAAGGTCCGACGGGTCTCCGTGGTTGAAAATTCCCGTGTTAGGGGGGGCGGCTGCACGGGGCGCGCACGGGGCGCAGGGAAATGGCGAACGCCACAAACGTGCTGCTGGGGTTTGGAGAGGCGCCCTAAAAATCGCGAATTTGTGATACAAAACCACGAATCAGAAGCATCAAATTGCAAATCTGTGCTGTGACGCCGATGCAGCCACAACAGTGGGACTTCTCCAGCACAGAGCGCATCGGGCAGCCGCTCCCTCGCATGCGCCACGGCAACCCGTTTGGGGCCCTTAATGGCAGAGTTCGTTTTGTGCCATTGAACTCTTCTCTTGACATTGACAAAAGAAAAAAGGCACCGCCGAAACCAACAGCGAGAACAATGCGGTCTAACAGGGGCCCCGCGGTCGGACAAGCCCGTGGTTGTGCGAGGGGGGTGCCGTAGAGGCCGAGTGAGTGTACCGGTCGGCACTCCCGGGTGCACGTACGTGTTCACCTTTCGGCAGGGTATCCTCCACACAATGGATGCTTGTTCTTCCAAGGCCCTGCAGTGGGGCCGAGGCAGTGGAGAGAGGGGGCCGCAAACACATTCAACAACATAGAGCGGGTCTACAGCAGGGCAATAGCGTTCTCGAACCGTAGATGCTCAGTCCCGTTAGAGTCCGCAGAGATTGGGACGAGGGGTATTTTGAATGCGTTGTCGAGATTGACTTGGACTCAGTCTCCACTCTTCCCTTCTCCCTCCTTTCTCTTTTCCTCTTTCGTCTTCTCTTTACCCTTCGCATCCCCCCCCCCCCGCCTCCTCCCCTACACCCCGCTCCCCTCCCTCCCCTCCCCCTCATCCATTCCGTCCTACCTCCCCCAAACCCTTTCCTTGCCCCACCAAATCCATCCCCACTCATCTTCCACAATTCAACTCACTCGCCACTCTCTTGTCTCCCATATCTATCTCCTGTCGTGCAAAGGGACCACCCATTGCCACAGTGTCATTGCATTGTATCAGACTACAATATCATATTGATACATTCATCAATAGATAGAGAGGACCATTTACCTTGAGCCACACCCTCACACTAATGCCCTCACGGGCACTTGATTCCATCCCTTTCCCGAGCTCCCTATTCCCTTGTTCCTACGCACAAATCCCTTGCCAATTGATCCTTGGACATGTATTGAACACTGACAATTACAGGTTATATTCCCAATCGATGAGGACAGCTGTAGACAATGCCCGTTGTCCTTACAAGTAGCAAGAGGGGCACTGTGGTCGTGCCGCAGTTGGGGTCACACTATGATTTGTGCGACTTGTCAAGACCAACACTAACACTTGAAGCCTTGAAGTCATGAAGTCACTACAACTGACCCAAAGGTATATGATGAGGAATGCGCATGGTTGCAGTGTTGCCCTGTAAGCTAGACATCAGATAACCTCTGGTGCCTGTGCTTTGGCAAGGCCTACAGCCACCACTTCGGCATTGAAGAAACCCCTCAAAACCCAGTCCTACTACATGAGGTGCAGGTTCTGCAACTTTTGGAAGCATGAAATTGTGGTTTCTTTTTTGGGTCACAGCCAATATCAATTCATTTGCTGCATTCAAAAGTGAGGCAAATGCAGCACGGCATGCATCAGCAAGAAACAAACCAAGTTTTAAACACCCCCTGAGCCCGCCCCCCCCTCAAAAAAGCGGCACCCAGCCGGGGGGAGGGGGGGGGGCTGAGGGGTCATGGACAAAATCACTGGGGATCACTTTGCGGACAGCCAAATGGAGGCTTTCCTCCGCAAAACACGAACAAGTGCGTTACACCAGAAGTATCTCCCGGAGTCCTTTTCCGGTTCTTTGGCGCTGCAGTTGACGGACCCACAGACGGACAAGGAATGGGGACGCTGAATGCACCCCGTCTCATGTCGTCATAGAGGGACCCCCATTGGATGGACCAGAGTGTGGTGATGCACCTGGGCTTGCATGGTGAAGACCACCCACTATCAGGGCAGGGGGTAGGCAGAGGTCCATGGAGAGGGGTGGCAGGCACAAGGCGTTGGGAGGGGACAGAACAGGGACAGGACGGGCGGGGCGCGGGGGGGGGGTCCGACAGACACCTGCGAAGGCTGTGGAGCTGCAGCTCATCCTCCGTAAACGAGTGCTGCAGCAGCAATTGGCCAGTGGCTGAAAAGGCAGTGACTGTGCCGTGCGGGCGCTGGAAGGTGAACTGGTACGTCGCATCGAAGCGCGAAAAGATCTCGGCGAACAATGACGCCGTGGCCTGAGGAGGTCGCATGAGGCATGTGCATCGCCACCGCAACAGCAGCGCACCGCCCACCAGATGCAACAGCCACCCCAAACAACAAGCGCGGCCCCCCCAACAAAAACACCTCTGCTCACGCAACAGCCGCCCATTGACCACGGGGGGGGGGGGGGGTTTTGGCATGACGCCATGGTGTGATGATCTCGTCTGCAGCTGGCGGCGCCTACTGGCCGATCGCCATTCGCTGCCCTTCCCTTGGACCCTTTCCCTCCATAGGCGGTGGTGCCCATCAGCTTCTCACCACCCTTTGACCTTCCTCTTCCTCCTTGCCCTAACCTTCCCTCTCCCCTCCCCTTTCCCTTCCCTTGGCCTTTCCCTCTGTAGGCCACTGTGCCCATCGGCCTCACCACACTCCTTCCCTTCCCTTTCCCTTGGTCGGTTGTGCCAACGGAGCCCCCGGACTTGCCCTGTTTCACTTCTCTGCGTCGAGTCCACGCAGAGGAAGGCAAATGCCTTCGCCGTTGGCCAGGTGCGTCCAAGCGGCCATCCCAAGCCGGCGGTGAGGTACCTCTCCCCAACGGCGGCTGGTGGGCCCTGGGATGGCCACTTGCGGGGTCGTTTCCCCGACGGGGGCACATAACAACCTTTCTCCTCCAAGTTCCCGCGCTCAGTCCATCCTTTGGCGAGCGCAACACAAACCCCCTACCCTCTCCTTCATGCCTTTGCTGCGCGGACGGGGGTTGTGGGGGATGCGTGGGTGCACGGGGGAGTAGGATGTAGCGGGTGACGTGGGGTGGGCCTCTTACCGTCGCGGGCCGCCCACTTCGTTGCGCCACTCCCCGGACCACCTCAACATAGGAGCGAGTTGTTGTTGGGTTGACGGTGGTGTCCCATGTTGGGTGGAGGTGCGTAGGGCCCCTTGCTGGCCCCCTTCTCCCGGCTTGGTCCGGGCGCTTGACGACGTGGTGCGTCCCTTTTCTGGTTGAGTCGCTACGCGAGGGAAGGAGTCTCTCCCCTGCTCGCTTCTCAGTGCCAGCACGCTGGGACTTACTGCCGTGGTCACTCCCTCGGGGGGGGGGGGGGGAGGCGACCCCTTGGGTTGGGGCACCATCCTCCCCCCCCAACTCACTGTCGGCCGGAGGTCCCCTTCGGACCGGACCATTCACCCGGTGCCTCCATCCCCGCATTCAGCGGCTTTGGCTCCACTTTGCTCTTCGTTTTTGCAACCGCTGTGCTTCATGGGTGGGAGGGGTAAGGGGGGGGCACAAAGGCAAAGCCCATATGTACAGTCGGCGCAAAGCAAATGTTTGTTTGTACACAAAGTACACACGTCTCACAGATGTACGATGTACAGTCACTGTGGACGGCGCCCTCCCGAAGGCTGAACCCTGTTTAACAGAGCCATCAACATCAGGAGCTGGCCGAACCAGTTCACTCGGAGGCTCATGACTCACACCAGTTGCCTTTGCTTTTTGCACTCAAGAAGGGGCACGGCAGGGGGGGGCGAGGCTGCTGGGAGTTCCCTTTTGCTGTGGGAGGGGGTGGCGCTGCCCCTTCCCCCCCCCCCACCCTTCCCAGGCTTCCGTGGAGGTTCTGAGTTTTGAGAGATTTGTTACCTTGACGGCAGCAGCCCGTCCCAACCGAACAGATCCAAAAAGGCGATCATCAGTGAGCCACGAGCGCCCAACTGAGCCCACAGTAGGAGAGGACAAGGATGGGTACAATGACATCGATGGGGAAGGGGGGGGGGGGCTCAGAAGAGGTGTAGGTGGAACCTGCGGTAGACCAACCTTGTTTAACCGACACCTGCCAAGAGTTAATGGAGCACAGAACTTGAAAAAGAAATGGGAAGGAATGACAATGCAACTTGGTGGGAGGCGATGAAACGCACCACCAGAGCGAGACCCTACTGCATATCTGCTTTTCGGTCAGGCGAAGGGACAGGGGAGGGGACAGGGGACGGCCGGGTACGACAAATCGTCGATTCATCGATGTGCGGGGCCCTGAATAGTCGCACGTCATATCTGTGTTCGTGTGTGTGTGTGTGTGTGTGTGAGGGGGTGGCGCCATATTATAGAGGAAGGCCTGTATGGGTCTGCAGGTGGGTCAGAAAGGCGGGCCCCTGTGCTTCAGAGAACGACACTCGTGGTGTCTGCACTGGCGCCTTCCGTGTACGCCACCCTCACCTAGGCCAGAGCCTCTGGCCTTGAGGTCTTACGTGTGTGTGTGAGGGGGGGGTCGATCCTTTCGATCGTGCCGCTCTTGCCGTCCTTTGTTTCATTTTCCGGGCAACGGTGCCCAGCACTTCTCCTGCAGGGCTGCCCTGGACCTTCGGCTGCCGTGATGCGTTGGGGTTTCGGATGGGGATTCGGGATTTCCGTCGTCGGTGACCCGAACGCCTCAATGCCCAATGTCACGCTCAAATCTGCTTCGTCCAGCCTCAGCATCGCTGTTGCCCTGTGGGTCCCCCCCCCCTCTGCAGCCCTCCGGGTGGCGGACCCAACATGGTGGGGTCAATCTGCAGCTCAGCCCATGCCCACAGCAGATCACGCGTGTCCTGTTGGCGTCAGGTGTGACATCCTTCGGTGCCCTGGTGTGACTGCTGCTCCTGGGGTCACCCCCCACTCCCCCTCTGCGGGTGGGGGGCTGAGTTCGTGAGT
Organism: Eutreptiella sp. 'Long Island Sound 2002'; assembly: GCA_964036045.1. Taxonomy (NCBI): domain Eukaryota; phylum Euglenozoa; class Euglenophyceae; order Eutreptiales; family Eutreptiaceae; genus Eutreptiella; species Eutreptiella sp. 'Long Island Sound 2002'. The sequence goes on along the minus strand of OZ038401.1, from coordinate 10,737,318 downwards.
CCGCCTTGCCCTCACAGACCTGCGTGTGCATGAGGCGGTGCCGCTGCACTGTGGGGTCCGTCGAGATTGCATTTAGGTACCGGGGCTGGGGGCCGCGGCTGATGACGGCGAGGGTCAGCGCCCCGCTGGAGGTTTCCACCAACAAATTGACGGTCCCTGTGGCCTCAGTCTGTGCGTTGATGAAACCGGACCTGAAGACAGGGGGACGCAGAATAGGAGGTGTGGGCAGGATGGGGCACTGCGCACGCGAGCGCACGTCATGGGTCTTAGGGCCGTCCCCGGGGGTGGGGGCGATTGTGAACGCCGAACTCCCCCCTTCCCTTCCCACCCCCTTCCCGCTTGCGCAACTACAGGCAAAGTTCCAGTCTCCAAGCCAAAAGGTCCGACGGGTCTCCGTGGTTGAAAATTCCCGTGTTAGGGGGGGCGGCTGCACGGGGCGCGCACGGGGCGCAGGGAAATGGCGAACGCCACAAACGTGCTGCTGGGGTTTGGAGAGGCGCCCTAAAAATCGCGAATTTGTGATACAAAACCACGAATCAGAAGCATCAAATTGCAAATCTGTGCTGTGACGCCGATGCAGCCACAACAGTGGGACTTCTCCAGCACCGGGCAGCCGCTCCCTTGCATGCGCCACGGCAACCCGTTTGGGGCCCTTAATGGCAGAGTTCGTTTTGTGCCATTGAACTCTTCTCTTGACATTGACAAAAGAAAAAAGGCACCGCCGAAACCAACAGCGAGAACAATGCGGTCTAACAGGGGCCCCGCGGTCGGACAAGCCCGTGGTTGTGCGAGGGGGGTGCCGTAGAGGCCGAGTGAGTGTACCGGTCGGCACTCCCGGGTGCACGTACGTGTTCACCTTTCGGCAGGGTATCCTCCACACAATGGATGCTTGTTCTTCCAAGGCCCTGCAGTGGGGCCGAGGCAGTGGAGAGAGGGGGCCGCAAACACATTCAACAACATAGAGCGGGTCTACAGCAGGGCAATAGCGTTCTCGAACCGTAGATGCTCAGTCCCGTTAGAGTCCGCAGAGATTGGGACGAGGGGTATTTTGAATGCGTTGTCGAGATTGACTTGGACTCAGTCTCCACTCTTCCCTTCTCCCTCCTTTCTCTTTTCCTCTTTCGTCTTCTCTTTACCCTTCGCATCCCCCCCCCCCCGCCTCCTCCCCTACACCCCGCTCCCCTCCCTCCCCTCCCCCTCATCCATTCCGTCCTACCTCCCCCAAACCCTTTCCTTGCCCCACCAAATCCATCCCCACTCATCTTCCACAATTCAACTCACTCGCCACTCTCTTGTCTCCCATATCTATCTCCTGTCGTGCAAAGGGACCACCCATTGCCACAGTGTCATTGCATTGTATCAGACTACAATATCATATTGATACATTCATCAATAGATAGAGAGGACCATTTACCTTGAGCCACACCCTCACACTAATGCCCTCACGGGCACTTGATTCCATCCCTTTCCCGAGCTCCCTATTCCCTTGTTCCTACGCACAAATCCCTTGCCAATTGATCCTTGGACATGTATTGAACACTGACAATTACAGGTTATATTCCCAATCGATGAGGACAGCTGTAGACAATGCCCGTTGTCCTTACAAGTAGCAAGAGGGGCACTGTGGTCGTGCCGCAGTTGGGGTCACACTATGATTTGTGCGACTTGTCAAGACCAACACTAACACTTGAAGCCTTGAAGTCATGAAGTCACTACAACTGACCCAAAGGTATATGATGAGGAATGCGCATGGTTGCAGTGTTGCCCTGTAAGCTAGACATCAGATAACCTCTGGTGCCTGTGCTTTGGCAAGGCCTACAGCCACCACTTCGGCATTGAAGAAACCCCTCAAAACCCAGTCCTACTACATGAGATGCAGGTTCTGCAACTTTTGGAAGCATGAAATTGTGGTTTCTTTTTTGGGTCACAGCCAATATCAATTCATTTGCTGCATTCAAAAGTGAGGCAAATGCAGCACGGCATGCATCAGCAAGAAACAAACCAAGTTTTAAACACCCCCTGACCCCGCCCCCCCCTCAAAAAAGCGGCACCCAGCCGGGGGGAGGGGGGGGGGGCTGAGGGGTCATGGACAAAATCACTGGGGATCACTTTGCGGACAGCCAAATGGAGGCTTTCCTCCGCAAAACACGAACAAGTGCGTTACACCAGAAGTATCTCCCGGAGTCCTTTTCCGGTTCTTTGGCGCTGCAGTTGACGGACCCACAGACGGACAAGGAATGGGGACGCTGAATGCACCCCGTCTCATGTCGTCATAGAGGGACCCCCATTGGATGGACCAGAGTGTGGTGATGCACCTGGGCTTGCATGGTGAAGACCACCCACTATCAGGGCAGGGGGTAGGCAGAGGTCCATGGAGAGGGGTGGCAGGCACAAGGCGTTGGGAGGGGACAGAACAGGGACAGGACGGGCGGGGCGCGGGGGGGGGGTCCGACAGACACCTGCGAAGGCTGTGGAGCTGCAGCTCATCCTCCGTAAAGAGTGCTGCAGCAGCAATTGGCCAGTGGCTGAAAAGGCAGTGATTGTGCCGTGCGGGCGCTGGAAGGTGAACTGGTACGTCGCATCGAAGCGCGAAAAGATCTCGGCGAACAATGACGCCGTGGCCTGAGGAGGTCGCATGAGGCATGTGCATCGCCACCGCAACAGCAGCGCACCGCCCACCAGATGCAACAGCCACCCCAAACAACAAGCGCGGCCCCCCCAACAAAAACACCTCTGCTCACGCAACAGCCGCCCATTGACCACGGGGGGGGGGGGGGGGAGGCGACCCCTGGGGTTGGGGCACCATCCTCCCCCCCCAACTCACTGTCGGCCGGAGGTCCCCTTCGGACCGGACCATTCACCCGGTGCCTCCATCCCCGCATTCAGCGGCTTTGGCTCCACTTTGCTCTTCGTTTTTGCAACCGCTGTGCTTCATGGGTGGGAGGGGTAAGGGGGGGGCACAAAGGCAAAGCCCATATGTACAGTCGGCGCAAAGCAAATGTTTGTTTGTACACAAAGTACACACGTCTCACAGATGTACAGTCACTGTGGACGGCGCCCTCCCGAAGGCTGAACCCTGTTTAACAGAGCCATCAACATCAGGAGCTGGCCGAACCAGTTCACTCGGAGGCTCATGACTCACACCAGTTGCCTTTGCTTTTTGCACTCAAGAAGGGGCACGGCAGGTGGGGGCGAGGCTGCTGGGAGTTCCCTTTTGCTGTGGGAGGGGGTGGCGCTGCCCCTTCCCCCCCCCCCACCCTTCCCAGGCTTCCGTGGAGGTTCTGAGTTTTGAGAGATTTGTTACCTTGACGGCAGCAGCCCGTCCCAACCGAACAGATCCAAAAAGGCGATCATCAGTGAGCCACGAGCGCCCAACTGAGCCCACAGTAGGAGAGGACAAGGATGGGTACAATGACATCGATGGGGAAGGGGGGGGGGGGGCTCAGAAGAGGTGTAGGTGGAACCTGCGGTAGACCAACCTTGTTTAACCGACACCTGCCAAGAGTTAATGGAGCACAGAACTTGAAAAAGAAATGGGAAGGAATGACAATGCAACTTGGTGGGAGGCGATGAAACGCACCACCAGAGCGAGACCCTACTGCATATCTGCTTTTCGGTCAGGCGAAGGGACAGGGGAGGGGACAGGGGACGGCCGGGTACGACAAATCGTCGATTCATCGATGTGCGGGGCCCTGAATAGTCGCACGTCATATCTGTGTTCGTGTGTGTGTGTGTGTGTGTGTGAGGGGGTGGCGCCATATTATAGAGGAAGGCCTGTATGGGTCTGCAGGTGGGTCAGAAAGGCGGGCCCCTGTGCTTCAGAGAACGACACTCGTGGTGTCTGCACTGGCGCCTTCCGTGTACGCCACCCTCACCTAGGCCAGAGCCTCTGGCCTTGAGGTCTTACGTGTGTGTGTGAGGGGGGGGTCGATCCTTTCGATCGTGCCGCTCTTGCCGTCCTTTGTTTCATTTTCCGGGCAACGGTGCCCAGCACTTCTCCTGCAGGGCTGCCCTGGACCTTCGGCTGCCGTGATGCGTTGGGGTTTCGGATGGGGATTTGGGATTTCCGTCGTCGGTGACCCGAACGCCTCAATGCCCAATGTCACGCTCAAATCTGCTTCGTCCAGCCTCAGCATCGCTGTTGCCCTGTGGGTCCCCCCCCCCTCTGCAGCCCTCCGGGTGGCGGACCCAACATGGTGGGGTCAATCTGCAGCTCAGCCCATGCCCACAGCAGATCACGCGTGTCCTGTTGGCGTCAGGTGTGACATCCTTCGGTGCCCTGGTGTGACTGCTGCTCCTGGGGTCACCCCCCACTCCCCCTCTGCGGGTGGGGGGCTGAGTTCGTGAGTCCGCCTTGCCCTCACAGACCTGCGTGTGCATGAGGCGGTGCCGCTGCACTGTGGGGTCCGTCGAGATTGCATTTAGGTACCGGGGCTGGGGGCCGCGGCTGATGACGGCGAGGGTCAGCGCCCCGCTGGAGGTTTCCACCAACAAATTGACGGTCCCTGTGGCCTCAGTCTGTGCGTTGATGAAACCGGACCTGAAGACAGGGGGACGCAGAATAGGAGGTGTGGGCAGGATGGGGCACTGCGCACGCGAGCGCACGTCATGGGTCTTAGGGCCGTCCCCGGGGGTGGGGGCGATTGTGAACGCCGAACTCCCCCCTTCCCTTCCCACCCCCTTCCCGCTTGCGCAACTACAGGCAAAGTTCCAGTCTCCAAGCCAAAAGGTCCGACGGGTCTCCGTGGTTGAAAATTCCCGTGTTAGGGGGGGCGGCTGCACGGGGCGCGCACGGGGCGCAGGGAAATGGCGAACGCCACAAACGTGCTGCTGGGGTTTGGAGAGGCGCCCTAAAAATCGCGAATTTGTGATACAAAACCACGAATCAGAAGCATCAAATTGCAAATCTGTGCTGTGACGCCGATGCAGCCACAACAGTGGGACTTCTCCAGCACAGAGCGCACCGGGCAGCCGCTCCCTCGCATGCGCCACGGCAACCCGTTTGGGGCCCTTAATGGCAGAGTTCGTTTTGTGCCATTGAACTCTTCTCTTGACATTGACAGAAGAAAAAAGGCACCGCCGAAACCAACAGCGAGAACAATGCGGTCTAACAGGGGCCCCGCGGTCGGACAAGCCCGTGGTTGTGCGAGGGGGGTGCCGTAGAGGCCGAGTGAGTGTACCGGTCGGCACTCCCGGGTGCACGTACGTGTTCACCTTTCGGCAGGGTATCCTCCACACAATGGATGCTTGTTCTTCCAAGGCCCTGCAGTGGGGCCGAGGCAGTGGAGAGAGGGGGCCGCAAACACATTCAACAACATAGAGCGGGTCTACAGCAGGGCAATAGCGTTCTCGAACCGTAGATGCTCAGTCCCGTTAGAGTCCATGCTCCCAACATCATAGGTATGTACAGTGAGCTCTTCTATACGTACAGCATTCAGAGAGAGGGGGGGGGGGGCGCCAATAAGGCTGAGTAAGTACGTACGGAGTAAGGCTGAGTAAGTAAGGTCGGTACTTCCGGGTTTACGTACTGAAGCGCACAGTCCCAGTGCTGCTTCGCACAACAGCGGTCATCCACAGCAACGGGGGATGGCCTCCACAAGACCCGAACAAGTGCGTTACACGGGAAGTATCAACCGGAGTTTTTCCCCCATCGCAATGCACCAGCCCACGTATCCGTGGGTGGAGGGTTCCCTCCCGAAAGGCCACACATCAGACCTCGGTTCCTTTCTGTGCTGACGGTGGCTGTGGCATGAAGCCGTGGTATTTTGTTGTCTGCTGTTGGCGGTGCCAATCGGCCTCTCGCCAATGTCATCACTGACTCCGGTAGTGCCAACGCAGCTTCTGGTTGTGCCAGCGGAACCGCAGGACTTTCCCTGTTCCACACCTCCGTGATCGGTCATCACAGACGGGGGGGCTTTCACCCACTTGGTTCCCTCGGCCTCCTACCTGCTCCTTTTCTTCCGGCCTTTGCCTTTGATTCAGAGGGGGGGGGTATGCAAAGGGGGGGGGGGGGGGACACAGCCGTTTGCATCCCTGACAACAAAGCAACATCAGCCTGAGCCTCAGGCCCCGCTTCCCTTACGATTTTTTGAATACGAAAATTATGGAAAATTACGGGATACCGGTACGAAAAATTCGGATGCAATTATGATCTTTGTGCCCATTAGCCGTCCACTTTCCCCCTTATTGGGCTACTATTTGGCGGCACTCCACGGCTCACCTGGGTAGTCTACGGTGCTCCCGCCATTGTCATTCAGGAAGGTGACATGCGGTACGACAAATTGTAGTTCGGGCTGGTTCTTTGCGCGGAGGATAAAGCCACTTCCGCTTCCATCCACACCCCCACCGCAGCATCCCCCAGCCTCAGCCTCAGCCTGTGCCTTCGCCTGAGTCTTAGCCGCAACCAGAGCCCCAGCCTGAGCCTGTCAGCCGCGCCCTCACCCTGATCGACATTCACCATCCGAACCCCCCAAAACCTACCCCCAACCTCAGAAGGAGCCAGAGGCCAAATGGACTGGGTTTCACACGATACCTGACGGTTCCGCCCACCATAAATGAGGCAATGACAGTGTCATCGTTGCTGTTGAAGACCAGTAACGGCGACCCTCCAGCGTATATCAACCGATGGTACTCGTCCGCCACCAGCACAGAGGCCCCCGTCGTCTGCACCGGAATCTCCCGCGGCCTTGAGATCGCCACGTTCTTCCCCCGGCAAGCCGGCTCCAGATACCCCGCGAAGCACTCCTGGCAATGGTCGCCGGCCCAAAACCCCCGCTCCTCGTCCTCAAAGCACGTGCAGATGCCGTCCAACCACCCACAAATGCCATTGTCGTTGCAGTCACATATCTCCGCGCAATCCAAACCCCAGTACCCTGGTTCGCACCGGTTGCACTCCGCCCCCGTCCACATCCCGGTCTTGTTGCGCTGACACTCGCACTGCCCGGTGACAGGGTTGCACTGTGGATGCGGCGCGGGGTACACCTCCGCCGGCAAGCAGTCGGCCGCCAGGCAATAAACTGTGCAGTCCGCAGTGTACCAGTCGGCGTCGCACGCGCACGTCCCATCACGCGTGTGGTTGTCCTGGCACACCCCGTGCCCGTAGCAGGGCGTCTCAGGCGACCCAGGGCACGCCGCGCTGCAGTCCGCAGCCCCGTACCCGGGCTGGCACACGCACACGCGACCCACTGACTGCCCCGCAACGCAGCGCCGGGCGCAATCCTCCCCGAACCAGCCCGCCGCGCATGCCTCGCAGTGCCCGCCGGCCCAGTACCCCTGTGCCGCATCGGCAAAGCACTCGCACTGCGCCGTCGCCTGCACGCAGAGCCCATGGGCGTTGCAGGGGCGGGACCAAGGGTCGGCCGCATCGAATCCGGGGCAGAGCAGGTTGCAGGCATCGCCTGCGTAGCCCGGCGCGCAGCGGCACGACCCGTCCGCCTCCTGGCACCAGCCGTGCCCCGCGCACACCTCCCCGGCCCTGCGCAGGCACACGATGCCGCACGCGGGCCCGGCGAACCCGGCGTAGCAGAGGCACGCCCCCGTCGCGTTGCAGTCGCCGTGCCCCGTGCACACGTCGTCGGCGGGGCCCGGGCAGCGGAACCCGCAGTACGGCCCGACGTACCCGGCGTCGCACTGGCACGCCCCGTCGCCGTACACCTTCGCGAGGCAGTGGCCGTGGCCGTGGCACTCCCGCAGCGGCACCCCCTTCCGGGGGCACTGCAGGAGGCAGTCCCGCCCGTACCATCCGGTGGCATCGCAGGAGGGGCCCGTGAGGTTGCACGCCACCCCGCACACCTCCGCGCCCACGCAGTCGCAGATGCCCTCGCGGCAGCGCATGCCGGAGCACGGCCGGCCCCCGATCCCGATCGGGCAGGGCACGGTGCACTGCTGCCCGGACCAGCCCTCGGCGCACTCCCCACACGACGTCCCCGCCCAATAGCCCCGCGCCACCGATCGCTCGCAGGCACAGGCCCCGGTCGCGGCATCACACGTGCCGTGGCTGGAGCACGGGAAATCGGCGCCGCCGGGGCACTCGGACTCGCAAACGGCGCCGTAGTATCCGCCGGCGCACACGCAGATTGCGGCGCCACCGGGTCCGTCCTGGCACACGCCGGCGCCGGCGCACACCGCAGCGCCGACTCCGCCTCGGGGGCAGGGGACATCGCACCTGAGGCCCACCCATCCGGTCGCACATGCCTCACAGGCCTGGCCTTCCCAGTACTGCCCCGGGGGTGCCGCGCTGCAGTTGCAGACGGCGGCGTCGGTGTCGCAGACCCCGACTCCGTTGCACACGCGGCCGGCGTGGCTGGCGCAGGAGCGCTCGCATGCCGAGCCGCCATACCCGACGTCGCAGGCGCACCGCCCGTCGCCAGCCACGCCGTCGGCGCACTGGCCGTGCCCCGAGCACGGCCCGGCGGCCCCCCCGGGGCAGGGGCCACAGCTGGGCCCCCAGTGCCCCGCGAGGCAGTCCCCACATGCCCGGCCCGCCCACATCCCGTCCGCTGCGGTCCGCACGCACACGCACTCGCCACTGCCGAACCGGCCGTCCCGGCACGTACCATGACCGGCACACACGGCCCAGTCGCTGGCGGGCCCAGTGCCGCGAGGGCACGAGGAGTTGCAATCGGAGCCGTACCACGCCGGCGCGCACTGCGAGCAGTCGGCGGCCTGCCACTGCGCGTCGCACGCGCACGTGCCATTCCCGGTGCGCCCACCGTCGCACACCCCGTGGCCGGAGCAAATCTCCCAGCCGCCACCAGGGCACTGACTCCTGCAATGCGGGCCCCAATACCCGGCCAGGCACTCAGTGCAGTTCGAGGGCCCGTCCCAGAACCCGTCGAGGTCGCTCTGGAAGCACTGGCACTGCGCGGTATCAGTGCTGCACGCCCCGTGCCCGGCACAGATCACGCCGCCCGGCAGCGGGCACAGCAGCGCGCAGCCAATCCCGACGTACCCGTACTCGCATTGGTCGCATGTGTCGCCGGCCCAGTACCCGTTGCGGCCGGAGCGGGTGCAGGCGCAAGAGGCGTTCGCGAGGCAGACCCCATGGCCGCTGCACACCCCCCCGCCCTCCGTGCGCCCCAGGCACGGCACTGCGCAGACCGGCCCGCGCCATTGGGGGTCGCACGCGCAAGTCCCATCGCCGAGTCGTGTGGCGTTGCACGTGCCGTGGCCACCGCACGGCGCCGCGGCGCCGCCTGCGCACTCCTTGGAGCAGTTCCCCCCGGCCCAGCCTGCGGCACACACGCAGACCTGGTCCTGGCTGGTGCCCTGGTAGCAGAGCAGGTGGCACGCCCCTCCGTGCCATCCCGCCGCGCACCCACCGCAGGCCGCGCCGGCCCAGTGCGCCGCGCATGTGCACGTGCCGTTCACCACATCGCACGACCCGTGGCCGTTGCATGGCCCCGAAGAAGGCCCCATCCCGGGGCACTCCACGTCGCACGCCGCGCCCGCGTAGCCCACGGCGCACGCGCACGTCCCGTTTCCGGCCGCGCCATCACGGCACGTGCCACGGCTTGGGCCCCCGCACACCGCCCCAGCGGCCGCGCGTGGGCACACGATGGCGCACGCCGGGCCCGCATACCCGGACGCGCACAGGCACTGGGCGGTGTCGGAACTGCAAGACCCGTGACCATTGCAGGTGCCGCCCCCAGGGCACGGCGTACTGCAGTCGGCGCGGGCGTATCCGGCCGCGCACACGCACCGTCCGGAGCCTGCGACACCGTCCAGGCACTGTCCATGGCCACTACACGGGAGCGTCTTGCCGCCGGGGCACTCGTTCTGACACGCGGGGCCCCACGTGCCAGCCTCACACAGAGTGCACGCCGCCCCCGTGATCTCGCATGCCGCGCCGCACGCCCCGCTATCGCACGCGCACTGCCCATCGAGACATGGCCCGCGCCCACTGCAGACGGCGCCCGTCGTGCCGTTGCCGCGGGGGCACGGGGTCACGCATGCAGCGCCAGACCAGCCGTTGGCGCAGACCGTACAGCCCAGCCCCGTCCAGTACCCCGTCACTGCGTCTCCAGGAGCACAAACACAGGCCCCGGACGCATCGCACTGCCCATGGGCGTTGCACACGCGCCCTTGGGCGAGGCCAGGGCAGGGGACGCTGCAGTCAGCACCTCCGTACCCGGTGTTGCATGCGCACTGTCCGCTGCCTGACCGCCCGGCGTCGCACGCGCCGTGGCTGTGGCACGGGGTGGCGGCGCCGCCGGGGCATTCTGCAGCACACGTCGCGCCCCAGACGCCGGACATGCACTCGGTACAGGCGAGCGATGCCCAATACCCCGACGCCGGCCCGGTCTGGCACTGGCAGACGGCCCCCACCCATCCCCTTGTAGCACGCAGGTGCCGTGCCCATTGCACACGCGCCCCGCGGCCGTGGCGCACGGGAACTCGCATGCCGGCCCCACAGCGCCGGCCCCGCAGCTGCACAGCCCCGCGCCGCCAACACCGTCGTCGCACGTCCCTGCGCCGCTGCAAATGGCCCCCGTCGCTCCGAGCGGGCACCGCAGGGCACACCCCGGCCCGTACCAGCCGCGCGCGCACGCGTCGCACCGACTCCCTGTCCAGAAGCCCGCGACTGGCGTCCCGTGGCACACGCACAACCCGCTGCCCGTCAACCCCCCGACGCAGTTGCCGTGGCCGCTGCAGGGCTGCACAGCGCCCCCGGGGCACTCCTGGCGGCAGCGGGCGCCGTAATACCCGGGGAGGCAGTCGCTGCAGCCCACCGCCGGGGACCAGTACCCTCGGCTGGGGCCTGCGTCGCACGTGCACGTGCCGTTGCCGTCACGCCCGTCGTGGCACACCCCGTGTCCGGCGCAGGGGGTGCAGCCGTCGCCGAGACATTGCCCCTGACAGTCCCGGCCGTAGTACCCGGCGGCGCAAACTGTGCACGCGGGGCCGTCCCAGCGCCCGGTGTCGCGCGCGGCGGCGCAGGTGCAGCCCCCGGCCGGGGTGCACGTCCCGTGCCCCCCACACACCACCCCGGCGGCGTCCTCGGGGCAGCGGAGGGTGCAAGCGGCGCCGAAATACGGGGCACGGCAGTCCTCGCATGCACCGCCGGCCCAATGCCCTGTGGCAGTATCGTCGCAGTGGCAGGAGGCGTTGGCCTCCAGGCACTGCCCGTGCCCGTTACAGGGCTGCCCTGAGTCCGCCCCAACGGGACACTGCCGGTCACATGCCGGCCCAACGTAGCCGATCTGGCACGCGCAAGCGCCACTGCCGGCGGTGTCGCACGTGCCGTGCCCGGTACACGGGTTGGCGGCACCGCCCGGGCACTCCCGGGCGCAGCCATCGCCGAGCCACCCGGGGAGACAGCGGCACACGTTGCCCACAGTGGTCCCCGAGACGCACACCTGCCCACAGCCCGCGCCGAAATACCCGGCAGCGCACACCGCGCACGCGGCGCCGCCCCAGTACCCCGCGGTCGCGTTCCAGTGGCACACGCACGTCGCGTCCGCCGCGCTGCAGGCGCCGCGGCCCCCGCACAGCCGCCCCGTGGCATCGCGCGGACACGGCGTCTTGCAGCTGGCGCCGCCGTACCCGGCCATGCACTCGCAGAGTGCACTCGCGTTGCAAAGGCCCCGGCCCGCGCACGCGAGGCCCAAGTACGTGGGGCACGCGGTGCCGCACGCAGCGGCGCCCGGAACGCTCCTCCAGCCCTCGACGCACGTGCAAGCGCCGGTTTGGGGGTGGCACTGGCCGCGGCCGCTGCACGGGGGCCCGGTCGCGCCCCCCTCACACGGGACGTCACACCGAGGGCCGACCCACCCGGTGCCGCACGCGCATGCGCCGGAACCGTAGGGCCCCTCCTGGCACACGCCGTGGGCACTGCAAAGGCACGGCTGGTCGCACGACAGGCCGTAGAAGCCTTGCGGACACGTCGCGGCCTGACAGTCTGCCGCCGCAGTCTCGCACGCGGAGCCGCACGCGCCTCCGTCGCACGCGCAGATGCCGTCGGCAATGCAGGCCCCGTGGCCGCTGCAGACCGCGCCGCCGGGCCCAGTGGGGCAGAGCAGCGCACAGCCGGCCCCCCCGTACCCCGCAGCGCACGCTGCGCACGCCGCGCCACCCCAATACCCGGACGCGGCCTCGGCGCTGCACCTGCACACCGCAGCCCCGGTGGTGTTCGCAAGGCACACGCCGTGGCCCGCACAGATCTGATCCGTCGCCGCGTCCCGGGGGCAGGCCGCGCTGCACACGCGACACCCACGAAGCCCGCGGCGCATTCGCACACCGCCGCGGTGCCGGCCCAGAGGCACTGGCCGTGCCCCGCACACACGCCTCCGACACCCGCGGCGCCGGGGCATGCGCTGAGACACGCCGGGCCCGTCCAGCCCACGGCGCACCGCTGGCACGCCGGTCCGCCCCAATGCCCCGTCGCATTGTCGGCGTCGCAGCGGCACACCCCGGCCGCCGGGGCCGCGCCCGACACGCACCGGCCGTGCCCCGCACAGCGGGCCTGGCTGTCGTCCGCCGGGCACAGGAACTCACATGCCACCCCAGCCCACGGCGGCGTGCAGGTGCACGCGCCACTCCCGGCCACACCCTCGTCGCATGCGCCATGCCCCCCGCACGTCACATTGACCCCAAGGCCATACACATCTGCGGACCGGCACGGGACCGCACAATCCGGACCCGCGTAGCCGGTGCGGCAGGCGTCGCACATGGCCCCGGCCCAGTGCCCCCGCCCGGCGTCCGCGTCGCACTGGCACGTCCCGTCGCCCTCCAAACCGCCGCTGCAGCGGCCGTGCCCCCCGCACGCGGGGCCCGGCAGACCCGGGGCTGAGACACGCCGGCCCGTAGTAGTCCTCGTGGCAGAGGTCGCAGGTGTCGCCGGCCCAGTACCCGACTTTCGTTGCGCAGGGGTCCGCGAACGAGACGGTGAATGGGACCGCCGGCGCTGAGGTTAGGGAGGGGTGCCCGACCCTGACAGCCACAGTGTGGCCTACGCCGCTGCCTATGAGGCCGTGGCACTCGACGTACGTCTCATTGTAATATCTGATGTCTTGGCAGTGATAGGGGCCCACGGCGATGGCCCAGTGGTAGGCCAGTAGGCCCTCGCCCCGGAGGCCCAGGGCGATGCCAGTGAGGGAGCATTCGGTGAGGGTGTGGGGGTCGGGCTGGAGGCAGCCGGCGGCCAGGGGGATGATGGCGTGCAGGACGGGTTGCCCCGTCAGGAGGACTGCCCGGCTGAGGCTGTGGGAGGTGCCGTGGATCGTGGCGACCTGCACGTCGAGCCAGAGTCCAGCTGGAGGGACAGGAACTGCAGGGGCCTGCAGATGCGGTGGTGCGGAGGTGGTGCAGGGGGTAGAGGACAGAGCACATTTTCCCCCCACACTGAAGCACGTCCAGCCCCCCCCCCCCCCCCCCCCGGCCGGTTACCCGGCCAACCGACTTTTGCCCAGCCAACCGACTTCTTTGCCCGGCCAACCGACTTTTTTGCCCGGCCAACCGACTTCTTTGCCCGGCCAACCGACTTTTGCCCAGCCAACCGACTTCTTTGCCCGGCCAACGGACTTTTTTGCCCGGCCAACCGACTTTTTGCCCGGCCAGGGGTCAATGAAGTCTGCGGAGCGTTGCTGGGGATTGTGGAGGTTCGCAGGGAAGCCTGGCTGGGGAAAACTTGCTCCGGGAGGGGGAGGGGCCTTTTCAAGACACCGTCGTCCCCCAAGATTGGGGCTCTCCTGCCAGCCAATCCAATCTGCATGGGACCAGCCGGGGGCAAAAAAAACACAAAGAAACCATGAAAATGGCATGGAATAAGTGCATTGAGGGGGGTGTGCAACGAGTCATGATTTGCCTCACTTTTGGATGCAAAATCGTGCTCCACAGAAGTCGTTACGGGTGTGGCCAGCATCTAGGCAGGCCCCTGAAGGACAGCCCCTTGTCCCCCCCCCCCAGCCCTGTGCCCTGAGCAACAGGCCACAGGGATGTGGCGTAGGGAGGGCACGGGGCGCGCGCGAAGGAAGGTGCAGAGCACAGAACAGGAGGTAAGCAGACAGGAGAGGAATAGTGTGGTTGCTAGGAGCCCCGCCCCTCAGGGAAGTGACCCTGGAGGTGGACATCCCCGGGCCCAAATGCTACCGTTGGAGACGGTCAATCCACCGCTCGCAAGGGATGTCTGTCTGGACGTTCCTGGCCAGTGGTGGGGCGAAAGCGCCCCCTCTGTGATGACCGATCACGGAGGTGTGAAACAGGGAAAGTCCTGGCACAACCAGAAACTGCTGCACTGGAGTCAGTGATGACAGTGGCGAGAGGCCGATTGGCACCTCAATACCCCGCAACCAGGGCTGTCCTTGAGGAACGAGACATTTGTTCCTTTTGTGCCTTCACTCAGGAGCGTCAGGCTTCAGGTGGCAGGATGGAGTTAACCAACAGGGGTTGGCAGACGCTGTTTGGCCGACAGCCGACGGCAGTTACTGGTCAGCCAGTGTTCTGGTGAGGTGGCACAACATCTCTGAAGCAGTGCGTGATGGCGTGCCAAAGGGGCGTCGCTGCCACCGCAGAACAGTTGGTTGAGGCCTCTGTAAATGCGAACCCAAACCCCCGCAATGTCAAAGCAACCCCTGCCAACCCTCCCGGAGTGGGGGATCTGATGCAAGATTAGAGGCTCGCAGGTGGCTGCAGGGATTCAATGAGGTGTGTCAAGGGTGTTGTGTTGCGTGGGAGGGAAAATGGGAGTTGAGGTAGGGGTACTGGGGTCCGGCAGTAGTTTTGGGGTGACGGCATGAAGCACAGGCCTGCCCGCAACAGCCCTGGGCAACCTTCTGCGGCCCTCCACACCCATGAACAGACTCTCTGCAATGTGGCAAGTATGAGGGGTCTGTAAGGAAATGGATGGTTCGTGTTCCTTCCTGGATGCCTTGTGTTCATTCCTGGAGGGTCCCTGCGCGGCTTGCCAACCCCCCCACCCCCCGACCGATCACGGAGGTGTGAAACAGGGAAAGTCCTGCGGTTCCGCTGGCACAGCCAGAAACTGCGTTGGCACCACCGGAGTCAGGGATGGCAGTGGCGGGAGGCCGATTGGCACCGCCAACAGCAGACAACAAAATACCACGGCTTCATGCCATACCCCGCCCCCCCATTGCCCCCTTGTTCACTGTGACCTCTGGGGGAGGGTTGAGAGAACGCGCACAGAGGATGGACCTGTGCACGCAGGCAGGGCAGGGACAGGGCTCCATGCCTGGATGCACAGTGTCCACGTTTACCCATGTTTCAGATGTCCTACTGCGTGCAAACCCCCGCGAGCCATGGGGGGTACAAGGGCTGGCGAAACAACAGAACAAGCAGCCCTCCTTCGGTGGCAAGCAGGTGCCCCTCTATGTTCAGGGGCAGCCTAAGCGCGGTCAGAGTGTTTCACTGCCCCCCATCCGCAACGCCCAAGCGGACGGTGCCCCTGGCCTGCCCCAGCCAGGCCCGACCCCTCCGCCCCTGCTCCCAGACCCCACAGAGCCAGGCCCTGTGGCACACCTGACAGGTCAGCGTCGTATCCTCCGCGCCCGGCAGATGCGTCACCGCGGCACACGGCCACTGCGCACCATTTGCTGTCCCAATCAGAACGACTTCCGCAGCGCTCGTGCCGAAGTGGCCCCCGGAAATCGTGAGGACCACGCCTGCCTCCAGGGTACAGAACACTGAGACGGGCCCGGACTGGCGCCCGCAGCCACTGACAGCCTCGACACGGGGCAGCGGTTGTATGGCGAAGGTGGACAAATGCGATGTGTGGCAGGAAAGCGTGGCTGGGCCATTCACAGCGGGCGTGGGGTGAAGCCACGTGCCATCGGGGCGCCAGGTGCCGGCACTCTGTACATTGGCGCGGGATGGTCGCAGAATGAGGCCGGCATGCACGGGAGCAACAGTCACCAATGCCTCGCTGACACCGGAAGATTCACCCAATCATACAGCCACCGGCCTCGTATTCCCGAATCGAGACCATGACTAGGGCTGCCGCACGCACGACCTGAGCGTGGCTTGCGGACTTTCCCTCGGGAGGCACGGAGGCAAACCAACACGAAACAGGAGCCAGGCAGGGCCGTGTCCAGATTCATTGGTATCGCACTTGCCTCCATGGCATTGCCACTGCACCCACCCCCCTCCCTGAGCACGGGCTGCCACACAGATCAACAAGCCAACAATACGTCTTCAATGGCTCATACCCCGCCCCCCCTTGTATAAGCTACGCCAAAGTCCCAAATTAATACGGTCCCTATGCCTACTGTAGCTTGGACACGGGCGTAGCTTGCGCGCGACGCATACAACTACCAACACCGGGCACCGACGTTCAAAAAGAGAGGATTGCATGGTGAGCTGGTGCAAGAAAGGGGCATATGATGCACAAACATCCCCAAATCAGAGCTATCTGGGTCAAGTGGGCAAACACTCATTGTACATTGTGACTGACACCATCAGCGACACCTTGACGCTGCTCTGTGCACACAACGTCACGTGATGCACCTTCACCGTGCGCGCCATGGCAATCTCTGTGTGGAATCCCTACGACCGGACGTGGGAATTTCTCAACGTGACGACACTCGCTGGCACGGCAGCAGGTACGAATGCTTGGTGTATGGCACCACGCCATCCCCCCGTAGGTAATCGCTTGAAAAGGGGGGGGGGGGTTACAGAGGCCGAGTGAGTTGAGTGATTTGAAAGGGGGGGGGGGGGGTGCCTCCAAGACTTCGGCCAGGATTCCACGCCAAAGGCAGCATTATACCGCAACACCAGCCCCGGTCGCTCTTCCAACCGCCAGTAACCGCCCCCCAACCGCTTCACAGTGCCCCTGTAGCTGCTCTGGAATTGTCCCCAAAGCCCCCTCCCCTTCAGGAAAATCCCTCTCTTCCCCGTGCGGCGCATCTCTGTGGTTACCCGCGCCTGCTCCCTCCTCTGCCTCTCTCCCCCCCCACCCTGTCTTTTCCTTCCTGCGCTCTCTCGCCATCCCCCTCCCTCTCCCTTCCCCCTCGCCCCTGCCTCGGCCGCTCCCTGTCCCTCGGCCTCGACCTGTGCCTCAGCCTGTCGCCTGCGCGCCACACTTTGTTGCGCATGCCGCCCCCGAAGACACACCTCATACACGCACTGGTACCAATCCGCCAGCGGCTGCCGCAACGCACTCGCGTTCGCCACCTCCCACGAAATGGTCACCGGGTCCTGCAGCCCCTGTACTGCAATGGGGGCTGCACTCCTGGCGTCCAGGAAGCTGACCGTGATGGGCGCCACCGCCAGCCCGGCCACCGACGGCACCCATTCCATCACCGCAAGGCCCACCGCCCGGCCCCCCGCATGGCCCGGCCCCTCCAGCACCGCCCCCAGCGTCGCAGGAAAATGGACCGTGGCGGCGGCGATGCCGAAAGACGGGGGCAGCCGCGTGGTCGTGGTGCGCTCGGTGTGCATCGCCGACCGCCCCATCGCGGGCTGCGTGCGGAGGGGCGAGGGGTTGCACAGGGCGGCGCTGTGGACCCAAGTGGCCGCGTGCGCCGCCTCAAAGAGGCTGAGGATGGGCCCGCTGGCGGTGATTGGGGCCGGGGCCCCCGCGTACAGCACCGCCTCGAGGGCCGTCAGCAACAGCGCGGGCGGTGCGGGCAGCGTCAGGAACGGGTGTGTGACGTTGAGCAGCAGCTCTGCCAGGCGAAGGCGGGGGCGGAGGCTGTAGGGCTCGGCGGGGTCGTAGAGGGACGAGGCGACGAAGGCGGTGTCCCGCAGCAGCCACGACGCGGCGTGGGCATCAAGAGAGAGGCGGCCGATGGCCTGGGCGAATGCATGGCGCGGCTCGGGGGGAGGCAGGGGAACAGGGCCCGGGCAAGCTCAGGCCGGGTGGATTGTCCCCCTCCCGCAGGCCTCCCCTCAATGCAAAAAGGACAAAACAAGCGGCGAGCCGGGACGCTTTAGAGCGTGGGGGGAGAAGGGGGGTTGGGACCCCGGGGCGGGGGCGGGGTCGACCCGCCTCCTCGCCGACAGGAATCCGAAATTTTTCGGAAAATGGGGTGTGCCGGGTGTGTCCAGGTCCGAGAGCCCTGTGGGTAGCAGCTTGGTTCTGGCTGGGGTTGGCTTGGTATGGTGGTCCGGGGGCTGGGCCGCCCAACCCATGCAGAGGGGGGCCGACCCCACGGGACGGGGGCCTTCCCGGCGGTCATTGAGCCCGTTGATGTCCGTAGCGGGTAGCACCACAGATAGGGCACTGTAGCGCCAAAACATTGTCAAAACAAACCATTTCAACTGTGTCACATGCAGCTGCGCACGGGGTTCCGTTTGGCGCATACTGCCCCTGGTAGTGCAGGGTCTGCAGGTTCTGGGTTCTGTTGCTGTAGACAGAACGGCCGAATCTTTCCGGAAACCTTGGCAGCCTGCACTTCTATGCGGCCTTGGCCCGCAGGAACACGCTCGTTGTGGCCCGCCTTCTGGTCGGTCACACCCCTTTCTTGACTGTGTGCAGGGAGCGCAACATCCTCCCGGGTGGCCTCTATCGCAACAGCGCCTTACCCCCCTGCCCACTGCCGCACAGGCGGCGCATTGTCTGTGTTGGATGGCCCTCTTAGACTCCGACCTGGACTCCACCCCAAGGGCATTCTTATCCCCCACCACCAGCCCCGACTGCATTTCCTGACCATGGCTGTGATGACCGGAGCTGGAGCGCAGCCCTGGGCAGGTTTCCAAGGCAGAATCACGATCGCGATCCTCTATAATACGGTGGTGTTGTTGTTGTTGTTGTTCACACACACACACACACACACACACACACCTCCCCTTCTTTCAAGCAGGTAGCCCGTAAACCCCTGCAGGCCTTCCTCTCTAATATGGTGCCCCTCCCCCGAAGGAACTCTGGGCTATGTCACGTGTGCACTGGCGGCAAACAGCACAAAGCGCAGAAAGAAAATGGGCTCGTCAGTGGCCTATAAGACCATAGGTACCTTTCTGTCGCAAGACAAGAGACACGAAGATGCCTGTGGGTGGGCCACAGAGATGCGAAGCAGTGGGTGTGCAGCAGTACGCCAGTGGCCGACGCTATGCTTTACCCACCGGACCTGTAAATTCTATTGCCTTCGGCAAGGCACCTCAAAGAGGGGAGAGGGACAACCATTCTTGAGCTGCCGAGGCTAGGAAACTGCATAAGCAGGTTGTGCCCTAAACCCCTTGGGAGCCCCCCCCCCCCCCCCCCCAACAACCAAATAGTGTGGAAAACACATAAGGAGGGGCTAAAACATGCTTTACATACGATGTTTGATCATTTCGGATGGTCAAAATATCAAACAAATCAGTTTCAGAAACTTCCAATTTTGAGCTGCTGAGGTTGGGAAACTGCATAAGTAGGTTGTGCCCTAGACCCCTTCGGAACCCCCCCCCCCCCCCCAAACACCCAAATAGTGTGAAAAACACATAAATAGGGGCTAAAACATGCTTTACAAAGGATATTTGATCATTTTGGATGGTCAAAGTATCAAAAAAATCAGTTTCGGAAATTTCCATTTTTGAGCCGGAAAACTGCATAAGCAGGTTGTGTGCCCTACACCCCTTGGTACCCCCCCCCCCACACCCAAATAGCGTGAAAAACACACAAAGAGGGTCCAAAACATTGTTTACATAGCATATTTCATCATTGTAAGAGGTCAAAACATCAAAAAAAAATTTTGCAAACTTTTCCATTTTTGACCTGTAGAGGGTGGAAAACTGCTTACGCAGTTTGTGCTCACACCAAATGCCATGGAACCACCTACAAACAGCAATTTTGAAGCTTTTGGGGGGCCCATGGCACGGGCTACATAGGCCTAGCGGCCACAACGTGGGTCCCCATGGGTGCTCAAGTACCCGTATTGTCATCAAATCATCACCCAAACCCATCCAGGGGCATCACAAGGGTTTCGGAAAAATGCGAATTTCGGAAATCTTGCAGGTGTCACTAAACAGCCTACACAACGGCAATTTCGGGGCTTTTGGAGGGGCCATGGCTCGGGCTATATGGGCTGAGCAGCCACTACGTGGGTCCCCATGGGTGCTCAAGTACCCGTATTGTCATCAAATCATCACCCAAACCCATCCCAGGGGCAACAGAAGGGTTTCCGAAAAAGTCAAATTCTATTGCCTTCGGCAAGTCCACCTCGCAGAGAATCTACCCCGAGCAAAACACACCCAAAATAGGATGGAAACTACATAAATACGGGCTAAAACATGCTTTACATACCTTGGATGATCATTTTAGGTGATCACGGTATCAAAAAAACAAGTTTCGAAAACTTCGATTTTTGAGCTGCCCAGGGTGGAAAACTGCATAAGGTTGTGTACCAATCCCTTGGGAGCCCCCCCACCCCCCCGGAACTAATACCCAAATAGGGTGAAAAACATGTACATACGGGCTAAAACATGCTTTACATACCTTGGATGGTCATTTTAGGTGGTCACAATACCAAAAAAACAAGTTTCGAAAACTTCGATTTTTGAGCTGCCCAGGGTGAAAAACTGCATAAGCAGGTTGTGTACCAATCCCTTGGGAGACCCCCCCCCCAACCTAATACCCAAATAGGGTGACAAACACGTAAATACAGCCTAAAACATGCTTTACATACCTTAGATGGTCATTTTAGATGGTCATAATATCAAAAAAAACAAGTTTCAAAAACTTCGATTTTTGAGCTGCCCAGGGTGAAAAACTGCATAAGCAGGTTGTGTACCCATCCCTTGGGACCCCCCCCCCCCGACCTAATACCCAAATTGGATGAAAAACATGCAAATACGGCCAAAAACATGCTTTATATAGCTTGGATGGTCATTTTAGGTGGTCACAATACCAAAAAAACAAGTTTCGAAAACTTCGATTTTTGAGCTGCCCAGGGTGAAAAACTGCATAAAGCAGGTTGTGTACAAAAATTCCTTGGGAGCCCCCCCCCCCCCCCCCCCCCCGGACCTGATACCCAAATTGGATGAAAAACATGTAAATCCGGCCTAAAACATGCTTTATATAGCTTGGATGGTCATTTTAGGTAATCACGGTATCAAAAAAGTAAGTTTCGAAAACTTCGATTTTTGAGCTGCCCAAGGTGAAAAACTGCATCAGCAGGTTGTGTACCGGCCCATTCACTAGGCCATTATTGGTGGAAACAGCCATTTCGCGTCTTTGGCACGGGTTGTGACCGGCTCTCAGCAAGGCTAGAGACTGCAAAAAACGTCCTTCTGTATCCTAGTAGGCATATATTGTCACAACATCCCCACTCACACCCCTCAGAGTGGATACCACGGGGTCACCAAGGTCGCCAAAACCGCCAACATCACAAAAATGGCTGAAAAGTGCATAAACTGCATGAGCGCTCGTCCCACTCCGCCCCATACAAACCCCATAGAGTCGGGACCCAGGAACACTTTTTCGGCTCCCCCCCCCCCACCCCCCCACCCCCCCCCCTCCCTTAAAACCTCAAAAAAATGGGTTTCAAGTGGGGGGGGTCTGGGGGGGTCCGGACCAAAAACTCATTGGGGGATGCATTTATTGGACAAAATAATGATTTTACAAGGGGTTAAACCAACAATTCAACCCCTTGGGGTAGGGTACGCGAATAGGCCCAAAAAGGCCAAAATGGGGGGGTATGTGGCGTTTTCCCATATATACGCCTGCCTGGCTTTGATCTAACAACCTCTGCGAGGTGATTTTTGGAAATCTTGCAGGTGTCGCTAAACAGCCTTATCCAGCGTGAAAACGGCTAAGTCCTCACTAGCAAGGGCCCATAGGGGGGGGGGGGGGGGCGACCGGGGGTACCTGGAGTTGGGACCCGGGACCCCCACCATGGGTTAGGGGGTCCATGTACAAGAAAAAAGTTGCCCGGGACCTGGGTCCAAATCCACACACAACACCCAGAATACGCAAAGAAGTTTTGACCCCCCCCCCCCGACACCCCCCCCCCACCCCCACCCCCCCAAAAAGGGGTACGGGGGGCTAAAGGGGTCAAAAACGAAAAATTCATTGGGGGATCATTTTCTCTCCTAAAATGATGATTTTACAAGGGGTTGGACATCCGGTACCATACCTTGGGGTATCGTACGCGAATGACCCCAAAAAAGGGGGTATATGGCGTACGCACCTGCGCTTGATCTAACAACCCTCTTCGAGGTGATTCGACCTATTTTCTGAGTTCATAAGATTGGGAATGGTGATGGGCCCTCCCCCCCTCCCCCCCCCTTCACACACAGTGGAGGAGCAGCCGAATTGTCACCGAACGGAAGCGGGGCGCCCCCTTTCTACCCCGCCGGGCAGGTGCCCTCGGGCCAGGCGCCCTGAAGCTCGGCCGCGATTGCCGCGGCTGTGGATATGCGACACACACCCCCACCCGCAACTGCGACAGAATCTGGCACCTGATTAAGCTGAGCGACGGGCAGCAGCTGAGCACATGTGAGACAGGCTGCGTACACGAGGAGCGCTGATGTGACCGAGCAGGGCTGGTCGCACGCCGGGGCCTGCACCGTCAGGGTCTGCAGGGCTGGAAAGGGCCCGGCCTCCATCCCAAAGACGTCCCGGGCGAACACCACGAAGGCGAGTTGCTGAGATGCGGCTGAAGCCGTGGGCAGCCATGGCACTGTGACTGTGATCTGGGTGTCGGGGGTGTACGTGGTGTGGCCGGGGAGCGACACGAGGCTGCCGTCCAGAGCCTTCATGGCGAAGCGGTATGCCTGAGGCAACGGGGCACATGTAAGTGGCGGGGCGGGGGGGCGGGGGGGTGGAGGGTAGTGTGGGGGGGGGGGGGGGAGCGGAGTTGGTTTGGAGAGGAGGAGAGGGTGGGTAGGCGTGTACTGGAGCGGAGGAGGGGGATCTGCGACGCAAGGGTTTGTGTACCACAAATGATCAGAGCACTGTGTTATTTCGTAAAATTCTATTGCCTTTGACCCTCGGACACCTCGAAGAGCAGAAAAGGGTGTAACGCATCGCCACTCCTCCATCTTACCGTACTTAGACTTAAAAAGATGCAATAGGTCATGCAATGTAATACAGGCCTAGCTGGTGCTACGTGGGGCGAAAGACGATAGGTCTACTGTCCCAGGGTGAACCGCAGCATGTCACCTCCGCTTTGAGGAGAATGATTTGCACCGTGCACCTGCCCCACGATCACCAAACGATGACGCAAGCCTGCCCAAGGTCACCGGAGGTCACCCAGAAACACAATTTTTTAACCAATCTGTGCCAGCGTGAACATGTAGATTACCTCCCACACCCGGGTACAACAACAAAAACTGGGCGAAGTGACCTTGAAGAGAGGTTGTTACATCAGACACTCGTGCAAATGCCATGTACCCCCCTCTTGGGGGGTATTCGCGTTGCATACCCCGCCGTATGAGATTGGACGTTTCACCCCTTTGCAAACTCACAATTTTGGGAGGCAAAATGAATCTCCGAAATCCTCTGAAATCCGAAATCCCCTCTGATTTTGATCCCTCAGCCGTGGCTGGGTGCCCCTTTTTGACCGGGGGGTCAAAACTTATTCGCGCCCTGTAGCTGCTGTGCGTTGATTCAGACCCAGGCCCCAGTCAGCTTCTCGTGGATGGACCCCCGAACCAATGGCGGGCCTCCCGGGTCCAAACCCAGACACCCGGTCGGCCCCCCGTGGGCCCTTACTGGGGAGAGCATCCCCAGTCCCCTTGGGGATAGGGATAATCTCGCCCCCGGTATGCCCTCGGGCTTTGGTAGGGCGAGGAGGGGTAATCCACAAGGGCATCCCCTCCCATGGTCCGGGGCGTTGCGGGGGAAAGGGGGACGCTGAGAGCTGGTGTGTGGGGCTGGGATCTACCCCATGCAATTTTCTTTCTCCAGCACAGGGTTGGGTGGAGGATAGGCTACGAAGACAGTGTTCCCACAGCCCGGCTCCAGGTATTCTTTTGGATAGGATGCACCTTGACCTCCTAATTCAGTGTGCCTCGGTGGTTAGTGGTAAGGTAGGGCTCTTTGGTGCGACAAGAAAAAACAGCAAACAGACGGGGGGCAGCGTTTCAGAGGGGGGTCCCGAGGGGGGTGGGAGCGGGCCGGGTCCTTCCTCCGCCTCCCCTTCCCTCCTCCGGTGGTCCTGAGTTTTGGTTGGCACTGAAATAATTTGTTAGCCTGAATTGCCCCGTGCCAAAGGCGCTGGAGAAAATCTGCTCCAATCATTTTTTGAGGAGGGGTGGGGGGGGGGGGGGGCATAGTGGGGGGGGGGATTGGGGTGGTCTGGGGGGGGCTCTACGTGTATACGCATACGCGCATCCGTGTGTATATGTATACACGCGTAAACGTACAGATCTGGACCTGGGACCCTCCCCCCGCCACGCCCCCTCCCCCTGCTGAAATGGTACGCGAAACTCTGAAAAGTGGGGGGCGGGGGGGGGGATGGGAAGGGGAGGTAGGTTTTGGACTAACCGGCTTGACCCGACCCTCAGACGTTCGGTGAGTGACACTCAGGGAAAATGCACAAAACAATTTCCACGTGTCTGCCCATTCCCCCCGTACCTACTTCCCGTTCCCCCCGATTTCTAAGAGGAGCGGGATGGATGCCCCCCCTCCCTGATCATGGTGGCCTGGAGGCAGGGCCGATGCAGCGAAAGAGAGGCTCGGCGCGCGTCACGCAAATCACCCATCGACTCACTTGCGCACTTGAGGCGCACTTGAGGCGCACGTCGTGCTTCTCCAGAACTGCCGACGCGTGTGCGCGCGTTTGGGGCATTTGGTGAAACCTAGTATGCGCGTAGCAAAACCTAGTAAAAAAATTTTTTTTCTAGGTAAAAAAAGCAAAAATTTTAAAAAATTTTCCCTTACTACGTTACTAGGAAGTGACAAATTTGGACTTGAATTTGAACAAAAAACAACAAGTTTATGGGGGGGGGGGGTCAACGGTAGGTGGTATTTATGTTTAAGGGCATGGTGCCCCCTGGTCTATTCCAGGCCACTTGTGTAAGTGGCGCCCCACCCGGGCCAAACCGTGTATTGCAAGGTCAGCAAAAATAAAATGAGGCTCAAGAAAAGAAGGAGCTTTTATATCATAAACATATATATACATATATGAGGTGCACACACGTGTGCTTTATATGAAGTCGCAAAACACGCGCTTGTAGATGAGGTCCGACTTCTTGTCTTTGTAGGTGGGTTGTGCAGAGGGAGGGTTGTGCTTGCACATGTTGCGCAGCACGCCCGTGGTCTTTTCTTCCAACTCTTTGATTAGATTTTTGTCATACTCCAATTTCCCAGAGGCATCTTTGGGGTAATGCTCTGGAACAAAAAATTCTTCACCACGGATCACCACCTTTGGACGGACCTCATCTACAGAAGGCGGCTTGTCAACCACAAGCCGGTCACCCAAGGCGAATGCCAACACAATGCATGCCAATGTGGCAGTAAATTGCACTCTCCATTTGCGCAATGCCACACATATCTCCGTGGAACAGAAACCGGAAGCATGCAGGGCACACTGATAAACTCCACATTCAGGGCACGTGATGTGGGCTGTGTCATCGCAAAAAAAGCACGACGAACGGCTGGGTGAACAATAGGGCGTAGCATACATCCGTGCCAAGGCCCAACTGGGTGTGGTCTCAATAGGGGGGGCATGCGGAGAACTGCGATAGTGCAAAGCTGCCTGTGCAATCTCACGCAACAACCACAATCTGTCTTGTGGAAGTTGGATGCTACCGTTGACAACACGCCTAGACAAAAGGCAATGTAGCATCAGAAGGCAGGCAGGATGGCAGCTCACAAAGTCGTCCTGATGTAGGAAGGTGGAGTAGAGGGGGGCTATAGCAAAAGCTACACTGCCGAACTCACCCAAAAACTTGTCCCACCTCTTCTGCGCCCTTGCCTTAATGCCTTCTTGTTCGGCAATGAGGTTCACTATTGCCAACTCCTCGGTGTTTGCACCCGCTATGTAGGGCTTGTAACACAGCGGATCGAACACCAGGCACAAGAAAGTACGTGTTGGGGAAACCAACAACAAGCGCAGCACCCAATGTGAATTGCGCTTATTATAAATCTGCGCCACGAGCAAGGGGGGCGCATAGATCATATCAATGGACGCCGCGTTCAAAGTACGCAGCGCCCATGACTCAGCCAACACCTCCCTACGACCCAACGGTAAAGCTGACACATTCCACAATGAGTCACGCACAACCCACACCACACCCATAACATCCCAGTCCGCACTCAAAGCTGTCCGAGCGAACCACCAGTAATACACAACAATCTCGGCGGTATCTGTGACGTAAGATTCTGAGTAAACATCCCTCAAATGGCGTGCCTCCAGCTTATATTGTTGAGACCCAGAATTTGGAATGGTCACGTCAAGTGGTCGTTCCCATTCGTCATGGAGCAATGACTCAACATGCTGCAATTGGGCAGTAGGGCCGCCTGGGCCATTAGTCAGGGCATTGCACACTGCGGCCAAGACGTCATCTCCACAAACAGGCCTCGCAATAACCATTCCCGTCTGTGACGGCGGGGTGGTATTAGAGCATGGGGGTGGGGGGACAGTCTCCGTCCCAGCATTGGGATGGTCGGCCAATTCCTCCATGGCTAGAGGCGGGCTGGTAGGAGACGCATTTGCGGGGGTAATTGCGGGGAGGCTGTTGTCACCATCCGGGTGTGTGGAGGGGGGCGTCAAAGCACAAGGGGAGGAGGGGGTAGTTTCAGCATGGGATTGCGTGGTATGCAAGATCTTCCCAACCTCAACCTCCTCTTCCCACTTTTGCAAGACCCAGCGCGACTCATCTCTATCTTTAAACTTGCGAGCAACGCACTCCTCACCTTCCAAACACCCCTGCCGTATCGGGGAGCCCCACCGCTGCAGAGCGGGGGGCAAAATCAGAAGTGGCCCACAAGTGGGCAAATTGGCTACCTCACCCCTGCCGTATCGGGGAGCCCCACCGCTGCAGAGCGGGGGGCAAAATCAGAAGTGGCCCACAAGTGGGCAAATTGGCTACCTCACCCCTGCCGTATCGGGGAGCCCCACCGCTGCAGAGCGGGGGGCAAAATCAGAAGTGGCCCACAAGTGGGCAAATTGGCTACCTCACCCCTGCCGTATCGGGGAGCCCCACCGCTGCAGAGCGGGGGGCAAAATCAGAAGTGGCCCACAAGTGGGCAAATTGGCTACCTCACCCCTGCCGTATCGGGGAGCCCCACCGCTGCAGAGCGGGGGGCAAAATCAGAAGTGGCCCACAAGTGGGCAAATTGGCTACCTCACCCCTGCCGTATCGGGGAGCCCCACCGCTGCAGAGCGGGGGGCAAAATCAGAAGTGGCCCACAAGTGGGCAAATTGGCTACCTCACCCCTGCCGTATCGGGGAGCCCCACCGCTTCAGAGCGGGGGGCAAAATCAGAAGTGGCCCACAAGTGGGCAAATTGGCTACCTCACCCTTGCCGTATCGGGGAGCCCCACCGCTGCAGGGCGGGGGGCAGAATCAGAAGTGGCCCACAAGTGGGCAAGGTAACCCAGTAACCTAGTAAAAAAAAAAAAATTTGTTTTTACTAGGTTCTGAAACCTAGTAAAATCAAAAACTTTTTTTTACTAGGTTCTGAAACCTAGTAAAAACAAAAACTTTTTTTTTACTAGGTTTTGAAACCTAGTAAAAAAAATTTTTTTTTTACTAGGTTACCTACCTACCTAGTACCTAGTAAAAAAACGTGTTACCTAGTAAACTGTTACCTAGTAAAAAATTTTTTTTGTAAAAAAAATTTTTTACTAGGTTTCACTACAGACCCGCGCGTTTGCCGCGCGTCGTCGTCAGAGTGTACTACACGGTACTGTGTTGTACTGTACAAGGGGCGGTGGCTGAATTTTGCATATCGCCCACCCCACCCCCCTTCGCCGGTCAGATGGTAAGGCATCTTGTGCGCACGAAAACCCCCATCACTGGTCAGGCGGTACGGCATTTTGCGTGCACAAATCGTTATTCTTTGCTGCTTCGAAACGCCGCAGCGCCTCGCCCCGCCCCCCTGTAGTTCTCTGCAGCCCTCCGGACATTGACAGTGAGAGCGAGAAATGGAGCTGCATGGTGGGTGTCAGCATCGCGTGGCAAATGGAGAAGGAGGCAAACCAGAGGCGACCCTGCGCCCAGAAAGGGGACCCAAGAGCCCCTTACGGACAGGGTGACGCCGGCGGCGCCTGCAACGACGGGGTCAGCGGGGGCCACAACGTCGAGAGGATTCGCGGAGGGGGGACTTGGGGGGCGGTTGATTTGGATCGACACTGAGTCCTCCAGCACGAGGCTTGTGCCGCGCTGCGCCGCCTTGAGGGCGACGGTGAATGTGGAGGCGGGGAAGGTCGTCAGGACTGCAACGAGGGTCGTCGCACTTGTGATGGAAGTGTTGAGGACTCCCCCTGCGATTGGGCAGCGCGGGCCAGAGAACACATGCGCTGGATGCGGGAGCGTAAGCGGGGATGTGTGGATTGGGATACAGACCCGACCTCCGACCGGCCCAGTCGCCCTGGGAAGCCACCCTCAGTAGGTCTAGATCTGAAGCCCGAAGCCGGAAGCCCTCTCCCATCAATTGCGCCGCTCCCGGGGAACCCCAAATTTTCAGCCACGACAGGTCTGTCACGTTTTTCTAGTCGGGAGAGTCCAACTCAACCCAACCCAACCCCATGTGTGACATTCCGTCTAGTTGTTGTTTCTGTACGGGGCCCTGGACAGTCACCCTTTCTGCCGTTCGCATGTTGCGTCGAGTCGCTGCTTTCTGTCGGCCGCTGCAGCCGGTGCTCCTGTTGATGTCGTTTCCGCGTTCACGGAGCCCAATGGTTGGTGTGCTGGGGCTGTACTGGATGTGGCGGGATGTGCCGTTTGCGCGTTAGCGGTGCCCAGTAGTTGGCATATTGGGGTTGTGCTGGTTGTTGCCAGCGTCGTTTGACTGCTTTTGCTGTCCCCACATCTCCGTCCTCAGGCCATCCATAGCCTGCCTTGCTGCGTTTCCGTGTGCGTGAGGCCCAGGTGCCCTGCTCCTCCACGCATTGTCCCGGCCGTCCACCACATACGCTCCCCCAATCCGCGGGTCGGGCGTGCGCAGGGCGCGTTCCTTGTTGGTTGTGGGTAGCGTGCGCTTCATGGTTGATGCAGGTGGCGTGCACGCCTGCACCGTGTCCCGGGTGCTTTACGCTGCACTGTGACTGCGCCATCGTCCTTGGTTCTTCCCACCACGGTTTTGTTGGGGGCTCCTTCCCTTGCCTGGCCCACCATTCCTTTCCACAGTGCGCCTCAGGGGCCACAGCGGTGGCCAACTGGGTGCTGGATCCCTGGGCGCAGGCGAACAGCGGCGCTGTGCCGCAGGGGCCCCAGGGTTGGTTCCCTGGGTGCCTGATCCCCCGCGTGCACTGGTGGTTCCACAGAACACATCAGGGGCCCCAGTGGTGGCCCACTGGGTGCTGGGTCCCCTGGGCACATGCAGACACAGACTTTGCGCTGCAGGGGCCCCAGAGTTGGCCCTCTGGGTGCCGCATCCCCTGTAGGCGCACTCACCCTTTCACGTAACTCCTCAGGGGCCCTGCTGGTCCACTGGGAGTCCGATCTCCCGGCCGACCCCCCTGTGGGGTCACTAGGTCTCCTCGAGGGCCACTGTTCCTGTTGTCCCCTCCCATCAGGGCTCAGAATTTGGGGTAGGGGGGTCGGGGGGAGGTGGGGATGGGGGGGGCCACAATGATTCCCAAGACACGCTGATAAGGTTCAGGGATATGTCATGCAACGCCTGCAAATCGACCCCTCAGCTCTACCCAAAAAAGGTCTGTAAAGAAAAATTGGAAAGACTTCCGAACGGACACCCTTTCTGGAGCAACATTACCCATGAGGCAACCCCATGTGATGTACACAACACAGAGCAGAGGGCTCAGGGGTGTTGCTGTCGGTCGTGGCGGCGGGTGGTGAAGCAGACACGCACGTCAGCACACCAGACTTGTGGGTGGCCCATGTGTCCGCCGTTGCCTTTCGAAAAATAAACGAAACCTCCCAGAAAGCACGAGAGCATGCGTCGCCGCAAGGACACGCATTTACACGTCGCAAGCCCAAAAGATCTCTGGCGTTACTAATTTATGCCGCACCTATCGCACGGTGGAAGGCCCTCCTGCAGGAGCCACCCCCTCACCCCCACTGGATGTGGGAATTCTTTGGGGCATTTGAATGTGCTTTGAAAATGGAGCTTGCAAAGCGAACGCCGGAACGCCGGAGGGCATGCGCGCGTCACATACAATCCATTTGAGTTTTCGGCCAACCGAGCAGAGCCTTCCGAAGAAAACCAGCAAATTTTTTTCTTTTGTTGTCCAACTCCACCGGGAGGAAGGGCTGGGGTGGTTACAATAACAATATGTGCGCGTTCTTGCATTTGTTTGGTGGGGGCGATTTTGGCACAAAAATGCAAAATCTGACGCATGCACAAGCAGCCACAGTGTGCCTCCCACACCACACCCAAACACCTGGTGTCGTTACGCATCTATTGCGATCCCCCGTGCAATCTCCGTGTGCGTTGGGCAAGTGGCACTTCGTCGTGGCTGGGGTTCCCTCAGCTTTGGCGCACAGCACAGAGTTGGCGGGTGTGGCTTGGCCGATATATTCATCACATCCGCAGGCTGAGGCTACAAAACGCAGATGGGCAGGCATGCAGGTCGGCTGAATAAAAAAAAAGGGGGCAATTCAGCACAACAATCCAAGTCGAGCTTATTGTGATTATGGATTCAAAGTAATATAAGACTTGTCCGAATTTACATCAACAGCAGCGGCGGCGGCGGCGGTCGGCGGCGGTGACAAAAGCAACAGTAATAACAGCAAAAGCAAAAACCATCAGCAAGAGCAGCATTGGTAGCAGCAACAGCAACATCAGCACCAGCACCAGCACCAGCACCAGCACCAGCACCAGCACCAGCACCAGCACCAGCACCAGCACCAGCACCAGCACCAGCACCAGCACCAGCAGCAAGAACAGCAACAACCGCAACAGTAACATGAAGCCAACCGCGCCATCACCATCAGCCCCCCCCCACACACCACCATCAACATCAGCCCCCCACCACCAGCACCAGCACCAGCACCACCACCACCACCACCACCACCACCACCACCACCACCACCACCACCACCACCACCACCACCACCACCACCACCACCACCAGCAGCAGCAGCACCACCACCACCACCACCATCAACAGCACCATCACCACCACCACCACCACCGTCCGTCACATCACTATCACCATCACCATTTTCCCGTGTGCAAGATCATCCCGGCCATTGCCTTTTGGTAACACCGCCTTCGGCACCACCAGCACCACCACCCACCACCCACCACCACCGCAACTATGATTGCCAGCAACAGTCACAACGCTAACGGTGACAACAGCAGCAGCAGCCGCAGGAGGAGCAGTGACAACAAAAACGACAACCACAACGACAAACCGGCCTCAACAACCAGAAAGGGAACCTTCGGCAGGTTTCTGCCCAAAAAGGTTGGGGGCGCCACAATCCCAGGGACTCTAAATCTTGGTGGACAGGGGCAGGGGCACCAGACAGCTGCCATTGGGATGTCCCAAGTCTGCCAAGCACTGCGCCAATGGGGTGGGATAGTCTCGCTCCTCTGTGTGGGCCTATTGCGCGCTGGTCCCACGAAGTAGAGATCCCTGCGTATTGTCAACCCTTTGTATCTCCAGTTGGTGGCCCTGTGCTTGTGCAGGGTTTTTAAGGAATTAAGGAGATAACACAGAGCGGAGCATAGCCCCCGGGGGGTCAAACTATTCGCGGTACGCTTTCCAGAAAGAGGATCAGGCAACGACCTGTGTCGATGACTTTCCACTCCAAAGTCCACTCGGGGTCGGTCAGAATCCCCGTTGAGCACCCGATGATGCGCCCTCGGACTTGAAACAACGTGGCGTCTAAATGCAATGCCTCGTCAACAGAATGTGGTTGGGGGACACTGGAGATCTGGAGGTACCACGGGGGCGGCACTCGCGTCGGTGTTGTTGTTGGTGAGGGGCTAGGGGACTGGGATGGCGTCGGGGATTGGGAAGGGGAAGGAGTGGTGGTCGGGGATGGGGATGGGGACTGCGATGGCGACTCGGTTGACGTTGGTGATGGGGACATGGTTGGTGTTGGTGATAGGGTGACGGATGGGGATGCGGATGGGGATGCGGACATGGTGTAAGATGTAGAAGGTGTGGAGGATGGCGTTGCACTTAGAGAGGGCGTTGCGGTTCGCGTTGGGGATGCGGATGTGGTCTGGGATGGCGTCGGGGATGCCGAGGACTGGGGTGTGGGGCTTGGGGTGGAAGTGGCGGCCATGGACGGCGTCTGGGATTGTGAATGGGATGGTGACTGGGAGGGGGTAGTGGTTGGTGTCACCGAGGGTAGTGCGGATGGAGAACTTGAGGCTGATGCTGTGCTGGTGGGGGAATATGTGGGCGTTGGGGTGTGCATTTGTGTGGGTGAAGTTGTGTCAGATGGGCTGAGGGCTTGCGTCGACGTTGATGTTCGCGATCCCACCGATGACTGCGACAATGACGGGGTTGGGGTTGCGGATGCGGAAGCAGATGGGGTCGGGGACAATGATTGGGAAGGGCTGGGTGTAGCGGTTGGTGTGGGTGATAATGAGGACGTGGCAGACGGACTTGGGGAGGGGGACAGGGATGGTGATGGGGATGTGGTGGGGGTTAAAGTCAGGGATTTTGACGAGGATGAGGTGGGGCTGGGACTTTGGGACAGCACTGCGGTTCCAGATGAGCTTGCACTTGGAGATGGGGTTGCAGTCGGGGTGAGAGAAGGAGACGAGGATGAGGTCGGCGTGTGAGTCGCGGTGGAAGATGGAGATGGCGTGGTGGTTTGGACAGGGGAGGGGGATAGAGTTGGGGTTGATGAGGCAGATGGTGTGAATGTTGGGGAGGCGGAAGGGGATGGGGTTGTGGTCTGGGTGGGTGCTGAGCTTGGAGATGCGGTTGACGATGTGGTGGGAGAAGTGGAAGGGCTTGGGCTTGGGGTTGGGGTTTGCGATGGGGTTGGGCTTAAGGAACCGGTTGTAGTTGGGGTTGCAGACGGACTTGCAGATGACGTAGGCGATGGGGTTAGGGATGCAGATGGGGATGCAGATGGTGTCACAGTTGGGGTTCCGCTTGGTGTTGAGGTTGCGGTTGCGGATGTTGTTCGGGTGGGGGATGGGCTGACAGTGGGCGTTGGAGATGACGTGCGTGAGGGGGTTTGTGTAGGGGTTAGAGATAAGGTGGGTGATGTGGTTGGAGATGGTTCCCGGGACACTGTTGGGGGTGCGGTGAGGGTAATCCCACGGGTTGGGGTGAAAGACGGTGTTGAAGATGCGGACCTGGATGGGGTGTGGGATGGGGGCATGGATGAAGTCTGGGTCCGTGAGGCTGTTACTGTCCGTGAAGGCCTTGCTGTGGCACTGATGGTAGCGGATAGGGAGGGGTGCATGGTGCAGGTACATGTGGGGGTTGGTGTGCAGGTGGACGTACTTGTTGGGGTTTTTGTCAGATGCACAGACGCTGACTGGGAGATGGAAAGCGTGGGGGTTGAGGTAAGAGTCGGTGACGGGGTTGGGTGCACGTCATGGAGGATGTTTGCGACGCAACCACAGATGGGGTTGAAGACAATGAGCGAGATGAGGATGCAGTTCTTGATGGCGTTGGGCTGAGGGATTGGAGTGGGGATGTAGTTGGAGACAGAGATGGTGAGGAAGTAGAAGTGCTGGACGGAGAGGTAGTTGAGGATGGGGTTAGGGTTGAGGAGAAAGTCGTTGATGGTGTCGCACTTAGTGTGGAGACAGCAGAGCAGGATGAAGTGTGGGTGCAAGTCGGGCTACCAGTCGGGGTAGGGGTACTGGACAGTGTTCGAGATGCAGTGATGGTAAGTGATGGAGAACGGGAAGGAGAGGCAGACTGGCTCCAAGTTGGGGTGTTGCTTCGGGTTGCAGACACAGATGGGCTCGGGGTGGGGGATGAGACTGGTGTGGCCGAGCTGGTTGGGGTTGTGGCTGGCGAGGGCGTTGAGGTCGGGGTCGGTGATGCGGTTGAGGATCGAGTGGAGGTCAACGAGAGGGATGGGGATGTGGAAAGGACGGAGGTGGGACTGGGGCTTGTGGAAGAAGTTGGTGTTAATGTGCAACGGGCCGAGATTGTGGGGGAGGTAGACAGAGAAGGGGATGGAGAAGGGGAAGGAGATGGGGTGAGCGTTGAAGTTGGGGTTGGGGTTGGGTTTGCTGTTACGGAAATTGTCAAGACCATCGAATGCGTGGGGGTCGGGGATGGGGATCGGGACACGGACCGGGTGGGGCTGGGCGTGTGCGTTGCGGATGCCGATGGGGAGGCGGACGGTGTAAATGTGCAGGTCGATGTGTCTGAGAGGGTGGATGCTGTGGTACATGTGGGTGTGGGCGAGGCAGACGGGGAGCAGGAGAGCGAGGGCTGTGGGGATGATGTCAGGGAGGAGGTTGAGGATGGGCTTGCAGTGCATGTTGGCGGTGGGGTTGGTGTCCGGGATGTGGACTGGGTTGAACTGGCAGAGGGCGTGAGGGTCAAGGTCAGTGGTGCGGTTTCGGAGGGTGATGGCGAGGAGGTAGGAGTAAGCGTGACAGACGGCGTCGTACTGGGGGTCTGGCTGGAGGATGGGCTGGAGGACGTGGTGCATGTTACGGAGGGTGTTGCGGTCGCAGAGGGGGTGTTGGACGGAGTGGCAGTTGCACTTGTGGTGCCCGACAGTGTCCAGGTTACAGTTTGGGAGTCGGATAAAGACCACGTGACAGAGGAGGTGAAGGTCAATGACACAGTCAGAGAAGAGGTGAATGTTGAGCTTGTAGTCCTGGTGGCGGTCAAAGTTGGTGTGAAGGATACGGTCGGGCTTGGGGTTGAGGAGCTCGTGGGAGGCGCAGTCTGGGAGAGGAAAGGGGATTGGGTTGGGGTTCGAGATGGCGAGGGTGTCCCGGATGCTGACAAAGTGGCAGTTCGAGTGGGAGAAGAGGTTAGTGTTGCAGTTGCGGAGGCTGTCGGCGTCCGGGTTGTGGTGGACGAAGGGCTGTTGGTCAAAGTCAGTGTTGAGGAGGGTGATGGTGAAAGAGTTGGGGTAGCGGTGAGGGTTGGGGTGTGGGTTGGAGTCGGGGTAGGGGTTGCACTTGGAGACAGTGTCAGGCTTGGGGTTGGAGAGGGGGAGGAGGTTGGCGTTGAAGATGGGGTCGGCGTACCAGAGGCAGTGGGGGAGGGGCTGGGGGACAGGGTGGGTGACAGGGTGGTTGTCGGGGTGAGTGTTGGTGTAGAGGTCGAGGTGGGCGACTGGGATGGGGTAGAAGAGGGTGATGGGGATGGACTGAGGGATGGGGTGAAAGATGGGCTCAACGAGGGGGTCGCGGATGGCGTGGCAGAAGGTGTCTGGGTGGGCGTTGTGGATGACGTTGGTGTTGGGGATGGAGAGGGTGTTGAAGTGAGGGAAGCGGATGGGGTTGGGGTTGGGGTAGGTGTTGATGAATCAGTTGGGGTCGGGCTTGGGGTTGGTGTGGGCGTCGCCGTTGAAGACGGCGTTGGGGTTGCAGAAGGTGATGGTGTTGGGGAAGGAGATGGGGTTGAGGTCGGGGTTGGGGATATAGTTGGGGTAGGGGACGGTGTTGGGGTTGCAGTGAGGGTCTGGGTGCAGGTTGCAGTTGGTGATGGGGACGGAGTCGGGGTTGTTGAAGGTGATGAAGTTGGGGACAAGGACGGAGATGGGGATGGCGTTGGGGAGGCAGAGACAGTTGGGCTAGGTGTTGGGCTGGGTGTCAAGGTTGGGGTCGGGGTCGGGGTCGGAGTGGGGGTTGGGGTTGATGATGAGCTTGGGGATGGCGACGGGGATGGGGACGGGGTTTCAGATAGTGTTACAGAAGGTGTTGCAGATGGTGTTAAGGTTGGAGAAGGGGTTGGGGTTGGGGTTGGGGATTGGGTCGGGGTCGCAGATGGCGATAGCGTTGGAGTTGGAGTTGGGGATGCAGTTGGGGTCGGTGATGGTGTCACAGTTGTGGAGAAGGTGGGCGATGGGGTGGGTGAGAAGGTTTGGGACGGCGTCAGTGAGGGTGAGGGTGATGGCGTGGGGGATGGTGTGGATGATGGTGTATGTGACGGCGTCATGGATGGTGTTGTGGATGGTGTTGTGGATGGCGTTGTGGATGGTGTTGCAGACAGGGTGGGTGATGGGGTAGGCGATGGGGTAGGAGATGGTGTAGAGGATGGGGACAGAGATGGGGTGGCGGATGGGGTGGGGGATGGGGTGGGGGATGGGGTGGTAGATGGTGATGTGGATGGAGTGGTGGATGGGGTGGTGGATGATGATGTGGATGGGGTTATTGATGGGGTCATGGATGGGGTGCTAGAAGCTGTTGCAGATGGTGTTGGGGATGGTGTTGTGGAGGGTGTCGTGGATCGTGTTGCAGATGGGGTGGTGGATGGTGATGTGGATGGAGTGGTGGATGGGGTGGTGGATCGTGTTGCGGATGGGGTGGTGGATGGGGTGGTGGATGGTGTTGTGGATGGTGTCGTGGAGGGTGTTGCGGATGGGGTGGTGGATCGTGTTGCAGATGGGGTGGTGGATGGTGATGTGGATGGAGTGGTGGATGGGGTGGTGGATCGTGTTGCCGATGGGGTGGTGGATGGCGTGGTGGATGCAGTTTCAGATGGGGTTGCGGATGGTGAGGAGGACTGCGTTGCGGATGGGGTGGTGGATGGGGTGGTGGATGGGGTGGTGGATGGGGTGGTGGATGGGGTGGTGGACAGGGTGGTGGAAAAGGTGGTGGATGGGGTGGTGGACAGGGTGGTGGATGCTGTAGTAGATGGTGTAGTGGATGGTGCTGGGCTGCTGGATGGCGTTGCTGTCGGGGAAACAGTGAGCGTGGCGGTGCACGTCTGCGTGTCAACCAAAGAAGGGCACTCTGCCCCTGCAGTACCATTGTACAGCAGCACAGTACGAGTGCGGGACCTCATGGGAGTTGCATCACAGGAGCCCCATGCCCCCCAATCTGATACCACACAGTCTTGAGCTGGAAAGAGCAAGAGACGGCAAATGGCGCAGTGGGGCTTACACGGATTTCCCGGCCCCGATTCCCAGTGGCAGTTTGTCAGTGCGCTCCTGTTCGGGGTACCAAAGAGGATAAGCTGATCCCCCTGCAAAACTTGGTACCTCATCAGAGCGCATTTTGTAATTCGTTCAAAAAAAAAGTGTGCCCGTCCAATACCCAGCTCAATAGACACGCACAGAGACAGAAGCCCTTTGTTAAACCTAAACTGCTTGACTAACCGGCAGCGGTTGACAGCTGACGGACGCCGGTTGTAGGCCAACCAGTAGCGCTTGTGGGCTGGCCGGGGCAGTTGTTTTCAAACCCCCCCCCCCCCCAAAACCAATCTTCGGGGGTCCACCAAAAAAAAACCCTCCTTCTCCACTTAGTCATTTCTTGGGAGGCTCAGGTACATCTGCGAAAATGTGTTGTACGTTGCATGATATGTTAGCCGTTTTGGCGTTCAGGGTTCAATCCCCCCGTTGCACAACATTTCGTCCACTCATTGTCTTCCGGGGCTCTGAACCGCCACCCGTTTTCGTTCTGGACTCTTCCAGTCCGTTCCATTCGATTTCTCCTCTGTTTTTGTGCTTATCCTTGCGTCTGTGCATTAAGGGCGCCTTTGGATCTGTCCCCTGCTGCCTTCCCAGGTGCATACGCCAGCCTTATGGCTGTTTGTATCCCCCACACTGTTCTCAAGCAAAATCCCGACCACACTCCCCATTGCAGGAGAGCCCATTGGGCGGGCAGCAGCCCAGCAACCAAGCGTTCCCGGAAGTGGTCAACGTTGGTCTGAACATTTGGCGGCTGCTTCTATTTGGGTTCACAGGGGCAAGAGATCCTTTGTGGCCAGAGAAGGACAAGATATCCCCTGGACAAGACAAGCCACTTCCCCTCATCGCGCTGATCCCAAAAAGTACCAGTTTTAACTGGCTTTGAATTTCGGGCGTGGGGGATATCCGGGGCCGTCTCAGCCGGGATTTGGGGTCTGCTCAATCGAGCCCCTTTTCGGGGGGATTCCGAGATGGTTCTGTTGCCCCCCCCCACCGCTAGCCTGCCTGCTCGAAGTCCAGTGCAGGGCAGCCCACAGCGCCCGGACAGGTTGAGCTGCCATCCAGCGGGGGTGGAGGTGCGTTGGGTACATTTTCTGCTACCCCCCCCCCCCCCCCCATTGTCTAAGCTACCGAAAGGTCCCACATTAATACGGTCCCGACACCGACTGTAGCTTGTAGGCCGTAGCTTGCGCATACCATATACAACTACCGACACAGACAGCGCAAGAAAGGGGATGTAATGCACAAATATCCCCAAAAATCAGAGCTATGTGGGTTCAACTGGGCAAACACTCACGAAAAATGTGTCCAGGGCTCCATGCAACTGGCCAATTTGTCACCAATCCCATGTCTTATGTGGCTGCACTACATTTGGTACCGAATTAAAATAGGTCCCAAATTAATACCGTCCCTACACCCGCTGTAGCTTAGACAAGACCGTAGCTAAGACAAAGGGGGGCGGAGGGAAGTATGTCGGCGGATCAGCTTTGGCGCGGTCTCCCCCGGATTCTCCAAATCGGGTGGTTTCTGCTCCTGAATATGGATCGGGTGTCAGGCTTTCCTCGTCAGTGGGCCTTAATACGTGAACCTGAGGCCTCCTCCCCCCTTTGACAATCCGCCCACCGTTGTCGACACCGCTGAAAGAGCTGTCTGCCATTCCCTCCCCCTCCCCCCTGCCACCCAAGAAGGAGGATTTCAGCTGCCGACAACACGATCCCAGTGTGTGTGCCTCAACTATAGTACAGTTGTAACGAGCATGGACTTTGCGGCAGTGGATGCAGCACACGCGTCGTTACGCGGCCCACTCTTGAGGAGAGTCTACAGTGCACACCACAAATGCCATGCCAACCACTGTGACCAAAAACACACACACACATACACCAGGTAAAGCACGGTACCCA
Source organism: Eutreptiella sp. 'Long Island Sound 2002' (assembly GCA_964036045.1). Lineage (NCBI taxonomy): Eukaryota > Euglenozoa > Euglenophyceae > Eutreptiales > Eutreptiaceae > Eutreptiella > Eutreptiella sp. 'Long Island Sound 2002'. The sequence continues at coordinate 10,698,392 of OZ038401.1, read as the reverse complement.
CACACATCACACACGCCATGCCCCACTAGCCATTAAACCATCAACTTCCGCCAATCGGCCGCAATGCAACACCCGCCGGATCAACCGCCCGCACAACGCCAACCGTCGCCCACAGGGTTGACATGAAATCCCGGGGTGCCGGAAGCTGTTGCGTGCAAGGGCAACCATTGGCCAGAGGTTCCCATATGCGAGTCACATCTCTGCTGGACGCCGTCAGATGCGGTCGTTGCGGTTCTGGGAGAGCGGTGTTCACTGTGCCGGGCCTGCCGGATGCAAATCACTTCTCTGCTGGAGGCTGCCAGATGTGACCCTTTGCGCCCACCGAAAGCTGCTGGAGGCAAGCAAACTGTGCGCCAGAACTTGATGTCAACTCTGGTTGTCAGCAAATCCCCAACCTGGGTCCCTACCAGGCGTTTCCTCACCACAAAAACAGGGATCACAGCAGCCACCTCGTCCGTTAACCATAACCTGCACTGCTCGGAGCGGTCCTCTGGGGGAAGAGAAGCTGCATCCGGTATTTGTGACGTCTGCCAACCGCCGTCAGTTACCCTCCAACCGCCGACAGTTCCTCTCCGACAGGCGTGGGTTACCCTCCAACCGCCGTCGGTTACCCTCCAACCGCCGACAGTTCCTCTCCGACAGGCGTGGGTTACCCTCCAACCGCCGTCGGTTACCCTCCAACCGCCAACAGTTCCTCTCCGACAGGCGTGGGTTACCCTCCAACCGCCGTCGGTTACCCTCCAACCGCCGACAGTTCCTCTCCGACAGGCGTGGGTTACCCTCCAACCGCCGTCAATCCACATCCCCAAATCCTACCCCGCGGGTGAAAAGTGAAAAGGGTGGGGGACCTGGCAGTCCTTAAGGAAACCAAAAAAAAGAACTCCCCAAGGACCGCCATGTGCACAACGCGGGCCAATGGCTGGACCGGCGGCACGAAAAGCTACGTACCGCATTGGCAGACCGCAGGTCAGCAGACAGGAAGATGGTCGGCATGAAGTCCCCCCACCCCCCACCCCTGTAGCCCCCCCCCCCCCCCCCCCGCCCCCGGGTAACATCCTCCCGTACCTCCCCCCCCCGCACCTCAGGGCGGTTGCTCCTCCCCCTGTCTGGTGGCGCTGCTGGGTGCCCATGTCGCACACCCCCTCCTGTCCCACCCGCCTGCCCCCCCGTACGAGGATTTCACATCTCCGTACAACGTGGACTGTCCCATGCGCGGTTGGCTGGTCACGGCCCTGTTACCACCCCTGTGGCGGGCACCTCCCGGCGCGCGGGGCGCAGCCCCCGTCCTTGTGGAGTACGTGGGCACCTTGCAGGCGGACACCCCCGGGTAACTTCCTCCCGTACCCCCCCCCCCCCCCGCACCTCAGGGCACCTCCGTGCCACACGTGCACAAGAAAGAAAGGCATACGTGCTTCAGCGAACACTTCAATCTCCGCCAGCGTCAAAGCCGTCGTCCTGTCGGCGCGGATGCGCACGGCCGTGCCCAGCAACGCACAGGACAAGGCCATCGCGGAGGGGTAGCTCGTGGGGGTCCCTCCGCACTGCTCCCAGCCCTTCGCGGTCAGCACCTCCGCCACC